>JAPFBL010000143.1:1200000-1627500 GCA_026182355.1 Hermatobates lingyangjiaoensis
GAATTAGGTAACAAATATATGGATTAGGACTTTTTAGAAAGCGTTGAGATGTCTTAATTGGTATAATTCACATTATATAGAGGAAGGTAACTTTATAAATTGGGGCTCTTTTGAAAATGTTTTAAGTTATAAATATGAAATGATAATGATGAACTATTTAGATATAAAAATAAGAAACCATGCTCTGAAATAACAGTTAGATAGTTTTTTAAATAACTTCGTAATGTTTGGTGAATTTATAGTGATTTAATTTTATTTCTTGTAAGAAGTAAGACTAAGTTATTTCCAAGGTCGTCACAAGTTCTCTATACACTAAAAAATTGTATACTTCTCATTATCACGATAAAATCCAAACCATGGCTATTAAGCGCTAATAGACCTCAATTCGCAACATCGTAAATATATGAAAATATTCCAATAACATTTGATTCGGAATGGACTGACTTCTGTACTCAATTTTAGATAACATGGTGTTGCGGAAAATAAGTCAAAGTGTTCTTATTATAATTAGTTACCAGAATGAAAAGTAACTTTCTAAAAATCAATGTTTCAAATAAAATTACTTTTTTGAATAATTTCACGCATAGGATATTTATTCAGAGGTCAATTAATATTTTTTACTCTCCATTTAACATTATATTTATATCGTGAGAAGGAAGCATTTTGAGATGTTAACGGTTTACATGTTTTTAGGTACCTTGAAAACCTTTTTGATATTCTTTTTATGATGCCCGTCTCCCTGAGGGTGAGTTTTTAAAAATATATACTTAACCTTGTATTCACATGCATCATTTGATAAATCCTGATGACCTTTGAAACGTGAATCGTCTTTAGTATTGAAAAAAAAATAATCTATCCGCAAAAACAAGTACATAAGTAGTACTTACTTCCATTACTAAATAAGTAATACTTATTTTTCTCTCTTCTCGTCATTCTAAAAACTTGATTTTCTATATTAAAAATTAAATAATCAAAATTTCATAAACCTTAGTGTTAGTGCAACACTAAAATAATACCATTCCATTTAATTAAACTTCTAGTCATTTTTCGAATTTGTTTACATTAACTTTTTCAGGTCAAATTGTATAGACTATTGCAAGTAAATCCATTTCTAATTTAAATGATGATCAGTACAAAATTATTGTAATGAATAATTATTGTAATTGTAGTTTACAAAATTGTAATCATTTAATTCAGAAAATAATTAAGCATACAATATTACATTAATATCCAGAAAATTTCGAATAAACAGTTTTGTAAGAATAAAAGAAAAATGAAATAATTATACTTAACACTTTTTTGATTATTTATGGTGACTATTTGCTGACATTTTTAATTTTTTTTGTACTTGAAGAAACGCATATATTTCTTTCATTTTATGTATTCTTAACATTATTAATCTACTGAACCTTTCTTTAATTTAATCTAGCAAACAAATTAATTATAACTTATAAATGAAATATTTCTATCAATGTTTTTTACAATTTTTATAATTATCCATAAATAAAAACTAATGGAAATTGGCATTATCATGCGTTATCAGTATACAAATTAGCATTAAAGTTTTAAACAATAAATAAATTTAATGATAGCTATAGTGAATGAATTTATGAAAAGAAAATGATACCAGTGAATAATTTGAAAAGAATTATTTTTTTAAGTGTTATTAATCTTCCTCATTCGAATAGTTCCTTATTCCAAGTGCTATAAGATCGTTTTACTTTAGTTATGATTGCTTATATAGATGTAACAACATGAACTGCTTCGCATTAAGAACTTATTAATTATTATTTTTAATTATAATTAATAGATAAGCAATGTTCACTACAAACTACCGCAGTGCATTAAATAATAAATCGATAATAAAATGGGAAAACTTTATAAAAAATGTAAAAAGAACTCTTAAGGTTTTATTTATACTCTGTATTATAATTTTTTTGAAATTAATAATATTAAATAAAAATACATAGATATTTTCCAAAATAACGAGCCGAGTTTTTTTGTCATGTTAATGCTAACAAAAGTATAAGTAAGGAATCACTTCTAATGAAATTTAGCATATTCAGAAGTTTGCATATTTCAACATTTAGTTTTTCTTCTTGCCACCTGTAAAATGCTGAATAATTGACATGTTTGCAAATTATAATTTCCTTGAAGAATGGTTCTCATGAGCAGATTTAAAATGTGAATTTGACAATGACAGATATTTCATCAAATTGTTAATTAATTCAATTCAAATTAATATTTGTCCAAGGGTTTCAAAACTTATAACATTAGTTAAGTTGCTTTACCAAAAGAAATGTATTGTATATTGTAATTGGAGTAGAAAACTATATCATACTCGTATTATGGTGATTTGTGGAAAGATCTGAGACTGAATCGAGCCGTAAACTAAGTGTTTGTGAAAGACAAATGAGAAATAAGTGGACCCTATTGAACTCTGATAGAGATAATGAAACGCTATCAAAATAAATGAACTTGAAAATGAATTAATCAAATGGTTGGAGAGGAAGGAAATGAACGTGAGCTATATATTCTATTATGGATATTTTTTTTTTTTTTTAAAGACGGGTCCTTATGGTTCGAAGTCTTGATTGGAATTGATCCTTGGAAGAATCACACTGTAAGATTAGATCTCATCCACGTAATTACAAATTGGAAGTGGTCCTAAATTAGAAGCATGTTTGAGAACCTGTCTTCCATTATGTGTATCCTATACGTGATGTTTTCTAATTTCAACTTCTAACCATGTCATTTCTAATGTGATAATGGACAATCGTACTCTTGTGCTCCAATAACTGTTAGTGAAATGACTTTGAGCATTAACAACTTTCAATCGTTTATAAATTAAATAATTCAATTCATTCAAAATACAGTTTGCATGAATTGCAAGTATTACATGAGCAAGTCCATTATCATCAGGAAAGTACACTATAACATTTACTGACCAATCTTTGTAATTTATTAATGATTAGAAGAAAAGATATTGTAAAAACTTATGTTTGTTCAAAATGTATTCATGAAACATAGTTGATTTAAGATAACTAAAATGAAGTAAGTATTTTGAACTTGTAGAAGGAAGATTTGAGTTAGCTATTTTTTCCGACTATCTTTCCTTAATTTTTTCGTATCTTATCGATTATATATATATATATATATATATATATATATATATATATATATATATATATGATGAAAAATGGTCTCCAACCGTCTCTGCCTTATTTCCTTTAGTTTTCCTGTCTTTCCTGTCTTGTTTACCGTTAAAACCAAAACTGTGAACTTGTAAATGTGTGTTTTCAATTTATCTATGTTTCTTTATCTATATTCAATTTTATATGTATTATATACATATGTATCCGTCTAAACCATAATAAGGAAAGAGAAAATGACTAATTGTGTTGTGGACGTTCATATATATAATTTTATTTTCTTTCCGTCGCACCTAAATCTCCATTTTTTTCTATTTGTTTTGTCTAGAAAATAGACAATGGAATCACACTAATTCCTTTACGAAAAAGAAAAGCTATAGTAACATTTTTTTCAACTATTAAATATAAAAAAAACTAACATCGCCAAAGATATAGAAAAGAAAATGTGCAAAATAGAAACTATCAAACTTCAATAAAAATAGTTACACCAATTACATTTACTTTAAACCTATCACCAAAATATTCACATAGTATGACATGATTCATTTATCACTACAAGTTATGAAATTAATAAACCCAAACAGAGGAGCGCAGTCAGTATATACTACAAATTTATTCTTAGTATAGAATAACTCGGAAAAATAATTATTGAGCTATTTTATAAATGATATGAATAATTGCTTCCCAAAATATCACTACATCTAATTGATATAATAGCTTCTGAGCAATTATATTATATTTTCTTCTTTCCCATGAGCTTTTTATATATTTTTATTTCCATCATTCTCTCTCTCTCTGTCTCTTTCTCTCTCTCTCTCTATTTATCTATCTTCTCTCTCACTTTATATATATATATATATATATATATATATATATATATATATAAATTTTACAATAACTCGTGAAATAACAATCAATGATGAAACCACAATATGAAATGCGAAAACAATACTAAGATCTTTCAACCGTAACAAGCGGCCTCCGTCAGAGTCAAAAACCCAATTGAAAGATCTTAGTCTTGTTTTCATATTGTGGTTTGATCATTGATATATTATATATAATTGACTTTTATTTTCTTACCACAACACTGTCTTTCCTGAGGACTGTTACTCAGGTCAGAATATGACAATGGATATCAGTCCAAAGAAAAAAGTATAAATAAAAGCCGGGAGCAACAACAAAAGCATGTATTTCCACTATTTATTTTGTATTGTATCTTCTGATAAAATTACCAGAAATAATATTGTCATCAAAATTTTTAGGCTACCAAAAATATTGCTGTATAAGACTGAGTTGCGGTGCAAATACACTGACTTTCATATTTATATTTAATTTCTGTAACATTGACTAATTTATTCTAAAACTTAATTTGTATTTTGAATTTTAGCTGATCTATCAACCTATATATAAATAAGTATATTAAAGGTGATATAACATATTAATCCTTGAATAAAATGAAGTTCTACAAGAGACAGTTTATTAGAGCATGTTTTTTATATATTGCGGTGGTGGCATTGTAGGTGAAGCTTGAGGGATACCTGCTGGTTTGAAAATAAAAGACAAATGAGGACAAAGAAGGGGTGTTGGTTGTAGAGGTTAGTTTGATTGGCAAGTGGACTTGTCTGTCTGGAACACACCAGCAGCTGCCGACAAGAGGTTACAAGTTTGGCCTAACTGTCAGGGACTCTATTTCTGTCTTCAAGTCGTGATGGGAGATTCCAATCTGTTTGAGTAAGTGCCTATATATAGAGTCGCTAAGACACATTGTCTCCTATGCAGAAAATATTTCACAATCAAACAAGCAACTTGCCTCAAAGTCACTTTGATTGATGCGTTAAATAAACCATTATTTTTATTGGTAGATTTTCTTAGTGGGTGATTATTTCAACTTACTGTACACATCCTACATTAATCATCAACATGAATGGCATGTTAATTTACTAAAACTACGTATGTTACCTAAAAATTAACAACTAAATTATAAATTTAAAATTTTAATCTCAATAAACACTTTTTTTTTTAACATATTTACATTCGTGATGATTTCAGCCATGATGGGGGTGCCTGTGTCTAATACTTTTATTTTTAATATTACTATAATCAAAGTAGGTTCGCCTGATGAAGAAATAATTTTGAATTTGATTTTGATCTTCCTGAAAACTGTAAGGTTTCTGTTCTCTCAAGGATCCTAAGAAAACTAGCACATTTAAGACTATTTTATATGTAATTTACGACAATATAGAAACTATTTTTATTTCACCAATAACATTTTCACAAAACCTAACACTACAGTTAATATTTACATTGTTTTGATGCTGGGTAACAAAAGAAGAATCAGTCAGTTTCCAGGTTAAAAAAAAATTGGCCTGAATTCATTGTTTTCCAAAAATCGTGTTCGCTATATTTCTATGTATTTTCCTTGTACTTAACCATGCAAATAGAATAACACACATTAATCAGGAAGAAAAATTGTTATTCAGTTCAATAATAATTAAACTATAACTTGGTTAGGTGTTTTGATTAACAGATCATAGTGGCATTTTCAACGTTGATTTAGATTTCGAATTTTATGCGTTGATTTTTATTTTATTTCTTTACAGATTGTTGAGATCATTACAGATCTTTACAATGTTCATTACTTGCACGCTATGATGTTAATACTGGAATTAGAAACCATAAACTCAGACTTCAAGGTGAATATTTTACCTGTTTTTAAAGTATTCTTTCAAGAACGTATTGTTTTCGTTGAAAAAAATTTTAATAATTTTTTAAAATTATGATGTTAATTAGGGCAATTTTTTTTGTAAATAAAGTAAAATGAATATATATTCTGCAAAATATTTTCATTAAACAATATAAAACTTATTTCATTGAACTTACCAAGTAAAGTTGTTAAAATGTCAACACCTTAATATCTACTCTCCTTCAATAAAAATTTTTATGTTCTAAAAACCAAGTTTTTATTAAGTTTTAAAATAAAAATTTATCCCATTTTTCATATTTTTTAAAAAAAAACTTTTTACAAGAATATTTCTAAAGTTTTAGAGAAACTTTGATATAATAATAAAAACTTTATGCCTGTTAATTATTACGAGTTTATTGTTGCAGAATTAACTTTTAAAAAAAATCATAATTTTTTTATGATTTAAAATGTTTTTGATGTAAACAATCATATAAAATTATTCGACAATAGGCTATTAGTTTTTTGTTACTGATGGTAAAAAATTTTGTCTTATAAATATAATGGTAAAATTATGTAAAAACTAATTTTTTAGGAACTTGTATTAAACTAGAGGAAAATAAGTGATGTATTTGTAATTATATTTTAATATATCTCATATAACCAAATGTATACTTTTTATACAAAATATGTGTTTTGTGTTGGGCGATAACACTGATTATGATTTCGTGACGCTGATGTCACTCTTCTGATAAATTATAACGAAGAAGCACAAATATGGCTGTTAGAGGTCCTTTTCATAACATAAACAACACACAGAAAAGAAATAAAAATTCACTACTATTTCTATCCTCCTGATGAGGAGGCCATCAAAATATAGTAGTGAGTTTCTGTTCTTTTCTGTGTTTTCTTTATGTTTATGTAGTTTATTTAGTTCGTGGAATCGTTTCATTTAATTGTTATATATATATCAAAGTCTTAACCATAATTAGAAATTAAATTAATAACCGCAGTGTTAACGATAGAAATACGAGTAGTTTAAAACTCCATTAGGGTTGATAGCTAGCACATAGTGTTTTACATAATTTCTTTGCTAACTCTTTCATTTACCCTGACTTGCCCACATTTTATTTCTTTACCTTTGATACCCGTAAACATCTCTCTGGTTTTGCTCTTTTCTATATCACACTTGATATTCTCACACACGTGTTTCACTTCGAGCAATTGTTTCGGTAGAAAAATCTTAGTCTCATTTCTATATTTCTTGCTATGGTTTAGTTGCCGATATTTCACATGTTTTCTGTCAAATCTTGTTGAATATATGTGTTTTACAATTTGGTGATTGATTTTAAAACCAAACCACATAATTAAAATTCTCATGATTTTTTTTTGGACTTCATTACTTGTCTATAAAATTTTTAGAAATATTTCTGTTACCTATTTATATTCAAAATTCTGTATTCACTTTTTTGTATGTTTGGTGAAAGCCGAAAGGGTCGGATAGGAGCTTTATAAGGTTTCAGTTTTGAGGGAAGGCATTGTTTAATGAGTATTGGTAACTGTAGACGACTGATAGATGAGTGTGCTTTGATCAGGGACTATTGTTGCTCCATAACTTTTAGGTTAGGTGGTTAATAGGTGATTTCTCAATTAATGTAGTAATCTTGAGTGACAATGGGGTTGGTTGCAGACATAAATAAGGGAGCTAGGGCGAGACTAAAAACTGAAAGGGCTATTAGGGTGAGATATGGCAGTGTTGTGGAGACTTATGTTAGCAGAGCTTGCTAATGGAGTAGAGCCCAGGCTGTCTCGAGCCCTTAAGGACAACTCGCCCCTTAATCACGCAGCATTATCTAGACCCGGACCGAAAATGAGCCTTACGTCACACATCACCAACTACAACACATTACCCCCTCTATAAAGGTCTCCTACAATAGTTGGCAATTCTTTTTTGAACATTTTCAAGAAGTACTACAAATATAAGAAAGCGCTCGAAATATGTATATATTGCCGAGAACTAAATAATTATTATTTTTAACAATAAGTACTTTGAATTTTAAAAAAAAAACTAACATTGAAGAATCAAATATGAAAACTATTATTTTATATCAAACTAAAATGGCATTATATAAAGATATAGCTAATATAGCAATCAACATCAAGTTTTGTTTCCGATGGTCCGATATTTAACCTTCCAACTTCATAGGCGCTATAAGAATGGAATGTGTTAATTGTGTCAACCATGGAAAAACATTAATTTCGCCCAAATTAATTGTATTTTAATAGAAGTCATTAACGACTACTTCAAGTCATATATGCTTGGGAATGATAGATTTTATTCATCTTTGAGAGATGTCTTAGATTATCTATATGAATGATCTACATAAGGTGATAAGCAAGATTTGAAAGTAATAATTTTGTCCTAAAGAATGGAAGGCTATCGTTAGAATTTATATTTCTACTTATTTCCTTCACTTTAAGGTATCAGTTATTCTAAAACAAGATAAATCCTGCTAAATCCGTGTAATATAGTCGGTGATTCTAATGATTGTGTACTCTGATGCAGATTACCACAAATCCTTATTTCCATGGAAATAATATCCAGCATTCTTAAAGACTATAAATATGTATTATTAACACCATTATATATATATGAGTTCACTGTCATTCATCCGTCAATTCACTTCTTCTCCTGAGGAAGACCACCATTATGGTCGAAATATTGAAAAGTCAGTCTTTGTTATGTTTCTGTCTATGTGTCACAGTTTATTTTAAGTATATATATATAAAGATTTCACAAAAACACTCAAAATAACAATCAATGATCAAACCACAATATGAAATGGGTAAACAAGACTAAGATCGTTCAACTATAACAAGCGGTCTTCGTCAGAGTTGAGTATTTGATTCTGACGAAGACCGCTTGTTACGGTTGAAAGATCTTAGTCATGTTTTCCCATTTCATATATATATATATATATATATATATATATATATATATATATATATATATAACTGTTCTATATATAGTTACAAGTAAGGGTTGGTTACTTGCTGTTGCGTCTACAACGTGCTTGGTCACCCTTTCTCTTTTCTCCTGAAGACGGATTACCCGAAAATTTGAGTCTGTGTGTTTCCTTACTCTGTGTGTTACTCTTCTTGAATTTTGAACTCGTATTGTGTCCAGTTTGGATCGTGTTTTGTTTAATTAAACACGTGAAATAACAATCAATGTTCAAACCACAGAAAGAAAATGGGAAAACAAGACTAACATCTTTCAACCTAAGATCTTAGTCTTGTTTTCCCATTTCCTTATTGTGGTTTGATCACTGATATTTATATATATATATAAATATATACTATAATATTATATTATATTATTAGTTAGCATTTCTATTTCATTAGTACTGTATTGAGCATCTAATGTGGTACTGTAATACACTTAGGTATACCTTTAGCACTACATGTCTCTCAGATTCCAGAGTTTATTACTTGTCGGAAACAATGATAATTTGTTTACAAGAAAGATACATGAATAATACAAATAGAATATTAAAAATTGCAAAAAGTGCAAAAGAGCAATATCCTAGAAAGTAATATCTCATATTACATGAACGTTATGAGTTCGAAAAATATATCTTTTAGCATTACATGTTTCCATTATTCGTAAATGGCGAGGTATTTAGATTTTCTTTTTTTGTGTTCATGCGAAGGTGGTTGAATATCAATGTATTTCTTTTTCACTCGGCTGAATAACAGGTTCAAATGTGTCTGGAGGGAGAGAAAAGAGTTGAACAATTTAGCAAACCTCGAAGAACATAAATTATGCGAAGTGGGTGGAGAAAAGCCGGAGGACATGCAGTGGTATGACATGGAGGATTGTGTGGGTGTCAACAGGGGATTGGCTATTGAAATGAAGAGGAGTTATGAAACAGTCATGTGGGTTAGGGGCAGAACATGCGGGGGGAGTAGACTTGAGCCAACGTATCGTAAATCGTACAGTAAAGGCTCAGGTAATAGCAGCGCAGTCCAAAGATGTGACTGCCCCTCCAGGCTTCTACCAGTCAAATAATAAATATTTATTAAAATCGGTGGCCCAGGACACGGGTGGAGGCTGTAGGCGATCATCGTGTCTCCCCCTTTCAGAGGCCGGCCGCTATTAGAGTATCACGCCAACCGCCGTCACATCCCAATGCCTTATTACTCTGCAGGTCCTTTTAATTAACCTTCAGATCCACATATGCAACATTGAATAGTATCCCTACTGGAACACGAAGCTTTCATGGACAGTCTTATGCTATATGATCTACACTCTTTATGGACTATATTATGTATAGTGAACTATACTATGCATGATCTACATTAAAATAGTACCCCATAATCAACTGATTTTTCTTAAGTTATCAATTAAATATGAATAATATCCGATTTTCAGTCTTTATAATTCTAATTTATTGTAAAACGATTTCATTTGCTGTTTCTTTGCATATATAATCAGTAATACAACTTATTCCTATAATTCCAATAAAACAGTTTAAGTCATGATCAGTTAAAAACAAAATAATTGACTAATTAATGTGAATGATTCAAAATAATAAAATAAATTGTAATGTACAAAATTTTAGTTAAATCATACAAGCATGAAAATTAAAATCAGTGTTCTTGTTTTTTTTTCAAATTAAGTTCTAAAATAAACAATTTCTATTTATTATTTTTTTACTATTCAGACATGCGACATAATACTAGTACTATTGCCAATGTTTATTGAGAAAAATATTTATTTGGTCAAATTATCTCAGGCCAGTGTAAGTGACTTACGAGTATATCTAATTGGTTTCTTGAGTTGATTCACTTAACAAACAATATAAATATAATAACGAAAAAATATGTAAATAAATCAAATATTTAAAATAAAAAAAAAAATGTATAAAGAAAATGAGTTGAACCAAGAAAATATTCTGAGATATTTGGGGCTTTTTATTAACTTTATGTTCATTTGTTTGATTTGAGAGTTTTCGTGAAACTATTATTTATTTACTACATTATTTTTATGAATTATAATTTAATTTCAGAAAATATTGCAGAGTATTAGTAAAAAAGATGAATATATAACAGTTCTACACAAGAAGAACGTAATATACGAATTCGGTATAAACCGCACAGATATTCTGAAAAAAGTCTCAAATTTTGTATACAAGCAATGGTGACAAGTTAGTTTGAGTGGAACAGTCACAAGGTGAAAGGATTTTTATCTTTTTTCTGAGTCTTTTTGTTTCAGTTGAACAAGAAATTTAATTAGTCGGTAGACACCATAATCAGGTGAATAATTGACTTGGATAGGTGAAATGCTTTGAGAAACAAAGTCATACTGATTTGCTGTCTATATGCCAGTTTTTCTCTTGTTAGTGGTTGGTTCAAAATATAGTGGTGATTTAATTACAGTTTTCTGTTTGAGTTTCTTCTGCAATTAGACTTTTTATGTACATGAGGCAATTGATATTAAATTAACTATATATATAAAGAATATTGTATTGGGTATACCTGGGACAGAGTAAGTAAACAATTTGGAAATGCTTGGAAATAAACAAACATCCTGCAGTCTTGAATATTTTCGTTACACTTTTCTTCTTTCACAGGAGTGAAACCAACAAATCAATCGAAAGAAAACAGTTTAAAGTTGGTGAGAACAATAGGGTCAAATTATTTCACGTGTTTATGTGAAATCTTTTTATATTATATTATATATATATAATATATATAATTATTATATATTTTAATATTTATATTATCATATACCGCAATAAGTGGAAAAAATAAAAGTTAGTATTGAAATCACAGTTACAAACCTGCGATCGGGACTATGATCATTCAACTTTAATCTCGAACAGGGAATTCCAGTGACTCTGTCGGGGTTAGTTGTTTTCGATGATAGATTTAAGTCCTATTTCTGACTAACCTTTCTTGTCTTTCTATAAATTTTAAAGTACTTATTATGTATTGCCTGAATATCAATATTACCTAATAAACATTTCTTGTACTTAGATTATTGGAATCGAAGATTTTCTAACACAAAAAACTACTATAATATCTATTAGCAATATTATTCTAGAACAGTAATTCTAATTTAATTATAGCCAATACGTTGATATAATCAAATTTAAATAAATCAGGTTATTGAAAATCGGTTTGGGTTAATATGCATATAAATGTAAAATTAATTGACTGGAAACGAGTTTGAATATATATTAACTTATTGTAAAGTTGAGAGAAGCCCACACCAATTTATTTTTATAAATAATTCAAAAAATATGTATCATTGAAAAAATTGAATCAATAATACGTCCTGTTAGAATTATATAATTTACAGATTATTAATATTTTAAATGTTGATCAAATGAGAACATAGGTGTATGTGATTGTGTTTCAGCAGTTAATAAATGATGTGCATGAATCTATGTGTTAAGGTTATTGGCGAAATATAGTTGCCACTTTATTACGAAGGGAATTTATTTTTTTTATCAAAATAGACATGATATACTCGTATCTATTTTACGTTGGGTAGTATAATAGCGAAACACAATGTTTGGAGAAATGAATGAATGGCCTTGAAATGAACTGTTAAACAATTTGGCCTGACAAAATGTCGCTTTTCAATAGAATATTATATTTTTTAATAAATTATTTAAAATTTATTAAGAATTTAAAAACTTATGCTTTGGATATATCTATGTAGATTAGTCGGAGGATTTATTTGAAAGTTGTGTTTTTTTTTTAAAGAGGTAAAAAATTAAATTTGGAATAACTATTAAGCCGTGTGAAATCGTGGATGATTTATTAAATGTTAAAAAAGGAGTTTATATGAAGAGACAAAACGCTAAAGAGAATAGAATAAAGTTATCGTATCTGGAAATAGAATAGAAATGAAGTCACGATGTTCTCAACGAGACTAGTATTGGGAAACGGCGCGAAGTGTCATTGAGCTAAATCACGTTGGCGTTGTTATTATAATAAATAGCGCCCCAGGTCTGGGCCGGTAATGGGTTTTTCTGGTGATTTAGAGTTTTGGAAGCGGTGAGGTCGGAACCCGTGTCATCACAGGGCCTCCAACACACGACCTCACACTCGCTCCACCAACGTCCAAATGGCCGCTATTTATGATCTCCGCCTATACAAGTTCGGTCAATGCCCAATTTCAATGTCCGCCGACCTGTCACCAAGCACGCAAGCCATTTTTTTCTTAGCTATCGCATTTTTTTCAATCGTAAGTTTTGTATTCACCCAGGACGAACTGTTGAGGATCTTAGCTAATAAAATCTCTGACATGAACATAATTTCCTCATCATATATTATCATTTATGATAATCTTCATAAATAAACTTTTTCTATAGGAATGTTTATTATCACAATATGACAATACTACTACAAAATATTTTAAAGCATTGAATTTTTGATTATCAAATCCTCAAGAGGAGCCTTAATTCATTTTTCGTTCATTAATTTTATGGGTGCAAATCATCAGATTATTTAAAACGTTTTAATTTAAATTTCTATAAAAAAAACAGGTATCACTGTTTTTCAATAGTGATTTCTGGGAAATTTGTTTTTCAACAACCCTCTTCACAGGCTTTCATCTATAGTGCTGTTTTACTGATAACTTGTTATTTGTTATATACGATTTCGTGGTTGTTTCTCAATTAGAACTCATGTTAATTATGGATGAGTTTCATTATTGGATGAATTTACATAGGACGTTATCTATTTTATCTTACTCTGACCCTAGGATAGCTTATAAGCTTTATAAAATATACTAAAGGATAGCCTACAACTTTTATATAAAAGTACTAAAGGATAGCCTACATATTTTATATGAAAGTAGTAAAGGACAGACTATAAGTTTTATATAATAGCACTAAAGGATCAGCTGTAAGTTTTATAAAATAGTACTAAAGTATAGCCTACAACTATTGTAAAATAGTATTAAAACCTAGTCTGTAAGTATGGATTTTGAACAGACAATGCGTACCTTATCAAGGGATATAATGCCAAAAACAAAGAAATAAAATCAATGAGTGTTTGAAAATTATCCGTATTTATATTATAAAAAAATATTTAATTTGTTATTAATGTAAACTGTAATTTTCATTTAGTGAGCTAATGTGTATATTGTTACTGTAATGGGACGAATAGACGTATGCGATAGATAGAGGTGTAATACAGAATATTTTTTTAAGAAATTGCAGATTTGCGGTTATCCTTTTTATAGTATCGGCTGTTATCAAGTGGCAAGCAGTATCTCATCTCGCCGTGACCCGCAGTCGCAGTATGTCCCCTATCCAGTGACCCGTTCCCAACCTTGATGCAAGGCTTCAATAGCTTCAGCTCGTGATCGATGTGAAGGATATATTTTTGTTTGGCAATAGTTTGAAACAGATTCATGATTTATTCACTCTGGAGTAAAATTGTTTTTTCCCACACATGTCACATCGATAATGAAAGTAACACCCTTGCTATAATAGATAAATGATTACACCTTACATAGTGTTCCCTCGTTTTTAATGCTCTATAATTTGCTGTTAACCTTTTAACTTGAAGATTATCTTGTAAATCAAAACAGAGAAAAGTGTTGTTCTTGTCAAAATATTAAACAGGAACAAACTATTTAACAACCTTAGTTTATTTCATACATTTTTTGATAGAAATAATATTTAATAAATAAGACAATCGAGTTTCGGGTATTTACTACTTACAAGAAAATCTTAGGAACATTTTCGAACATTTGACTTTTCTATGTTATATAACTGTAAACCTAAAACTGATTGGCATACTACTCAATTAATTGACTTTGAATGAATACTAAAGTTTGAATTGATTAATAAAGGTTAATCTCATTTACTTCATCAGAATAAACTCTTAATAAGCCGAAAATAGGGAATCAAAATGGTTTGAACTGTAGAAGCAGTAATTAGAAAAATTATAGAACCGCTCCAACTTGTTGGAAAATTTTCTTTGCAATTAAAATTTACATCATAATTTTTATTTACTCTAGTAAAGTCAGTATGGAATACTTGTATTTTTTTTTGTATAATAGAATGAATTTTAAAATGCGTTTTGAAAATATGCAGTAATCAAAAGAAATACATAGTTCATTAAAAAAGTAGATTTTTTACGAGATTTTATGGATAGCTACGAGTTTTTAGTAGTTTATCAATTGTTTTTTTACAAGTTTATCTATTTTGTTGATTTAATTAAATAGTTATTATAAACCTACTTTTTGAGGTAGTTTTATTTTTTAGCATGTGAAAGTATTTTTACTTTAAACATTTTTATATTTTTAATTCGATTACAATGGCCAGTAAGAAATGAATGGATTAAATTTTTAATGGCAATTTCGTGTAAAAACTCTTTTCCTCAATCCTCGCTCTATTTGATATCATCTCCCTACAAGAATAAATTCTTGTTTTTTAGATACGGAGAAAGGAATTTGGTGTTTTGACTCCCAGGTACACTCTAATCCTCTATGTTGTATTCGTTAATACACTCCTGAATGTGTATAGCAAACTCTAAAATACCATTTCATACATTTTTAATCAATCAAATTGATTATCTGTTTGTCTGATGTGTGTCAGTTTGCACTATCGAAATACCAATATGATATCCAATTTACATGGAGAGGTGTAATTTTTTTGCAAATTTACCGGAACAATACCTGATATAAAAATATTTTGAAAATTTACTTCATATCTAATTTTAATAATTGGCTAATATATTTAGCAACTTATATAGTTTAGCAACTATAGCAACTTACATAATTATATGCAAGTATAGAAGAAGTTACATTTTTGGGACATTATTCAATCATATTAATAAGCTCTGCTCCTTGTGTACATACCACTACACAAACAAAACTGATATTGTAAATTACATATTAGAGAGTTATGTGTGAAGTATTTTCTAGCTGTATTTATATTAAATTCTGTCAAATTTAAAAAAGACCATACACAAAATAGGTAGTAAATTATTCTGAATAAAGTAACTAAAAAATCTGAAGGAGCATATTTGATTAAAAATATTATACACTGCTTGTATTGATCACATTTTTTGCTGTGACTTCATCTAAGGTAAAGTAATTCTGTAAAACTGTGAATGTGTAGAATTGTCTTTTTCATCTGTTTTTTTTAGATATTCCTCATTTAATGATAGCAGTCTTTTATGTTAGTAAGTTTTTTTTTATTTATTTATTTCAGTTTGATAGCTTACATGTTTTATTTCTTCGTAATTTATTCCATTGAGGAAATTACTCTCTAAATTTACTAATAGTAATTGTTTTTCAATGCTTATACTAAGTTTTTAAATTTAGTATTATTCCAGGGAAGAACGTTTCCCCTATTTATTTTGAACCTATTTGGATAAAATTAAGCAACATTACCAGATTAAAAGAAGTTACTTTTTTTTAAAATTATGCACATAGTTGTAATTGCATGCCTTTTATTTATTACCATGATTTTAATTCTTTATTGTTTGTTGGTTTGATTTTAACACATTATGGAACATTCAAAATTTAGTTTTTTAGATACTCAGCAATAAGAGTTCAAACACGTACTCGTATAGCAGTATCTTGACCGAAAAAAACCTGTCGCTTAAATTATTATTATTTTTCACCTAGATAAACCGAGCGTGTTCATAGTCTGTTATATTCGTACCTCAAAAGAAAAGTTTAATATACAAGAAAATCCAACAACTATTTGATAGTTGTAATCACAATTGTGATAGTGATAAATTCCTTAAGCATTTTAAGCAAGGATAGCAATATTTTCTTACGAGATGCCAATACTTCCTAGTCAATGAAAACTCCTGAAGAGTAATAAATATATAGTATACTAAATCTCAAAATCAACACTTCGAAAAATCAAGTAAATCTAACAGTGAAAGGCAAATAAAAAGTCAAACAAAGGACTAAAGACATCAGAAGCTGATTTCAGAATCAACAAATAGAGAAAATTGGTATTACAGAATCGTTACGGAGAACAGGTGAATGAATGCATTACGACTTAAACAGAGAACTCAATGTGGTTGTTAAACAAATTCATCCAAAAATTGAGATGATTTTATTATAAGTACATTATCCTCTCATATTTATTTTTCACCAAGGCGTGACATATAAGACACTAATTTTAAAATGAATTCAAGGATATATTTAACACGTTATCACTTTGTATGTTTAATATTTCAATTCACATTTTACAATAACCAGCAATATTTTAATATAAGGTTATTATAAAAGGTACAACAGAAATTATTAGGATGAAAAAATTAACGATTTTTTTACGTTTATATATGAAAGAACTTAAGTTTTAGTGTTGACGTAATTTTGAAAAAATGTGAGGCCATCAGAAGAGATCTCATAATGAAACAGATAGCTTCAAGGTATATTAGATTGAAATATAATTAATTTTTGTTTAATGACTGCCTGAAATGAAATGCTATTGCCAAAAACAAATTATCAGCTAAATATATTAAGCCTAGGCTAGTGATTAGTAATTATGATAACCAAGAAATATTTTTGTAAAATGTGTGCAACAGTTCATTGTAATATCATATATTTTCTAGTACACATGAAAAAACGTATAATGTTTAATGGAAAATAACTCAGTTTAAATTACTCACTTAAACTTGTTAAATGAATAACATTATTTTTTATTTTTTTGGAGAGGGAGAAATATTTTACCAGAAATATTATATAATACTAGAAATATTGATTATTTCAATAGCATAAAAGGTCTCATCTCACCTCTATGTACGGTAACATAATTAATTTGTGTCTTTTTATTGTAATTTTAAATTTTATAAACAGGGATATGCTATTAAAGATCTCTCCATCAACCTATGTCCCTTCTGCGTGCTTTATATGAACATTTCACAACACAGATTTCTAAATTTTACCTACTTCAGTTACATATTTCTGATATAATACATCTTTGTTACAAAGATTTTCTTAGAATATTGAATATATTAGTGCAAACAAATTAATACAATAGAGGAAGAAGTAAATTGAATTCTTCTTCGATTCAGACATCCGCTAAACTTTCCTTACATCCACGTTTCTCCACGAATTCCATAAAAATGAAACAGCTATTCTTAGATACATTTTTTGAGAGCCTGAAGAGTTTGTTTTCATAAATTCTATAACAATGAAACACCTATTCTTAGATATATTTTTTGAGAGCCTTAAGAGTTTGTTTTCATAAATTCTATAACAATGAAACACCTTTTCTTAGATACATTTTTTAAGAGCCTTAAGAGTTCACTCTTAATTGCTCACTGATTAAAATACTCGACTCTAATATAAACAAAGCTTTAAGAACGTCTAGAAAATGTTCTCTAATGAGTAAATAAAATCTATTTAATGTCAAATGTGGTAGTTTTATCATACCAAGAGTCACTTGTAATCTTCACTTTAAAATAGTTTATTTTAATTGTGATAACATACAGAATTTGACTATTAAAACACTCCTATTGAACAGGAGAGTTCTATAGCAACAAAAATTCTTGTAAACGTTATCATAACATATACATATACAGAGATAATATGAGAGATTGTTAAAATTCCATCTCAAGCAGTACAAATATTCAATCAATCGAATTACTTTTACACGTCTAAATACGTGGTAGCACTCATACTCATTGGTAGCTCAATGAGAATTTTAAGCTTGAATGGTAGCTGCTTCAAGCTAAAATTATCACGTAGGCAGTTTACTTTTGTTACAAAATATAATATGTTCTTCACACATTGAAATTATCAGATCAAATATTGTTAATATTATTAATTGTTTAATAAGAAAACACATATAATAAAAACTATAGCCTCGTATAGAGAGTTTACATCAACCACCGCATACCATTTTCTCATTTGTCATATCTCCTTTGTCTGCCTTGGTCTAAACAAACATCTATTCATTTTCTATAAAATTGGCATTATTGCAAGTTATCACTTCCACTCAATATGATTTCAAGTTTCGTGATTTTTATTTCATTTTTTAATTGTGCTGCCTTGATAAAGCTCAATTGCTTGGTTGAAATCTTTTAATTCACATTCTGATTTATTTTATTGTGTTGTAGATGTTGTTATAAGCTGAATCATAATTTATCATGTTCAGATAAATTTTCCATAATCACATAAAACTTGTAAAACAGACAGTTAGTTTTATTTTAAATCATTATTAGTCTCAAGAAATGTGATGTAGAGATTAAGTAAAGAATCGACATATATACACGAATGGAAATTATATAAAAACTGTCTTGCTTTTACCTACACGGTACACTAACGACAGCACCAAACAATTAATTCCACATTCGAACCTTTCATCACACTGATATATGTATATATATTATTTTTCGATAATATATTCAGTTGGGTTTTTGACTCTGACGAAGACCGCTGGTTACGGTTGAAAGACCTTAGTCTTGTTTTCCCATTTCTTATTGTTGCTTGATCATATATTATTTTATATACACATATATAATTTTTTTTTGAGTTATAGGAATTAATGCTGGTTTCGTGTACCTATGAAGATATCTATAAATACAGACAAAACGTTGGTTTAAAGTCGTTTTATAGAGAAGTGTTTAATGTTGAACCAAGCCTCTTTTAATGACTAAGAAACTACTAAATTATATATATATATATATATAATTCAATTTTTTGAATTTAAAAATATAAACACCAATACTTGGTCTGACTGTACATTTTGTTGTTATTCATAAAATTTTTTTAATTACAAACGTCTAAGTATGTCATTATCAAATCTACTATTCAAGAATTGGATCAGCTTTTTTATTGTGCAATAACTGCTGAATTCACGCACAAATATAGGAGTGGTCATAAAATGTTAACTATTGAGCTGTGATAAGTAGAAGAGGCCTCCTATAAGAGCGCGTTGACTACCTAGAGTCACAGGACGCTTCTTTTATGGCATTCTCCAGGAAGACTTGTTAATTGATCAATTTCTTGTCTCTTCTTTAGTAGCAATTTTAAGTGTCTTAACATTTTATTAAGCTTTTTATTCATTATGATAATCGCCAATGAAAATTGAGTTCAATCTCTTCTCTTCTATTCTACAGTTTAGCAACAACAAAGTTCTTTTTTTTTTCAAATTTTTGGTACTCAACCTAAAATTAATGTAAAACTAATGACATTTCTGGCTAATTTATTAATGTGTTATATATAAATATATATATATCAGCTCAAAAACGATGAAAGGCAACACACAGAGGAAGACACACTTACAAACTCAAATTTTCTCCTGAAGACGGATTATCCAAAAATTTAACTTTGTCAGTGTGTCTCTTTCTCTGTGTGTTGCTTTTCTTCGTTTTTGAGCTGTTTTGCGTCCAGTTTGGATTGTTTTTTTTTTTATTTTTGAGTGATATATATATATATATATATATATATATTGTATCTGGTAGGTTTTGTTTTTGAGGACTAGGTCTTATAAAAGAAAATAAACTCCTTCCTAGGCCAACATTTTGATGTATTTGTGCATCATCTTTAGGGCTTGAAGAGTGTGCTAATGGTTATTTAAGTTACATGAGAATTACTTGGTTATAGGTACGAAAAACATATTTTGTTATAGTCATCTATCATTTTAACAAACAAGGAGGGTGAACTTATGAAGGTTGCACTATATATTTCCAATCCCTGAAGATAATGTGCAAATACATCGAAACGTTGGCCTAGGCAGGAGTTTATTTTCTTTTATATGATCTGGCCCTAAAAAGCAAAACCTACCACATACAATAGAATAGAAGAGGTCAAGAACAAAAAAAAAGATTAAGATATTTAAACCATGAAAAGCTGTCTTTGTTAGAGTCAAATATCAATAGACGGGATTTTACTCTGATGCCAACCTCTCTCATATCATAAATGAAGGTATATATATATATATATATATATATATATTTATATATATATAAGTTAAAAATAAGAGAAGTGTAACAATATCGGTCAGTCCGTCTTCAGAAGGAAAATGAAAGGAAGACCAAGCACGATGTAGACGCAACGGCAATTGCCAAACTTCCTTGGTCTCCCTTTCTTTTTCCTCTTGAAGACAGATTGACCGAAAATTTCTGTTTGTAAGTGTGTTTCTTTACTCTGTGTGTTAGTTTGGATCGTCTTTCCGTTTATTAAGAGAATATATATATATATATATCAATATCGTTGTATCAAAAGAAAATAACATAGAGAAAGAGCAAGAAAAATCACTTCAAATTTGTAAATTTTCGGCATCAAGAGTTGAAGAAAGAAATGATGATCTCTGCTCGACTGACACACAGGAAAACCTATAGAATTCTCTCATCTACCAGCTGAGCAAATCTCATCTTTTCCTACTTCAACTCCTTCTGACGACCAGATCGAAATATTAAAATGAATTTTGTTGTTGATTGTTGATTCTTTGTAGTGAGTTTATTTTCTATTTCTTCATTGTGATTCCTTTTAATTATGTCGTATGTTTTCATAGAGAGCCTTTTCATACTTGGTATTTATATATATAATTATATATATATATATATATATATATATATATATATATATATACACTTTTTCGATGAAAATACGATCCGAAATGGACAAATACAGTTCAATGTACATAAAAAACCATAGAGAAATTAAAAACACAAACTTACGGTCTCTAATTTTTGGTTGAACCGTCTTCAGGAGAGATAAAGAAGAGAAACCAAGCGCACTGGTACAGAGACGGTTGGAGACCCGTCTCCAACCGTCTCTGTACCAGTGCGCTTGGTTTCTCTTCTTTATCTCTCCTGAAGACGGTTCAACCAAAAATTAGAGACTGTAAGTTTGTGTTTTTAATTTCTCTTTGTTTCTTTATGTACATTGAAATATATATATATATAAATATATATATATATATATATATATATATATATATTATATTAGTGTTGTGTCAGATTTATATTTTGTAATAAACGTATCAACATCTAATGTTGTCAAAATTCTATATCTTTTTAATCGTGACTTACTTAAAATGTCAGTTCATCCAACAAACAGTGAGGTATATAGGTTGTTTTTCAATCTTTCCTGCATACATCCATCCCTTCACCCAAATCGTGGTAGACATTTGTTAAATTAAATACATGTATATTGTTAATACCACTGAGGTGACTATGATTTATATTAGAAATGGGTAAAACGAGGTATGACGGTATTACCTATTTCTAATATAAATTTGTTAAATTCCTAGCATGTTTAATAATATTTTAATTTATAGAAGAGAAAAAACTGGAGCGGCGCATGCCGGTGGATCGCAATATATAATTTCAGTACTTATAGTGATAATATGCGTGAAGAAAAACATAAAAAAAAATTAAATTACAATGAATTACTAAAAAGTAGTGTATGACTAATGCATAGCACTGTGAGAAAAGGGAAATAAAAAAAAATATTTTTTTAATTTACTAAAGTCAAATATGCAAATTGGACACATTTTCCTGTCTATGAATTTATTTTCTCCCCACATAATATTTTGCCTACTGAGTGTGGTCACTTGTTAATTCTCCATTAGCCTAGTCTCCTTACACCATCCTTCTATTTTTTTTCTCGTTTAAACTTCTAAAAAAAACAGCTTGAGACAAAAATTGTGGAGAAAAGAGAATCTTTGAATCTGCTGCTATATGTCAAAACGTTATTTGGTTGTATAAGAATTTTATTCTCTATTCGTAGGCATGTTGGACTGGTTTACGATTGTATATTTACTCCATTGTTTTATTTTTAATTTTTTGAACGCAAGATAGTGAACCTTTAGCTTCAGAAGAAATGTTTCTTCAAAGTGAACAATCTAATTTTGTTATCATGGTCATTCTATGACTATTTTACTGATCGATATATTCCCGCTCTCTTCAAAACAACCTAATTCATAATGATCACAGTATAATTTATATATTTAGCTTATAAATAAATTATATTTTTTGGTATAAAAATGAACCTTTACAACGATCAATTACCAATCTGCACTAGGTTATTTTATCATATATTGAAAAAAAATATTGTCTCTTAAATGCATAGAAACTTAATACATTTAAATACATGAATATTGTTATTACCACTGAGGTTAGTATGATTAATATTAGAAATAGAAAAAACCGTCATACCTCGTAAGTTGATATCGGAGACGTTGGAGCGCTTTCGGATCTTGTCCATCTTCCGAACGATCAGTTCTGAACGAAGATGGACAAGATCCGAAAGCGCTCCAACGTCTCCGATATCAACTTAAGAGGTATGACGGTTTTTTCTATTTCTAATATTAATTAATACATTTAACCAATCTCATGAAACAAAATATATATTTCCTCTTTACATATTTATATAAAATCTTTTTATTTATATACATATTTTTAAATTTATAAATAATTATAATTTTTTTATATAAATTTTCACTTTAAATATAAACTGTATATTAGTTTCTTTTTATTCATTAAAAAGTAGTGCTGCAGAATTCAGTTTGACACACTTTACATCTAAAAAGGTTGAAGTAAAACTTCTTTAACAACTCATGCTAAGTTGTCCATGCATGCCTAATAGCACGATTTAAAGTATTTGCTAGTTGTACAGGAAGGTTTGATTTTTAACCTCGACTGTAATATGTTTCCCAATTGATACATAATTGCAGGATTTGTTTGAGATTGTCATTTATTTGCTGAAATGGTGAAATTCTTGAATAAATATCAGGGGGTGAAGGTTAAGATCATTCATCAGAATATCAGAGTCTGTGAGAGCTGTCAGGTGTCCCGACGAGTAGTCCGTGTTCAGCTTGGAGTGAAAAAAAAAACTCTATTATTGGAATCTTAAGGTGCGGAGATTGTGTAATGTTGTCCGTGCATTGGTTCATATGTGGGAGGAGATTGATTTGGCCCCTAGCCCAGTGTCCAACAAGTGGATGTCTAATAAATAAAGGCATGTTATTAGGAGCGCGTGTGCGCGCTGAGGCGGCCATATTTCCCACCAAGCCTCTGCTCCCCCCTTGAAAAAGGTTTAATTCGCCGCTGTCGCGAGCTGGCCGCCTGGTGTCACGACCAGCCTCTATCTACGCAGGCCATCGTGAGCCACTCCCGGACCACTTCTAACGTTTTCATTACCCTTCCACCGCCACTAATAGCCCGTCCTTATCTCCACTTGTCTCCCACCTCGTCCACAATTTAAGTGAATCCACTCTTGAGATAGGTGCTCAGGTTGCTTTAATAGGATCCGCATCCAACCACACACTGTCCTCTTTATAGCCATGAAAATAGCTTATCAACTTCTCCTTCAATTACCTTTCCCGACACAAGCCCCATGTGCTGCCCCGCCATAAAAACGTCCTTGCTTCACACTAATTCCCATGACAAAACCGAAATGACTTTCACCCGGCTCATACTTCCCATTCCAGTCTTCACCCTCTTCAACCAATTGTTTCCGTTACTGCCCGCCACGAACCACAATTTATTAAATTCTTACGGCTCTTTATACTGGCTTAATATACAAACTTTCTCTCTACACATTCAGCATAACTTACTACTAACACTTTTAGAGTACCTAGCAGAATGAAAAGTCTATCTAAATTATTTCATAAAATTATAAATCTTAAAATTATAAATTATTATAAAAAATAATATAATATATATTATAATAAATGCAAATATTCTGGATTCAATATGTTATACCAAAGAGTATATATAAACTAGAATGAGAAAGAGTATATGAAATTTTGCATTCGTAGAAGAACACAGACGTAACGCACAGTTACATTAGATTCTTAAAATATGAGAAGAAATTAACATTTCAATCTATTAATCTGAAATTTTATTGATCATTCTCTTCAACATTTTATAACTTTAACTATTAAATAAGTTAAACCTCAAACCTTAAATTTAGTTTTCTCTTCAATAGGCAATGCTCTTAACACGTATTATCGGTGTATATAATCATCGTTCTGATGACTAAACACTCAGAAAGAATTTAAAGAAAAATTTAAATTCTTTTTTTAAACACAGACAACAGATATTTTGTAGACTGTTTACGTTGATGTTCCATCAGTGTTCGTTCACTTCAGGATTGGAATCTCTATTGTGGTACTTTATATCTTTACAACACAATAATATCCAGATCAAAAAATAATGAAACGAATATAGCAAAAAAAAAAAACAAGAAGCCGTCTACTGCGAGTCTGTCATAGCTTCCTAAAGGTGGACAAATATTAAAACTTAATGTGTTGCTGTAAGTTCACTTTGTTATATAGTTTTGAGTAAAACGAACATTATTAAAAGTTGGGCAAAAATAATGGAACATATATGCGTAACTGATAGTAAATAATTGTTAACAAATTTATAATAAATAAATTAACATGAAATTAAATACTCCATTAAAACATATATTAAAATTATCAGTCATTGAAATTGATACATGTATTGATGACTGCTTCAATAATTTTCGGTAATCGTAATATATATATATATATATATATAAGTATATAATAAGTATATAAATATATATTTCTTATATAAATAAGAAATTGTAATATTAAAAATATTGGTTTTTAGAATTTGTTTTTGAAACAAATGAATTTCCAAGCTGCTTGAAAACTGACTATTTTGATATCATTAAAGCTATAAATATATTTTTTTGTAAATTTTATTGTTACCTGGTTTGTTTCACAGTAGTCGACTTTTTTTTTTCTTCTGATGTTTCATTTTTCTTTGGTCTTGCATATACCTAAAACATAAAATAAATAGTGTATTTTTTAATAAATATTATTCGTTTTCCTCATTTTAGAATAAACTAATATTTCATAGTATTACAGTCCATACTTACTGAAGAAAGATGATACTGACTTAAGTAATTTATGGGATAGTCACTCATCGACCATACTCTTACTCTCAGGATTAATTTAAAAGAGTGGTGTCCGCTAATTGTTCAGTAATATTGCTCAAAATAATTACAATAAGCTTTTATTCAATATATTAAACACTATATTCAATTAATTGGTATATTGTTACTTTAATTATTGATACTTTTTTTTGATTGTTCAAACCGATCCCCTAGCGGGTGTAACGTCAGCTGTTTACCGACTTTTTGTTTAATTGGTGATTCTACAGATTCTACATTGGGAGTCATAATTTGACCTAACTCTAGAGAATTTTGAGTAGGGATCTTTCACGAGTGCCTGACATCGTACAACCTCGGGACCGATAGCTTATCGTCCTCTCCGAGGGACGAAGTACTCAGATTTATTCACCTCCGGCTTGGATAAATCGAGGGGTAGGTGAGGATCGAACCCTGGACCACCAGCCCAGAGGCGAGTACGTTAACCACTGATCTAACCTAGCCCCTATTTGATACTTGAATACAATAATAGTTAATAATTAAATTATAAACTATGAGACATTTATGCCTGTCTCTTAGTCCTCATTGGTCCAGACTTAGTTAAACACTTTCAAGTTAATCTCTTTTTACTTTCATTTTAGAAAAATACATTCATCGAATTGGAGTTAAAGTTACTGCCATTGAGCCTCCCATAATCTGTCGCCTTTAGTTCTTGCCCATTTTTGTACATATGAGTATGGATAATAGTTACACTCGAGATAATAGTTGGTCGACTCTTTCATCTCCTGTGATACCTGTATGTAAAATGTAAAAGGATCTCCTTTACGTATGTAAATGTGATATTGATCCTGTTACTTAATCTTCTCAGTACTTACTCTATTGTTAGTTTAATAGGTTGGTGATTATATTGTTGTTTAAAAGATCTGCAGATGTTTTACTCTCTCTATTTGTTATAATGGTTGTATTTTTATTTCCATATATTTCGACCTCATTAATTCGTGTATATGTGTGTATGTGTGTGAAAGTGTGCGTTTGTGTGTGTGTGTGTGTGTGTGTGTGTATGACCTCATAAACTAAAGTAACTATGGTAACATCATTTACCATTCAAATCTCTGTTAACCATAAGATTGGATGAAGGTTGACACCAATATTTCACTATTTTAGGGGAGAACATATTTCAGAAAAAAAATAGTCCTTTGGTGCTTAGTAAGAAATTATCCACATAATTTTAATAAAAGCTCCCTGATTAAGGCTTCTAATTAACTTTTCAAAGTAACACTTCTAACCACCTCTAATCTCCTCTTGTTGAATTTAATACTTGTAGATTGCAATGTTGATATAAATTGCAGTTCAGGATCTAGAATTTAGAAAAACTGTTCAGGAATAGAGAAAAGCTATCTTTAAATAGTTCTAATTAAGCTCCTACGGATGGCAAACAGTATTGAGTAAAGTATAAATCAATATTTTTTATGATCCAGGTTAATTAAACTAAAAGCATAAAAAAAAATCCTAAACAAATCCAAAACCGTAAATTTAGGTTTGTTTTTTTTTGTTTTTACCCGTAAATAATACAGGTATTCTTATGGAGTATGTTACACTATTCTTTTTGACTTTAAGATCTGGAGGTAATTTGTTCGTTTATGTCACATTCCATTTGTAAAATTCAGGAATGTAAAATAATAAATTGTTTTTATAACACAATGATTATTTTCTATGTTTCTCTGTAGAACTATAAACTAATATTAATTCATTCTTTTTAAAAAACAGTGAACTGTGCTCGTTTTTAATTCGTAGTTAAATTTTAACTACTTATGAGTCATTTAGATTTTGGCAAAGATAATCTACATAATGATTCTCTAAAACAGTTACTGTAGGAGGTAAAGATCACTACCATATTAATTGCTGTTATTATTAATTCTATTTTATTCTAACTGCTGAGCTGAAGCATGTCATTAATAATGATGTAAATAAACGTTTGTGGAACTTGACACTAAATTTGTTGTTAAGTTTTAGAAAATCTTACTGCTTAGGAGAGTAGAATCATAGCTGGTGAAGGGAAGGGGAGGCCCAAGTGTTTTGTCGTTGAGTTGTTAAGAGGGCAAGCTTGGAGAATCTATTTGTGAAAGCCTTGGTGAGTATTAGGCTTCCTGTCATATGGTATGGCTGAGGGCAGAGGAAGTGAACTTGAAGCAACAATTCGGATTGTACGTCATATACGTCGTATGAGTGTGCAACGCATCGGTATAATTATGCTTTATCACCTAAGAGATATCAAGTATCTGATGCTATTAAATTTCAGACCTGAATCTACCAGTAACAGCCTATAAATATTGATATGTACGGTAACAAGTTAATGAAATGGTCTCCACATGTAAAAATTTTAATGGTATAAACAACGAGTTTCGAACATGTAGTGTTCTTCCTCAAGCATTAACTAAAAATGTTCGAAACGCGTTGTTTATACCATTAAAATTTTTATATGTGGAGACCATTTCATTAACTTGTTACCCTACATATCAATATTTATAGGCTGTTACTGGTAGATTCAGGTCTCACATCTAATAGCATCAGATACTTGATATCTCTTAGGTGATAAAGCTATTTGCCTAAGAGAAACAAAATTTGCCATTTGGAACAAACATTCACAAAGATAAAGTAATTATAACTGATATTAAGTTTTGCTCAAGAGTGCAATATATAGATTTATTAAAGCATTTTATGAGACAAATCCATCATGCCATGGAAGACAAAGGAAATTGATTAATGTTTATTGGCAGTATTTTTTTACATGTACAAATATTATTCCCCTTATATCTCATACAAGTCAATAAATTATTTAAATTTTTCAATATCAATATCAATTTTTTCCTTTTATAAATATCAATTTTATCTCAGTGGATTCGCTCAAAAAATTTCTAAGTCAATGTAAACATTGTAAAAAAATATCAAAAATTTGACAAGTAGAGCAGGTGATCCATTAGTCTAGAATAAACAAACAGTTTTTTTTAGCTGTATTGCTTCTTGCCGTAATTGAAATTTCATTATTTATTTTTTTATAAATTGATAGTTTTTGTTCTTTTTTTGTCATTCTTTCTTATTTTTTAATGAGCCGTTTAGCGTCAAAAAAACATTGTCTGAAAACTGAAATCGTACTTTAACGCCTCTTTGTCGAATCTAATTTTGAAAAAAAATATTTCAATTTATTTTCCACATAACCTTATACTTTTTAGACATAGTTTCATTTTGATCCGTTAAACGGTATGGCTTGTATCGCTCTCACAAGCTTTGAGATTGAATTATTCTGGGCCGTAGCGTGGTAACAAGGAATAATAACACACTCACCCATCCACACACACACACACACACAGACATCATCGTAAAAACATCATAAAACGACTTCTGGGACCTCAAAACATGTAATTCCGTCAAAATTTCGAGATCGAATTTTTTCACGATCACTATACTTTACTTATAGTAAAGTAAAAAATAGCACTAATAACATGTAGAAGTTAAATATTCAGAAAAACAATATTGCAGGGTACCTTTATAGAAGCCGTATACTGTAAGGAATCTTTTCACGCCTGTGTACATAAAAACACTCAGAAACACCTACAAAGACCTGCTTGACGACAGGATTTGTACGAAGTTTTCTTGTATATGATGGATCGTCCGTGCGGTCCGTTTCATTTTGTCGGCACATTGTATACATTAACATAGTTGTGTTCTGGATATTATCTCACAGGAGGGTATTTCTGTAGTTGACCTGAGTTAGTTAGATTCTTTTAGCTGTTCTCAAGCACGCTGAGAAATCTTGAGTAAACAAAAGGACAGTTCCTTCTTTTAGAGAGCTAAATGAAACGAGTTCCTAGAATTTTCAAATTAATAAGAAATACACTATTGAGTGGGTCCAAGCCAAATATCCATCTTAAAATAAATGATCAGTTGAGCATATTTTGAACAGGTTTGGATCTGATTTCACAGAAGCTTTTTACTATAATGGTCTTAAGTTTCGTTCTGGGTTAAAGGGACGTCGACTATGTAGCAGGTGACTCCACAAATAGCCTTCTCCGGGTGACACTGGACAGGCTCTCGAGCTGTTGCCAATGTTTATTAAAGACTCTGACTGACGGTGTCATTTCTCTCAACCTGCACAACACCGTTCATAATCGCCTAAACTCACCGACCAGCGCTTTCCGGCTTCTATTCTACCTCTCTCCTATAAATAATCTCTCACCCAACGTACTCATACTTAGAAACCTTCAAACTAATATCCCCATTTCTTTTATCATACCTCCAATGAGAAAAACCTTCAAATAGAAACTTCAGTAATGTAATATTGATATAAAAAAACACTTATTTTAACTCATAATCTGAGAAATATAAAACTGAGAAAATTAAAAAAAAAATAAAAAAAGGAATATAATAATAAACTGAGAATGTATGTAAAATGTCAAGATGAAATTCCAACTGAATTCAGTTTTGTATTCAAACAAAAATTAACTCTCTCAAACTAAGAAAAGTGCAATAGAACATCTGTTGTGCCATTGAGAAAAGAGAGAGGCCAAAAGGTGTACAGAGAAAGGAAACGAAATACTGGGCGAATTAGATTAAAGAAAAAAAATTAGATATAAATATGAGAAAATAGTGTACTTGCTATCATTGCTAGCAGAAAAAAACTCTTATCAACACTGCGTCTAAGCTTAATAAACCAATTCCAATGTTTATAATATTTGATCTATAAAATTTAATCAAACAAGACTTGATAATATTTTATATCGGCATCGATTTTTTATACGGCATCATTTTAGCCTCTGACCAATTTATTTCATGATTGGCAATATTTATATTCAAAAATAAGGTGCTACTTTACTCACCTCCAATTACTGAGCTCCGGTATGTTTTTACACGCAATTCTTATAATTTGCCTGTCCAACCCATGTTTATTACTTGGTAAAATTTACCGCAATACTACAATTGAGCCCCCTTCACATAAATATAACATATCAAACGCTGTCAAAATTAATAATTTATTCAAATTAGAATCAGTGTTAACTTTGTTTACCGGCGTTAATAGCTAGCTAGTAGACAGTTTTTACTTATTTCTTCATGTACTCTAACAGAGACCAGCTGTTTTGTTCAATACAGATTTGTCCCATTTGTAAATGTCATACTGTGATTTAGTCGCCAATGTATCATTAAGAAATAGAGGTTTCTCTCTCTTTCCTTATAATAGTACATATCGAAATTTAAGATTACATTCATTAGACTTGTCCAACATTTTTTAATAATTTGTTTTCATAATTATTCCAAATTTGGTATATATGAAGGTTTAAAATGAACTTCTTTCGTTATTTGATAACAGTTTTAGAGTTGTATTTCGACAGTGGAATCATTTCTGTTATATTTCCTAAACAATTTTAATTGATGAATATGAGTTTTGGTATAAATAAATTTCATGTGAGACAAGTCAATAAATTCCATGTGAGTATCAAATTAAATTGAAATGAAAAGCATGCTTCTTAAAAATCTTATAAATGTCTATTTCTAGATAGATTCATACATTTTAATATAATTTGAGGAACATTTGACCAAAACATCAAGTAGATTTATTTATTGATTTAACTATTATTGAAGTGTCATTTAGCATTGTTGTTGTCATGTTGTGAAATTATTATTAGCTTTGGATATAACTGCTGGGTTAATACTAATATGTTGTGCTATAAAATGAAGAAGTCTGGTGTTGTTGAAGTCTTTGATGTTACATTGGGACGACTGGCGGGAAATGTTAAATATAGATGTAAATGGGAGGTTGAATTAATCAGTCAAGTAACGCCGCTCTCAAGTAAGGCGTGGTAAAAGGAATGTGCTTTGTTAAAAGTTGATGGTCAATACGTGAGTTGAGGTCATAGTGGTTAGAAATAACCCAGCTCTGAGTAGGGATTTTGTCGTGCATGATGGAGGTCTTTTCTTCGGAGGAAGCTCGGTAGTAGTATTTTTACACTGTTATTGCGTCTCCGCTGTCGGCAATGCCACTAGAGCCGGCCTCTTCTGTAAACAATGGCAGTGTAAACCAGCGTCACGAAAATAACTTGAACAACCCTCGCTGTCACTAGCCTCTCGCTCACACTCACCTTTGTCATGCAGAGCAGCCTCTGCTGGCCTCTAGCACCGCAGCAGGCTCATACGCCTGGCAACACAAACACCCCTTCAATACACCTCTCTTATATACATGACACAGTAAACATTCCCCAATCAACTCTCCAACATTATTCTCGAAAACTCATAATATTTTACCAAATCATATCAGTCTTAACATTAAAAAATCAGAAAAATACTGAATAAAAAGATTAGGCTTAAGAAATACAATATCAAATATTATTTATATTGTTGATATGGTATGGATTTATTATAAAAATTCACTTGAAAAAAATATTTGGAAATTAATTTCTTTGAATGGAGAAGTTAGAGCAAAAGCACTACTGTGATCCTGTGATTTGAACAGCAGTTTCTCATATTTTTATTTAATTCTAGAAATGACAAACTACTTTTGTAGTAGCTAATTGATCGTAGCTAATTAATATTGATCGTAGCTAATATTTTCTATTGTGACATTCTAGTTTTATTACTTTTTAGAAGTTTTTTAGTATTTTGAAATATATAAATAAATCAAATTTAATGTAATGGCGGATAATAAAAAAATATCCCTGACCTATCAGGTTTTATCCTGTCAAAGAATTAAATTCATTGTTTTCTTACTAAATTGTTGATTGACTAAAACATGTCTCAAACAGTCCATTTTTATGCTTATTTTTTATTTTTACTCTCATTTATTCTTTCTATTATGTTGTAGATAATACACTTCTTGACAAATAATAGTCATGTTAGATACAATCCAAACATTCATGGTACTTCAAATAATTATATTATGCCATTTTGCTGATTTTATTTCAAGTTAATGAGTTTGATTTAAGTTATTTTTTATCTAGTAGTGAATATTATTGCAGTTTATAAGGTTTGTAAGGTTAAGTGCTTCGGTAGAGCCTCAAACATGGTAACATAGGTGATAGAACTTTGTACACTACGAGCCAAACTACTTTGATTTTTGACCTACGTCGACTAGGCATATATATATAAATTCGTGCCACATATGCCGAGAAGTTCTCTTGATGACAACAGAGGTTGAAGAACCAAACAATTTTTTGTATCATTCACTATGTTCTCCTTTGTATACAAGAGGTTAACAATGAATGATTTTAAGTATGTAAGTCACATGTCTGTTGTATTTTTTGATTTCATATTTATTTATATATGTAACATTCATTTATATATGAAAGGTTTAATTAATATTAACATCAACTAATAATATGTCAGTTTTAGCATAATTTTTAATCCTTAAGAATCTTAACAAAAGATAATTAACAATACAATAATTTGATAAGATAATTATCTTAACAAAAGATAATTAACGATAAAAAATAAAACTTTTGTGGTCATGTACTGTTTGTTATCATAACTTCGATCAAAGCAAATTTTCAAGTAATTATTTTCGTGCTATGTACTTGGCATTGCTGGTGGAGGGTAAATTCATGGAAATAAACTGCACATCAGTACTGGCGTCGGATTTCCGTTGCAATGCATTTGGGAGGCGTCACCATATCGCTTGGCAAAATGAAAATTACAACCCATTATTCGGTCTTTGCGACTTTTTTAATGGTAGCCTTGTATAATTGCAAGGCCACAAAGTATGCCTGTTTGCAAAGCTAATGGACAGAACTTGCAGCACCATTACCCTTCTTGAGATCCACTTTTGTTATTACCAATCCCAGCAGACCCCACATTAGCTCGACATCTCCGATGAAGACGTATTCCTTCTGGCTCCTACCTCAACAACTCAACCCTTCAAACCCTCTCATTAACCTAATTGTTAATTAACATAACACTTAGGAACATGCACTCGACATCTATTTCTTCTGCAATTTCACTTCCCCCTATATAATTTCAAGCATTTAAAATTTAACATTTCAGTACAGCTGTCAACCAAGCGTCAAAAGTTGGCCTCAAATTCTTGCAAACCACGCACAGTATCAGATCTTTATCTTATACCAATTCAGACTTCATTTTTCTAAACATTCCAGACTATGAAGTCACTAAAGACTTATTGCAGTCATACCTCTCATTACAATGGCAATCGCAACAAAGAAAACAACAGAAGCAAGTGCTCCGTCATTATCAAAGACTTCTTTATGCCTTTATCTTACAAGTCGACTGCCACTTGCCCGCCTAGCTCTATCCATCTCTAATTTGATCCAATTAAAAAATCTGGAAACACGTAGAAAATGTTTATGAACTCTGAAATAGACATCGGTTCTATTTTAAAATTAACATACAAATTGCCTAATAGAATGCAGGAAACATTAAATTAGTACAAGCATAAAATCCATTGAACTTGTAGATTAACACCCTAGATGTCTGCAATAGTTTGATGATACTTCAAAGTACTTAGACGATTTACTGAATTAATGTTGTAAGATGCAACCTTTTCGTTAATAACTTAAAGAAGTTATGCGGTCAGTTTTGTTAATATTGCATCAAGTTGATTCTACTGTGCCATGGACGTTAATTTATATTTATTTATATATGTTGGGACGCCTATAAAATATCTTTAAAGTTTTTTATCATCTCGTATAATTTCATTCTGATAACAAACCCTTACTAAAAATAGTATGTTCTACTCCTGATAATTAGTTGTTGTTAAATTTTTGTTGTTAATAAGCATATTTAGATAAAATTGTTGTATTCAAACTATGCTATTTCACTTGGTGATCATTTATAACCGTGAAAATTCTTTGTTAGAAGGTCAGTTTTTTGTCTTTCATATACCCGTTACATTATTTAGAATGTCTTCATTTATCCCCGCTTTGGACATTTTCCAACATCACTCCTAAATTTCTCTTCCTTCATTATTTTCATTTTCAGTCTTTTCAACAGTCATATTTCTTTTCTCAAGGTTGATGGTTCTCTGGATAATAGTCACTATCATCTTTTGTTCTCTTAAAGTTACCACTCCTCTGCACTACCTTCACGATTATAGTTGCCTTTCTCATCAAGTTAGAAAGTATATAACTAGATAATGGTCAATCTGCACTCTTCAGATTTGTATTAATATTCCCTTCATAGTTTTTTCCACTTAAAGCTATTAAAACCAATAATACAGAATGCGGTTATCTTTCTTCTTTCATTAAAAGTCGTGCTTCACTTGCCGAGATTCCTAACGGGTCGCGGCCTCACATGTACCAAAGTAATTATTCTTTTTCATTACTACTTTTTATCCCAGTATTCATAATATCGACTGTTTTCTTTGTAATCTTCCTTTTAGACATTGTAGCTCCTTTTGAACTGGAACGGCTTTTTTACTCTGCTAAATAAAACAATATGATATGGTATGAAACCACTGGTGTTTACAAATAAATATTAAATTAAATATATCCTGTAACTAATATGGACAGTATATATATTTTGAGGACATAAGGATATTCTTTAATGATCCGAGCACATGAAATTAATTTAAATTCATTTTTTTTTTAAATAGGCAGATACTACTTAACTGAAACTTAAAGCGCTTCTAAAAATAATAGGTACTGTTTTGACTTTTGTTTTTGAAGAACTAAGCTTTATATAGTTCTTACATAAATATGGTATTAGTCACCAGCCTATGACCATATTGATGAATAAATTCTTTTAAGAACAAGGTGCGCGGTGACGTGTTTTGATATTGATATTTTGATATCGCTATATGTCCTGTATCTACTACCAAATCGAATGTCAATTTTAATGGCGCTACTGTGAAGGATCTGTTTTCTGTTAAGATCGAGTGGATACCAAAAAAGTTACTATCAATGTAGCTTCACATCGAAAATTCTTAATACATTCTTAGTAATAAATTCTTAAAAGCTTTTCTAAATATTTGGACCCAACAAAGGTAATTTTTTGGTACGAATGTAATAATCTATTATGATTGAATATGCTGGATTGCAAATCATGGTACTAGTCACTGGGCTTACAGAGTGAGATTAACAAACATTATAAAATAATGCATAAAATTGGCACTTTATAAAGTGATGAGCTATATAGTTTTTGTTGAAATTGCTCAAAAGTAATAGCTCATCATAGTATATTTGTAAATTAAAAAATATTTTGTTGCTAAACTGCATATACTAGAATATTAAAACCATGTATATGAGTTCCAGTTAAAATGAAGATTCAAAGAAGAAAAATAAGAAATGAGTCAATTGAAATAGGCAATATACTCTTAAAAATTTATCTCTGAATAAGAGTAGCCTGCCCTAGATATGAGATTTGTTTGCATTAGCATAGAAAGTTTTCTGACAAAATTTAACCAGAGAAATGTATTAAACTTTAATTTAATTTAAAACTATCCTTGAAGTGCTATGAATAAACTCATTTGATATCTAAGTTTTATATCACACATTTTTAAATCCAATTTGAAACTACACCAGAAGTATACTAGTATACTTCTATTCTAGTATACACTAGAAGTATACCAGAAGTATAATAATTTATTTATTTCCTCCAATCCAGTAGCCAACTTCCACTGTTGAATACAATAACGTCAGAATAGAGAAATTATGTTTTATCAGTTAATATAATAATTACACATATACCTATATCAATGATCAAACCACAAATAAAGTGGGTTTTTGACTCTGACGAAGACCGCTTGTTACGGTTGAAAGATCTTAGTCTTGTTTTCCCATTTCTTATTGTGGTTTGATCATTGATTGTTGTTTCACGTGTTTATGTGAAATCTTTTTATATACCTATATGTCTTCTTTTCGTAGACTTGTATGTGTTTTCTCCATGACCATTTCTTTACTCGTTTATAAATATAAAATTATCTATAATCATTTTTATAACTTACAATGAGAAACCAATCAAGACTAGACATTGAATTTTTCGATTTCTCTTTTTACACAAATTATGTGAGTGTTTTAGTTAAAATAGTGTTTATGTGTAATACAAGTCTTGTAGTTGTTGTTCCTTCGGTATATCTTCAGGCGTTTCTCAACCTCATTTACTTGATACTCTCATGATATTAATAGCTTGTCTTAATCTCTAACATTACAGTTTCAAGTAAAATACATTTTTATTCTAGAAGAGAGAGGGAGCGATTCTGAATCCTTTTTCAAAATTATGTAGGGTTTATTGTCAACATTCCATTGCATAAACTATTTCAAGAGTTGAAAGATAAAGAAACATCATTACATATATATAATGTAACATATATATACATATAATGTATATATATACATATATATATTTATTTATAATAATTAAACATATTATACCTACCTACATATACCTACACATGGCTACATATGTTAATCATAATTAAATATATAGATTTATACAATGACAAATTACACATAAAAAACATGGATCTATTATGAAAATAATATTGCTTCATAATTATTTTTGATCAAAAACTTGCATTACTAACTAATATTCGGTACCAAAATGCAATCAAATGCTTTGGTCTTCATCGAGACGTTAACCTCTTGATATAAAACAATTTGATTTATCCACAATATTTCCTGAATTAGCCTGCATTAATATATAAAATGTCATCAAGATAAATAAGGTTATTTATGAAATGATAACAACTTAAAGATAATATATGGATTATTTTTTGGGTACAAACTTTGAAAACTTAATATTAAACTACTGTTATAGCATTGATTAGTTAGTAAAGAATCCATCGAAAAACAATTATAAAATTAAAATATGCTAATTATTTATAACTAGAAACTGACGTTGTATATGTTAAGTTGATCTTTAAACAGAAGATTTAGTCTATATTTTAAGTTAGTCTTGAACATTAATGAATGGTGGTAATATGATTTTCCATATAGAAAGGCACATGTGTTTACCTTGATTTATGATTCTAAACAGTTTTTTACTGTTTATCCCCTACTACATAATCCAAAAAGACAGAAGAATGACAACTAATACCAATTTTATAAGTAAACAATATAAATAACAAAATATTTCTCTTCATAGTTACTCAAAAAGATGGTACAACCGATTATTTTTATGGTTCAATCCAAAAGTTTAGATGATTCAACACGCAAAGTTTGTTATACTGAAAAAGACAGGGATAAAAACGGTGAAAGTAAAAAATCTCTTGACTAGGTCCATCATGAAGTTATAAATGGCAATTTTTGATCAAAATCTTAACATCATATAGTTTTTCACCAAGATATCTTTTATATTTTTGTAATTCAAGTAAACATTTTTTGAAGAGTAGAATAGCAAGCAAAAATAGATAAGCCAGTTAAATTGGGTACCACTATATAAAATTTATAATTAACTCAGCCACAAGAACTAACGATTGGCGTAGTTGGTAACTAATCTTATATGCTTAATAAAACTGTACATGAAAGGAAGTGAAGAATTTTATAAATAAAAACTCGAGTTGATTTTTTATAACTCAGTTAAAAATCAATTCATACTTTTATTTTTGAAACTGTTAGTGTTTTCTAAAGTGTTCTTCCAGAGATGTAAATAAATTTGTTTCCTAATCTATAGTAAACACATTTGTTATTATAATCAAATTTACTTAACCAAACTAATGACCTTAAGTGTGTAATATTCACTTATTTTCATAGATTAATCAAATTTTAATTACAGTATATTATAGTACATGTTCTAGAACATTTAGATTGATTAAAAGTTTGATCAAAACTATAAATATAACTTTTCTCCATAGAATTGAAGCCTAATCAATCCTGTTTTGTTTCCAATCACAACTGTTGATAGTTTGAGAATAATTAATTTTAATATCAATTGCCCATTTGCCTTGTCAAAATGACGTATTATCTTAATGACTTTTGCCAAATCAACTTGTTCATTTATACTCATCTTTATTCAAAGTTGTTTTAAATAAAGATTGACTGATTGATTGGGATTGACGAAGTTGTTTGACAATCTCAATCTACACTCGGAAACAAGTGTTTGCTTAGCATAAGGTAATGAATTGTCTCTTTATTTAAAAATCCTAATCCCATAACCAGTCACCATGTTATTTATATTAAGTTATTAACTTTATATAAATAACTTCTATATAATAAGTTAATATTTTTTTTTGTTTAAACTGATCCCCTAGTGGGTTAAACATGACAGTTCTTTATTTTCTTCTTGTTTGATCGTTGATTCTACATTGGGGGTTCTAAATTTTACCTAACTCAAGTATATTTAGAGTAGAGACCTGTACAAGTACCTGACATTGTACAGGTTCGGGACCGACGGCTCAACGTCCTCTCTGAGAGACGACGTACTCAGATTTATTCACCCCCTGTGTGAATAAATCGAGGGCTAGGTGGGTATCGAACCCTGGGCCTACCCATTCAGAGGCGAGTATGTTAACCACTGAGATAACCTGGTCCCTATATAATATGTTATTTCTATATAAAATATAGAAAATAGTTATAATTTATTTACAAAATTAAAATTTTATATATTAACATAGTTTAATTTCTACAGAGATATTTTAATTTCTATTACTAAAGACTCTGAGAGTGACCGATTTTGATTAAAATACGGATAATTTATTCAATTTCCCAGAAATTGTTCAATATTATCTGTAATTCTGGCAATTTATACAATCACCAACTGCTGTGCAGCTTTTTAATTTCGTTATTATTATTTTTACTTTACTATAAGTAAAGTATAGTGATCGTGAAAAAATTCGATCTCGAGATTTTGACGGAATTACATGTTTTGAGGTACCAGAAGTCGTTTTATGACGTTTTTACGATGATGTCTGTGTGTGTGGGTGGGTGGGTGGGTGCGTGTGTTAGCATTGCTTGTTACCACGCTACGGTCCAGAATCTTTGATGGATCAAGTTGATATTTTACACAAAAATGGGCCCCATTTAGACGAAGATCCCTATTGTTTGGGAAGAATTATGCATGATGGGAAAGTCACTTTTTTTGCCAAAAACCGTTTTTTTTAAAACATTTATTTCTCCTAAACTGATAACCCTAGAGTTTTGAAACTTTGACATTATCTTTGAGGTTTCAAAAGCAACAAACGAAAAATATACTCAGAATTTTAGAACTACAGGAAATATTTTTTTTTCAATAAAATGTAAAAATTTTGACTTATAATTCAATCTCAAACCTTGTGAGAGCGATACAAGCCATACTGTTTGATGGATCAAAATGAAACTATGCCTAAACATAGAACATTATGTGGAGAATGAGTTGAGATGTTTTTTTCTAAAATTACATTCGCTAAAGAGGCGTTACAGTACGATTTCTGTTTTCAGAAAATGTTTTTTTGACGCTAAACGGCTTGTTAAAAAATAATGAAAATTTGACCAAAAATGGAACAAAAAATTAGCAATTCATAAAAAAAAATTCATGAAGTTTCAATTACGGGAAAGAGCAATAGCGATATAAAAACTGTTTGTTTATTCTAGACTAAGAGATCACTGCTATACTTGTCGAATTTATTGTATTTTTTTACATTGTTTACATTGACTTAGAAATTTTTTGAGCGAATCCACTGAGATAAAATTGATGTTTTAATGGAAAAATGAAAATATATTATTGACTTATAAGAGATGTAAGAGGAATAATATTGTGCAGGTAAATGATAACACTCATTAAAAAAAAATTCGTATATATGTTATTTGGCAAAGGGGAAGGAAAATGATCTTATTAAATACTAAGAAGCCATAAAATTCCCAGTTAATAATTCTGTTAAAAACCAAAAATGTAAAAGATAATTCAAAATTGAAATCTTTCGTTTAGAGATTAATAACTGTAATTATCGTACATCTTTAATTAACAAATCACCTTAAAACAACATTTTCTTCGCTGTTTAAGAAGTTTTTCAGAGAAAAAAAGGGTATTTTACTGTTTCAAATTTGAAAATTTTACATTAATATTCAATGTAGAAGGATGTCAAGTAAACGATGTAAGAAATCTACTGGCTATTTGAACAATAGCCATGTTCTCTTGTAGGATACTATTTCGTTTCAAGAAATGTTCACTTTGGTTTTTCAAAAATGTTATTACTGCTGTAGTTATACTAATGAAATTATTTGCAAAATATAAATTATTTGTGATGTACAAAAATAAGCTTATAAATTGATATGTCCTTCAATCACTATCTGTACTACCTCAGGAATGACAGGCTAATAATTATTCCCATTTAGATGTTTACGTTATGCTTAAATGAGACGTTATGTTTTATATAATCAAGAAATTTGACATTAAGTTACTTATAGTAAAGTAGAGTGTAGGCCACTCCAGATTTTTTTTATCGCTTAAAAATGAAAGAAAGAAATATTACGACTTTTTACTATCAATTTTGTTGTAATCTGCATCTTGTGTCTAACAAAAAAACATAATAATAAATAAACATAACAGTTTCAAAAATTTTGAATATTATAAATTAATATTCTTGCAATTGCTATTTTTGCAATTTGGAATCATGGATGCATTCTTTTAAATATTTGAAACATAGTTGATAATGATGATATTTATGAAAATATTAGTTAAATTTGGAGGAATTGGTAAGTTATTATAAACGAAATGGTCACAAACAGAAATTACTTACTTGTTTAATATTAATAAATGTACAAGTCTCACTTAATACATATGGGTCTCAAATTAAAAAAATGGCATGGCTATCAAGTTACATATCCTTCCTTTTACATATTTAATTTGGTTTTTATAAATCAAATGACTTAAACGTCTAATGCTTTTCATTCTATCATTATTGTTGTAATTTTTTTTATTGTTTAGTCATGTGTTTTGTTTGTTGTTGCAACATTTCTGTATATACATTAGAATTATGAAGAATTCAGTTCCACAAATTTTGTGACTCAACCCTCTGGAGTTAGAAATGAAATTAACCAAAACTATATCAACGAAAGATGCTTATTACCATTTTTACACAAAAATAACATAAATATTTTATTATTACTTACAAAATGAAAATCAAACAATTTATTTCCTGAATTTTTTTGCTATTAAAAAATAAATTATTTTTAAATCATTAGTTGTGCAATCCGTAATTGTGTGGTATTTACTCATTCTGAGGTTTATCATGTTACCTCAGATATACTTTTTAAACAATATAGGGACATATTCACATGTTTTGACTATATGTACATTTTATTTAGGCATACCATTGTCAGAAAAAAATATAAATGTATAGTGGCCAAACTTGTTTAAATTTTAACTGAAGTGACCCTATTAAATTTGTTATTTAGTTGGTTGAATCGTCTGTGATTTTTATAACTGTCCAGTTAATGAACGTATTGCAGATATATGTATTATTTAAAAAAAGAAAAAAAACAAAGTATTGAAAGTAACATCTAACTCCTTATTTTGTTAGGTTTAATTTAAGAATATACACAAGTTTTCTCTGTAATTATGAACTAATCCTGAATGATGATTTCCTGTTGGACTCAAAATTTTTGTCCTGTTTTAAAAAAGTCAATTTATTCTCTCTATTGATTATAAACAGTGTGGGATTTACTCATTACACTAAAAACAGGAAGGTAATTGTTCCCACTTATCATTTTAATTTCTCAGGCAATCTTGTTGGAGTTAATTACCAGCTAAAGACTGCAGCTTCTGCATAAACACCATCAATACCCACGCATCTGGGCTTGAATCAGTCTCAAATCCCAGTAATTAACTTTGTTCACTTGAAACTTTCAGAGCCATTCGCTTTTAACTGAATGTGATCAAAGTCAAAGCACTATTACAAAGGAGTCGCGATGAAGTGAATTATAGATGTGGTCATTCTTACTGCGGGGTCTCTGAGAGTTGTTTATACTTCTATTGCAAACAAACGGGCACCTACAGTGGTGCAGTCAGTTAAAACATACCTACACACATACTTGACAATCGTAACAAAATAATCAAACTTGCAATATTTTACAATGAAAGCATCACGTTTCCAACATATAGTATTCCTCAGCAAGTTGTCTGCTGTATTAGTAGAGAAGTGGTTCCTTTCTTAGTTTTTCACAAGTAGCAGATAAACCAATGGAAAAACATTACATGTTCTATAAATGATCAAACCACAGTGATTATTATTTCACGTGTTTATGTGAAATCTTTTATGTTCTATAAGCATTTTCAACAAAAAGATATATTTAAGAAAAAAAACTCCATAACAGTAATGAATAATCAATTGCAACAACAAAAAATAGGGTACAATATATATATATATTGAAAAAGACAGCCAAATCCCTGTTGCAAATTAGTCGCGATGAACTTGAATTATAGATGTGGTTTTCTTACTGGTTCTCTGAGAGTTAGCTGTTTATACTTCTTTGAAAAGCAAACGGGCACTACAGTGGCCCTCCCTGAGTTAAAACAGGCGCTAACATACTTGACAATCGTAACAAAATAATCAAAGTTTAATATTTACAATCAAACCATAAGTTTCCAACATATAGTATACGCACAGGATTGTCTGCTGCTTTTTAGTATAACTGGCCTTTCTCTAGTTTTTAATATAGATAAACCAATTGAAAAACTTAAGAAATGGAATTGATCAAACACAATGATTCTGATTTCACCGTGTTTATGTGAAGCTTTTATGTTCTTACACTTCCGAGAAAGATATACTTTCCAATAAATCTCCAGAGACAGTAGAGAATAACAATATCAATACTAAAAACACAAAAAACTGGGTGAAACAAGTTTCGACCACAATGTATCTTCAGTTACACTACTATTTAATTAATGAATTAAATAATTAATCCCTGTTGTATTACTTTGGACATTCTTATTGGTTGTGTATTTTTTCGTTAACACCTTATCAAATTAGCACACTCAGTGTCTTAGTGGTTAAAGGGACTGTGTTTCCACCCTTTGTGAAGGCTGAAGTTGTTAAGCATATTGGGTTTTCTAAGGAGACTGTGTCAGCGAATAGAATCCTCAAGCATCAAAGATGTGCAAAAAATGCAATCAGCAAATTGGTCGTCTATTGCAATTTCTATGCTGCATATTAATTATATATATATATATATATATATATATATATGAGTGAAATATTGATTCTTCTTTCTTATTTTCATCTCTAAACTAGAAAAGTCATTAAATATTTCCAAAAAGCTTATATTATCTTAGTAAACGCAATAAAACAAATATTATAAACAATAGTTTACTATCCTATACAAAGTAGTTTAAACATTATCAAAATCGGAAGAATTTAATTTTTTTTAGAGAGTTGATAGCTCTCCCTTTGATCAAACTTATTCAGAAAACTGGAAAGAAACTCCTTTTTATATATCTTCCATTCAAACTACATCTCTAAATATTTTCAGTTATAAAGCTATAAAGCTTATTTTAATAACTGTACTGATTAATGATAAGTCGGATATTTAATATAGCACAGTTCTTGTTACATGATTAACTTAGTTAAATGTATTTCATCTTTTCTAATATTTTTCAACTTCATAAAAACTGCAAAATTATGACAAGTTCTAACGACTCTAATACTACTTTTAACTAATATCATCAGTTTAAGAAATACAATTCGTATATTGTGTCCAACGAATTGTGTTCAAAATGTACAGTTCTTTTGTTAAAAAAAAATTGTATATTTTCTTTCAAAATGCTTGCTAATAAATGTTTCATGAGATATGAACTCTAATAAATCATTTAACTGTTTCCATTATTGAAATTAAAAATTACCTTAACAAACACGTTAGAAACAACTAAATTAAACAATAATCTAACATAACTTACCCAAAATGGTATAATAAATCTTTATTTAATTACAGGAAAAAGTCTTTTCAAAACTTTTGACTAGCTATTATAATTCGATTATACGTCTTAAGTTATTTATTTTTCTAAAACTCAAAACAATAGAAATTATAATAAAAAAACAGACTGACACATTTTTATTTTATTTTGTTTTATTTTTGAATTGTTTCAATATTTTAGAAATTCCTTCGTAAGTCAGAGGGAAACTCTTAACTAGAGTTTGTCAAAAATTTCTTTTAATAATTCTTTCACAGCTTTTTGGTATTAAAAAAAATACTATAGGATATTTAAGGGAAGCAATAGGGAAGAGGACAAGCGAAGGCCGGAATCAGGCGTCGTAAAATCAAGTTGTGTTGTGTGTGGTCCTCTATTTCGAGAATCCAGACTTAGAGAGGTTCCAACCGATTTCACACCCATGAAGTTCTGGTAAGCACATGTTACACCTTACTTCCTTCTTCTACAAAATTAATTTAATAGCGTACTAACTTTTTTTCCTTCTTTCATTTCACTTGTTTTTAACTCATTAAGTTGTAACTCTAAAGCTAATGGATAAAAACCAGTACAATGAATAATCAATATAATGTTGCTTTAATCTAGCCCTTAAAGGATGTCTTCCAGCGGCATAATAAGAAATACACCTCATACAATTTTATTATATATTTACAATTTTAAAAACATTCCAGTAAGCAAAAATGTTTTCTAGAATTGGAAAATTATAGCCCAATAATTAATGGCCAAATTGATTCTTTTTGGTAAATTGTCGTAAATTTGGTAAACTTTTAAATTAAGCTACCAAAAATTTTTTAGGAAAGAGTTTATTTCAATATGGTTTTAGCAGTAACCTGTTTTTGGTATAATAACCAAACGCGTGCGCGCATTTGCAAGAACCTAGTGTCCAGTAGGTAGTGTATGCCAAATAGTCCAAGTATGCAACAGTACCATCGCTAACATATCGCAGACAGTGTATCCTCTCTGAGATAGACATTCCGCAGATAACTAATCAGCCAATAGCAACATCACGCAGCACCTTTATCTCTTCAATTCATGTGGTCCAATTTAACCAGTTTAACAGAAAAAAATCCATATATATTTGTGAGAGAAATATGTATTGTTGATCACAGATAACATTCAAAACCACTTAACAAAATTTTTCATTTCTTTTACTCCTTTTTGTTTGTATCTTATACCATGAATACATCAAAACTTCTATAATATAATTCGATTCTTTTTATTCAATTAAAATATGTTCTATATGTATGAATATTACATTTAAAGTAAATTTCTATATATTTTTAAAGTAGCATATTTTTAAAATATGAATTTTTCAGTTACTTGAGTTTTGTTTACGAGTATTTAATACTTTTTTTAATATACTTTTGTAACGTACTTATCCGGACGCAGAGAAAATATTTTTTTTTTGCGTAATTCAGGTATATTTATTTTTAATTCACGTTCCATTAAGTTATACTCACTGTCCTTGGTAAACTTTTTCTTATGACTTCCCTAAATGAACAATTACAACAAATGAAAATGAATGAATTTAGAAAATATATATTGTAGGGCCTAAAAAGAACTCAGAGCAGTTTGTGAACAAAATTGCAATCCAAAATATTATTTAGTGCAAACAACTTAATTAAACATTTTATTAAAATTATTTCACTTTTAATTCAGTTTTTTGACCTGTGATGCAATTTTAGTTGATTCCTTGAAAAATATATATATGGATATTGTAATTTTGTTTTGATCAGCATTTGAAGAATGTTTTGAAATAGTTAAGCATTAGTAACTGTAGAAAGAGACTTTTTGAAGGGGCGACAATAAACTCTTAAACCAAACTGAGCGAGCTGTATCTTCTGATGACCTGCTGCAATTACCTGTTGATCTGAAGAGGACGTGATGGCCTAACTAAGCCTCCGGCATGGCACGCATTGGAATCTGCAACTCCGTCAAACCACTCCTCCCTCTAACCTCTTATCATATCTAACACACTTCTTATACGACCACTTTATAGAGTCTTTGGAAAAGTGCAATGCACAACTTACTTCTTTGCTTATATCTTCATTAGATAGTAAGATCTAACGTATCCGGCCACTAAGAAAAACCTGGAGTGATCTCTTTTCAATTTTACTATAAATTGAAACTCATAACATATCAGTTTAATTGACTGATTAAATTTCATAAAGCTAAGACACTCTATCGTAATGATAGATAACTATTAAATCGTTTCTTACTTGATATTTATTTACATAAAAGATAATATATTTCTCTATGTAGCTTCATTTTCTATTAACAAAAAAAAACTCACGAAGTCTATGTGAAAGTCAAAAGTGTTTTAATATGTAAAACATACTGAGAAAGTCAATTAAGTTATTACGATTTGTTACGGCACTTCTAACAGAGCTGTAAAACAAATATGGGTCACATAAGACATTGTTTATTTTATATTAAAACTTGCAAAAACGATGCCACATTCATTTCGAAGTGGCTGCAGGCATTTTTTTTTTACTTGTATCAAGTATAATTTTTCTCAGAGTAGACAGAGAACCGTTTTTTCCGACTCTGCACGATAATAATTCTAATGGTTGTTTTTTTTAAACATACTAGATTAAGACTTGCTGAAGGATTTCCGATGTAGAATCAGCCTCGATGTGTGAAAGTTACCAAACAAATATATGAATTATTATAAATTAACTATTAATGTTTCAACTGTTCAATTTTTTTGCATTGTCTATGGTTTTCTTGTACGTATTAAATTATATTATTTAACTGATGTATAAAAAAAATAAACGAAAATTATGACTTTAGCTACACTCAACTCCACTATTATTATAATTTTGAACTATTTTTTCTCAGTAATTCAAGATAAAATAAATAGTTTATACAAATATAAAATGGGCAAATGAATAATCTTCCCTGCCGAAGTGTCAGCGTAAATGTCGAGGATGACATGAACCGCATTCTCATCCTAAGTTTCATTCCTGGTGTGAAAGTTGGACTAAATATTTATTTTACGTAATTTGTTTTAAATCATAACTTAGAGTCATAAATTTGATTATAATTTATTCTTACGAGCAATACTTCTAGTAGAGTTTAAAAATTGTGATTTTACTTTCATTTTTTTACATTGGAAAACCATACATTTTTTACAAAAAAAATTGGATTTTTGATATGAGTATTTAAGAGATCACTCTTCTTGAATATTATCAAATACCATCGACTCAAAAAAAATCAAAACAGGTGAACATCATTTTTCTCTACAGTTATCACAAATGACTTTCCCTGGAATGTGTAAAATCTAATCTTAACATTCAGATGTAATTGGTTCTTTATCCTTATTCACAATTGTTATTAATGTATCTGGGTGTATTCCAGCAGGTAGCATGATTCCCTCTTGTACTCGACATTGAAGGCTCAAATCATGGACCTGAGCTCATATTTCTCATATATAAGATAGAAAATTTGTTCATGCACTCTCTCTAGAGGAAGCACTCGTAAAAAGCAGCCCTGTGTGTATGACGTACATGTACGCTGTTCTAATAAACTCTAGTTGGATAAAACCTAATACTCCTAATGCAAAATCAACTTGTTATGTTATCTAACATTTAATTAATATCGGAGTAAAATAACAAAGGAAACTGTTTAATAGTTTAAATAGTAATAATACTTTCCAATTTTTTTTTGTAGTTCTTTTATGGTGCAGTGTCAAACAACACTTCTCAACATTTTTAAATCAATTAGTATTTTTTCATTTAATGAACATAATAATTTGTCCCTCCTTTCGCTTCTCACAAATATTTCTTACGTTTATGTACTCTATAAATGTATTTTCAACCCAAGTCAGAGTGGTAATCATCAAAAATTTCACAGTGGTAAAATCTATGAGTATACTAATTTAATTGCTATATTTTTAAGACCAACGCGGAGCCCAAAACATATGCATCGGAATAAACTTTAATTTGACAAAGTATATTTTGAAACATATTGTTCTATGTAAGGTAAGGTAATAAGGAATATGTAGAGAATTGTGAATAAAACTTTATAACCATTAGAGCTAGAGATATATTTAAGTACCTGTAAACTATAGTGAAAATATAGTTTTAATGAAATTAATCATAAATGTTAAAAATAATCCGCGGTTTCACAGATAGCCAAAGGCAAAATTTAACGCGAACCAACTTGTCTTGTTTCTTGAATGACTCGATAGTTAATAATAGCTATTATTGCATTAATCAATGCTTGTAGGTATTGAGTTTTTCTCGACATAAAGTTTAATTTCGTGTCAGACATCTAAAACTAAAGCGGCACCTGAACTTTCATCTTGTCCTACATCAAGACTAAAGTATTTATTTAAAAAGTACCACTTGTAGTGGACTGGCGTTAAGCAGTAAACACTGTTTTTCAAACCTGGAGATCATGTCAGCAAAACGCTTGAATCAGATTAGTCGAAGCAAAACTGTAAGCGAAAAGATTCCTGTCTCCTATCTTATCGCTGCCTGCACTAAAAACTTGGGCCTTCCAACAACGCCCTACTTAAAGGCTTAATAAAGCCTTTTTATTGATAATATCGCTACTCATTAAAGATAATAATGACACTGCTTTTCAATAGCTGCACTCAGCCAAGGTGTATAACCTGACACACTCCAACTTTCTTTTCTAAATCTGTAATTGCTGTTGTAGAAATTAAATTAAATTTTTAACTATGATATATGAGTTTTAGTAAAAGAGTTTAAATTTTGAGATAATAATTTGGATTTCTTTGTTATTAAACTTGATTCTTAAACTATAGCTTAAAACAATTCATAAATCACTCTGGAACACATGAAATCACATTAATCACAAAAAAATCACTAAAGAATATCTGACAGTTCTTAACGTTTTCAAAGCCCGTTAACAAGCTAGAAAATATTACGGCAGAGCGAGAGTAGCCCGGTAGCTTCGATTATATAGCACATAATTGAAAGACTCCTGATAAATTTTGATCCCATTCTAAGTCAGGATCAATTCGTTATCAAGTGTTAGAAATTATATATCATTTTAATATAAGATTTTTAATATAATTTTAAAGCATATAACTTAAAAAACTAATTTGAATACTAAATAATACTAAAACTGAAATACATATACCCATAACACTTTTAGATGAGCATATGATTTCAATATAAAACAGTAGCACAAGTTTGAATAATTATTTAAACAAGAAAGTTACATTTTGATCAAACGGATCAAAATTTTACTTTCGTCACTGACATTTATGATAATATATTTTTGAATACAATATAAAAAAACTATAATTCAAGGTTTGATTTTTGTATGTTCTATTGTATTACTTTGTGTTACCCTATCTTAATATTTTTTTTAAGTATTATAATATATTTATATATATATAAATAGAGTAGCAGTTTGCTTCTCAACGCGAGTACTTCGCACTTCTTCCCGATGACGACGGATGTCGAAATATTGAAGTGAGTTCTGTAGTGTCTTTCTGTGTTCTTTTCTATGTGTTAAAGTATATATATATATAAATATATATATATTATATTAATATATTTTTTTAAGTATTATTATGTTTTTATAAGTATTTGTTGTTGGACGTACTTAGTTTCAGTTAAATAGCAATTGGTTAATTATCATAGCTATTTCAATACACCTGTCTCCGTTGGATAACCTAAGTTAGGGTTGACACCAAGTGTCATTAGGGGTAGTAATGGAGTGATTAAGCGCCTCTAATAGCCTCTAACACTCAACTCCGACTTTCAGTCTTCGCGGGGCTACCCTGTTAGCCTGCTATATTCAGAGACAAGCGAAAAAGGAGGAGAAGGTGATCGATCGGGGGCTGGGCCTAATCACCTTCGCTTCCCATCCTTCCTAATCCTCAAATCCCCTCCTTTTATCTCAGCCCCAAACTAAGGTGTTATTTTATCTTTACCGAAGAATGGATGACAAAGGGGTAACTGTGTTATGAACGGAGCCTCAATGGTACCAGGCGACCCCCCTGAGTAAATAGCCTTACTCCGGTATGGGGTGCTCTGCCTGAGTGGACAAAATACAACCGATTGAGATACAGGGATTTTCCCCTGTATGGTACTAAGGAGGAAGAAGTCCGGAGAACATCCACCAGAAGCGCAGAGGTTACAAAAGTGCTAACTAGTGGGAGCCAACTTCCCACAAGTGCACATAAGGACCCGAAGAAGACCGTCCCGAAGAAGGAGAAGGAAGTTGCTTTCTCCCAAAACGTAGGGAGCCTGAATGGACATTAACAATGATGGTTTATGCAGATTCTGCAAAAAAGGGAAGAAACAACATTGCATCTGATGACTGACTCTAAGGCAACTTTGCTGCACGGAAGTAGGTGCTTCCGGACTCTCAACAAAACCATAGAAAAACTTTTACAGCTAGAACCAGAAAAAGTGCTGAGCTTCTTGGAGGCGTTGAACCTCACTGCTGGGGTACTTTAGTACAGAAGGGGGGGAAGTACAATAGTTTTTTTTAGGACGCAGTGCTATAGTCACCCTCAAATAATATTAACAAAAAGGTGTCATTGTCGCATCGAAAATGGGCATGAGTACAGCTTTCAAGACACTGGTCATTTGTACGTGTGGGAGAAAAAAAAAAGAATTCGATGACAACTTTAGCAGATAAATCTGCTTTTATTTTTTTATTTTTATTTTACCAATATTATTAATTATTCTAACTTGTTTTGTTTTCATTACAAGCTGTTGATGGTTTACTAGGAGTTTTGTGTCAAAATGAAAAAGAAAAAAAATGGGATAAATGAATGAAAGAAAAAGGTCAGAATCTTGTAATTTGGTTTGGTAGGTTTTCGTTGTTTGGAAGTATTTTATTTTAGTTTTGGCATGGGTGAAATAAAACTAAAGGGGTTGTGTTTAGGAATTCTGGTTGTGAGTTGTGCAGAGGAAGAGTGTGATGAGAGACAGGCAGCCTGTGGCAATCAGCAGTGTTTGGTCTGTGTCCGTCCCTTTGATTGGTTAATTAGAAAGAGAGCTGGAGGACGCCGGCAAGCAAAGGCTTTTAGTGCCTTTATTGGGGAGCACTCCACACAGTGAATGGCCAGTTAATTACGTGCCGGGGTTGGGACGTGCGTTGAATTGCACCAACCGTCAATATCGACCCTTATTGGTTCCCTAAGACAGGAAATCCTTCTTCAGAAGGAGAACAGTCACTTCCTACGCAGACACCATGAATCATATCAACACTCTTCGCCACATAGGAAGAAAAGCACCAACTTCACCTTGCTGCTTCCACAACTTCACAATAATTTTCAGTTTCTTTTGTATCCAGTACCGTTTGGAAAACTTTTGTTTCATAAGATAAATGAAGCTCATTGAATTCTGAATATAGTGTAAGTATCATGTCCACTCAGTCATAACCTTCTATATAGGGAAGCAAATAACAGTGCAAACAGACATCAAAACAATATGTATACAGTAGTAAATCTACTAGAACACAACACTTGTTTCCTCAAATACTTCGAAATAAACAATATATTTCAACCAACCCTGTAGATATCCTTAGGCTTTAAACAATTAAAGATCACATACAATTTTTTTATACGAAACACAAAACTCCATGACCTATAAAATAAAAAAAACTATTTTTAACGTCTTTTGCTAATATAGATTTTTATTAGTTATACAGTGAAATAAAAAAAAGCATATAATGTCATAGGATAGAGGATTGTAATAGAATCTAGATATTGTAGTAGAACAGTATTTAACGATCTGTCTTTAGGGAAACGGTTTCATATTACAAAAAATTTTGAACAACTTGAAAAAGAGTCGCAAAGATTACAACTTAAAAACTCCTTAGATTATATGCAATAGATTATTTGTTATAATAACATTGAAAAGTATTTTATGTTTCAAGTTGTTTCTTGAGAACAAATACATTCCATATTATTTAATTAAAGTAAACAGAAATATTAGGGAATTTTTAGAACATGAGAAAGTAGTTCACACATTTTACTCGTATGAATATCATATTCGTCAACAATGTCAAAGTTGTTATACTTTCTTCTCAATTTAAGAATATTCTTATTTTTTTTAGAATGTTTATGTTTCATAATGATTTAATGACTTCAATATGTTGTTCAATCTGTTTATTGATTTGAAAAATGTCAATAAAGGAATTCATCCAGCTTTGGTGAATATCTTTTAAGTTCTCTTGAAAACTTTATTTTTATTTAGTTAATTTAAAATATCTTTCTATATGTAATCTTCTGTTAAATTTTTCAAGCCTTTCGTTACCTAACTGGTTTACAAATATTTAAATTATAATTTTTGGTTTAGACTTGCAAAATAGTTTTCATATTTCTTTTTTTATATCTGGCCAGGCGTAATACTTTCGGAAATACAACGGATAATATATGGTTTACCTGTAATTCCTGAAATTTATAGTTACGAGAAATAATATAGAATATTATATTACTATTATGTAAAACATAAAAAAAAGATAAACTATTATTCAATAACGGGGACAAATATTGAAGTATTTTAATTTTTAGGTTTTTTTTTCAAAGAAATAGAATATTGAGTGAGAGAGATTGTGAGAGCGATTGAGAGAGATGATAGAATTTGCTTTCTTACTTCTTTCTTTCTGAATGATCAGTTTTCATCCGATAATAATAGTTTTACTACTTTTAGCAAAGTGTGTATATAACATTTTTTCATTGGTAGATATTTATTTAAAAACGTTATCTCATTATTACTCCGCAATTCATAATTAATGAATAGAATATTATAAGTACAATCTAATAGAAATTATAAGTACATGCTCTTCATGTGTGTTGCCATAAACATTTTTTTTATTTACATGTATTCGTCTGATGTATCTGTTTTTCAACTAATGTAAATGGTTTTCGGTCGCCTATAGTGTACATTAACTCATGAAAGAATGTTAGTTTTTATTTTCTAATTATTTAAATTTCTAGTTTATTATTATATTAATAGTAAATAATTTAAAACAATTTTAAAATACTGAACCAAAAAATTCAAAAGCTGATTTAGAAGAATATTAAACAATAGACAAATTGTAAATAATTTTATAAACAAACCAAGCAACTTAAGCTTTGATGGAATCATTCGGTTTTTTTTAATATGAACAATAACATTTCTGTTGTTGTGTTCTAAAAAAACAGTAAACAATATCTGTAATTCAGTTTTTAATTTATGTTTTGGTTATCCATTACTTTGTATAATTTTATCTTCAAATTTATTTTATCTATTTATTATTCTTAGTTAATAATTGAATAGGTTTTTGTCAATAACATATGTTTTTTTGTCAAAAGAGTATCTGGGGTAAATGAGAGAATGGGTGAACTTCCAGAACTTACTATTTTGTTTGGTAGATGTTTATTATTAGTATTTTACTTCTGTTTGGGTATGACTTAGCAGATAACTCTTTATCTCATTTTCCATGTTTGCTATTTTGGTTATAATGTGTTCTTTTAGCTTCATGTGATACATTAATGTTGAGGATGTTATATTTTTAATACAAGAGAGGTGCAGAAGCAGTTGGAATATGACGGAAGTGGGTCCAGGGTGACGTGAAGACACCGTTGGCTGATGCGGCCAATCGAGGCGATGGGTGTGAGGGTGCGGGGACAGTTAGTAAGTCGACTGAGGCCCTGGCAGGGTACGTGAGGCTCAACAGGACACAGGACGTGTCTCCTCCGTCACGACCACTCTCCTCCTCATTACTTGCTCCATCTCCAGATTGTATGTTTGTTTTGCCAGCTCAGTACGGTAAACACAGGTTCTCTCATACAATCACCTTCTAACAGCAGCCGTCCTCGCCTCTCACCGGGCCCCAACGTTATAATCCAACCAGCACATATTCCCCGCCGTCTTCGCTGAGAATTACACCCGGCATTACAACTTCTCCGCTAACGACAACGCCCGCTACAATCATATATAATTATTAATCAATCCTCTGCCGGATTATCCATGACTCGCCGTTACTTCATATCATCCTAAACTAATTGCAACTAAGGAGATTTATTACCGTCTCACCGGCCCATTATTTTAGCTATCTCCACAATATTAAACAGTAGTACTTTCGACATGGACATTCCCACACATCTCTGAAGAAGGTTTCGCTTGAAACTCCCATTGACTAGATGTAATCATGAAACATGTAGTACCTTGATGAAAAAAAAAACAATTTAAGCAGAATACCCATTCTCTAGTTATATAAACTATCATTCACAAAAGTGGATAAATAATCAATTGATAAATAATCAATACTAGCTAAACATTGCAAATGTATGTTCATTATATCAACTAAATAATATAATACTTCTCGCATCACAGACATAGATCTGGGAGATGTATACCATACAAGGTTGAGCAGTTTTAATAAGGACCCATTTTTAAAGTTACTATGAAATTCAAATTGTTTAAGCTGGTAAAATTGTAACGATTTTTACAGATTGGCCTACGCACAATCTAAAGTATTGTAAATACTTTATTTAGTGTGTCATTAATAGATATATTTACTATAACAGTTAGATATTGTTAAAATATCAACAAATAAAACAGTCTATTTCACGGATCAGAACAGTTCTTTAACTCCATGAACCACAAACAGCCAAGTTGCTTCATATAATATTCATACTGGATAGTTACCTGTGATTAATAGCAACATTTCACACGAGTGTGGTTCATGTATCGGTTTTCTTTATAAAACTTGACTTCGTGTGGTCCGACTGAACCAATCGAAATACCGTTTACTTTTGAATTGTATATATACTACCTGTTTAGGATAAACTATGTAACAAATAAGATATATGTGTATTTTTAACTTTAAAAAAATGAAGTGCCCCATATTATTACCTACGCGATTCACTTTGAACGTCATCTGTTGAATGTCATTTTAATTTTCAAATCACTCCACCCGCCCTAAAATTGTGAAAAATACTAAAGATCAATTTGTGTAATGCTACTATTTCCTTCTTATTGAGTGTGCCAGAAAAACTGTAATGTGTTGAACATGCCAAAGTACACCAATCTTACTCTATTTTTCAAATTTATTTATTTTTTTATTTTAATTACTGTTTACTTTTATTTATAATTAAAAAAATATAAATAGTGGACATAAAGTGCAATAAATTTGTGTTAGTTTTTTTTCTAATAAAATCAAGAAAAAACTATTTTGGCTTTGGTGGGGTAGGGCTAATTGAGGTTGGTTAATCTGCCAGCCTGGGGCAGCTGTCCCCCAAGGATCTCGATAAGAAGCACAGTTTAAAACAACGCCGTCCACACTCCCCTTTCACTTCAGCAATCACCTTTTTTTTTTTGCTCCTTTCAATCAGAGGGTGTTCGACAAGTGATCCAAGTCTATTTGCCCTCACCTCGCAACCACAAATCACTTTTTTAATGTCCCCTTCATTCTAACACTTCCTTTTTCCAATTTAGATAAAACAGAAACACTTGTTCTTTTTTATTTAACCACCTTTGTCTTTTAAACCTTACAAATCAAAATTAGGTAATAATACTAAAGGTAAACAAAAGCGTATTCTCCATTGTTTACAGTATAATAATGTAACTAATATTTTTCTCAAAGTCTCCTTTAGTTTAATTCAATTTTTAATATATCTCTCCATGTTAGAAAGTGCAAACATTGGATTACTTCTTTCTTCTGTCATTTTATTGTAATGCTCTTAGTTTTCATATGTTTGTTATGAATATCAGGAATTAATTTTAAGTCTTGGTAGACTTTGTGGGTAGATTCAGCTACTGGCTAGCTGACTCAAAGAATGCTACTCATTGCCAATGATACTCGTAGAATGAAAGTAGATCTGCATATCGCTTAGAAACTGCCATGATTTCTAACATTGCACGGCAACTCGGATACTTTATTTACAACTTCATCATCATAGATTCCTCTTCATTTGTGTTCATGCAAACAATAACAACTGGCCACAACTTTTTGAAACTTTCATAAGAGGTGGTAGACTAAATTACTTAAGGAAATGGAGTCAAAATATTTTGATCTATGCTTGAAAAGAACGAACTCATGATACAGTTCATATAAAGAAGTTCTGACAAAGTAATATAATTAAATAATTATTCTTTATATTAACCAATTTTTAATCCTAATTTTATAATAATTTAAATTGAGAGATTCATATTTGAAATACTTTTTAGCAAATAATACAGATACAAATAAATCAAAGTAGCTCTTCTGAATCGCTTAAGGAAAATCAACTTAGCTACATAAAAAATATCGCGTTCAAAAAATCTAATGAAAGAACCTCGTAATCTAAAGTTTCAATAACCTATTTAACATATTTTTAAAAATATATTTGTCTACGAGAGAATAGAGAGAGAGAGAGAGAGAGAGAGAGGAGAGAGAGAGAGAGAGAGAGAGAGAATGAAAGATGGTTATTAGTCTCTATAGACATTTTATTCAACACGCGATAGTCACCATATGTCATACCAGAATGAATTTTGAAATATGAAGTATACTACAATATATCACTTCTAGGTAAACTAAATCACGTTGGAGGATTCATTTACTGCATTACTTTGTACTAATATAGTTACTTTTACTTTGAACATGCCAAAGTACTCCAATCTTACTCTATTTTTTAAATTTATTTTTTCTTCTATTTTAATTACACTTTACTTTCATTTATAATTCAAAAAATATAAATAGTGGACATAAAGTGAACTATTTACAATTGTTAATAAAACAGTAAAAGTTACTTTAAAAATTAAGTAAAAATTTTTTAGACAAACTTTTACTATAAACAAATCACACTTAAAACATAGAATTTAAAATATAGGGACTAATATGTGGAAGTGCAATTTTAGGAATAATATTATAAAATCGTTCAAGTTGTTAATGTAATTTAAAAGAAGAAATAGTTTACTTCTAAATTCAAAAAATTATTTTCATATTCAAATCTCACCACTTGTTAAAATTTGTTACAAAATTGATTTTTATATCAAAGTATAAACTAATATCAGATTGAATTTTTATCATATATATATATATATATTTCTTATATTAGTGTTCTTTTAAAAAAAACAGAGACCCGTTTATTCTTGTCTAAGCTACTTCCAAGTATTTTTGTTTACTTTGAGATGCATTTCCTCTAGTGGTGGAATAATAACTAGCTGAAAAGGTATTTGCGATAAATACATCATATTGGTTTCCTTCACAAAATCATGAACTTTTTCAGCTGCTAATGACTGAAATATTATTTTACTACTACTTTTATCGAATAATTGTTATTTAATATTACTTTTAGCTTATAATGCAAAAATATTGTATATTTAACATAAAGGAAATTTGAATAATTCGGAAATGTGAAACCTATAGATTTAAATGAAGAAGAAAAATATATTGCTTTTTTTCACACTAAAAATTAATTAGTATAGTAAACCTTTTTTTATAAACCTATTTTTAACTTTTAACATCAAAAAGATTGTACAATTTTTATTTAATGAAATATTGATCAACGCTACAAGAAAACTGGCATAATTTAAAAGCATTTTTTATAAATTGTTAAATATTAAAATATCCAAAAGTGTAATAATTATTTTGAGAAAATATAAAAATTTAATATTAGAAATTAAAGAAAGTTGGACATTTACTATGATTGTCAATTATAAATTGTATAAGAGCTAATTGAAAAGGAGACATATGAGTTTGGGAGTTCAGGAGAGAGGTGGGCTTTGTTTTGTGTGTGAATGGAGCGAGGAAGCACGTCCTCCTCCTAGTGTATTATTCAAGACAAAGTCGCCCTAGTGTTCACAAGACCTCTACTTTCACGCTCCTAACGTTCTAGCCACGCTGATGCCATCTTTAGGGCCACTACAATGGAGGTGCTAAACCCTTATCGCTTTCCCACTCACCAGCCCTTTACAAATTTAATTTACCTTACGCAGAAATTCCACGTTATCCTTTCCATTAAATTAACTTCTTTTGTACTATTCCCAAAAGAAAACTCCCAACTTCAGAATTTAGTTGGTTCTAAGTTCAATTAGATCATTAATATAGTTTTTACAGAAGTTGTTATCTTTTAATTTATTTAATGTCTTATAATGGTTTCTTGTAAATTGTAAATTAATGGTTTCTATGGAATTCCCAAATTTAATTTGGCCCATAATTAAGTTTAAGATATATACTAACTATAATACTTATAACATATATATATATATATATATATAAACGGAACTTCTATATGTTAACAAATCAGTGGATATAATCATTAAAATTAATAAGAAATCGTTCAATTTTCAAGGTCAAATTAATACTGATGTTTCAATCCGATTTATAGTCTCATTTATACGTCTTCAGAATAAAGGAACAATTGGAAATTATGATAAAATCAAATAATAGCCACATGCAAATAATTGTATCACCTTTAAAGAAATAAGCTATCAAACTGTAAACAAGTACTCAATTTATGGAAGTAAGAATATTTGAAAAATAGAAAATTCTGGTTTTATAATACAACAATAATAATATGCAATTTTTATACAGTGAAACCTTACAAAAGCTTCCTGATGATAAGATGTTTCATACAGGCAATACACAAATAACCAAGAAATGTATGGTCACAAGACCACTGAAATACATTTTTGTAATAGATTTATTTTCTGTTATGGAATAACTAAGCCTGTATAGATGTCCTTACAGCAAACGGTTCAATTATTCATAGTAACGTTTATCAAAATGTTTACATTGAATAGCAGGAATTATAATACTTTTCAATTCTTTTGTTTTATTAGTTTTAATTAGGACTAGTGATTTAACTTATTCCCTAATATCAATTTAATTCATCTAAGATTGTATATTGTAGCGTGGTAACAATCTTTTGAATACACCCATACCCATTCCCAAACATATAGGCGTTATTCGAAAAATGGTTAAAATAAGATTTCGAGGACTTCATAAGATGTATATCCATCAAAATATTTTAATTATCACTATACTTACAGTAAAGTAAAAATACCTTACCTGATATACGGACACGTGAATGTTGAAAAGTAAGCAAAATGAATACTAAGCTTTCCTTTAGTTAAATCTCTTTTATTTAAAAAAAAAAAAAATGATTGAATTTATTTTACATTTTATAAAGATTTTGTAATATAAAATGTTCAGAATGCAGTAAAATTTGGAGGAAAATTCTGTCTGCGCACATGCAACACACACAGAGAATATTATAAAAGATTCACTGTAATGATTATCGGCGTAATATACAAGGTGGAAGTAAAATTGAGGTTGTTTTAAGGTATTGATGTTCGTTTTCAGATTTTACACTGTTAATTGAAATTATAATGGTGACGAATTATTGGAGGGGAATAATAAATAAGTTGTCATAAAATAGTTTTAATAAATTCAAGGATAGTTTTAATAAAACACAAACTTTTAAAGAATGCAACATCAGGTGAAGGAAACGATTTGCTGAATATTTGAAAGTAAAGTACTTGTGGTAACATTAGAGCAAGCTGATGTGACATTGCATTGCCTTAATGCTTTGTCACTAGTCTTTTGCAGGCCTCAAGGCGATTTAGCCGCATAAAAGTGCAAAGGGCTTCCTCGTCCCAGTCAAATGCGAACTGGTTTTGCCGACCCTAAAGGGGGAGGAGAAGGTTTAGGAAGGACGTGACCGAGCTACTAGTGGTTCCCTTATCCCTGTCTCCAAACTCTACCTTCAATTCATTTCCTCATCCCCCCTCAAAAACCCAAAACCCCTCAGCAAAACACGATTTACGATTCTCTCCAAACAGTTTGCCTTTCATACCGTTCGATGCTTCAGTACTTCTGTTTTATATCCACTTGAACCAAAAACTATTACTCACCACTTACATCGAACAACACCACTCAGCACAATCGAATTTAAATATTGAAAAACCTATAAAGCCAAACAGATATACTTTACAGTACTAATCTAAGCCTACAGTCCATGCTAGTCAACAGCAACCTTTTACTTACCAAAATAAAAAGGTAATGCATCCTTCTTAAAAATTTACCATCCAGTTACAACTTTAAAATTAATCATTGTACCAAAAAACAAGTAAATCTAAATTCTACATTTTTAAAAACAAACTTATTTTGAAATGACTTCTTTAATTCAAAATAAATCTTTTCTATAGTCACAAATAACTTCATTTAATTTACTTACAACGTGAAGTTGTATGTTATATCAAATAACGCTTGAATTAAGTCCGCAAAGAATATTAGGTAGATTAGGATATCTTAGCATATGGCATAAATAAAGCTTTTGTATGGAACAAAGCGATATCAACTATTATTAGGAATGTACCTGTGATTAAACTCTATCCTGATGTTATTCTGAATGTAACACAGCTAGAAAAGAAGTAATATGGAAAAGAATGAATAAGAGACAAACATAAGTCACAATTAAGGAAACATAATTAGAATAGCAAACAAAGAATTATGATAGAGAAGGATATTTTATATTCCCGTAGTAATAAAATAATCAGTTTTTTTTAATTAATCCTGATTTACCTTTAACTGTCTTTCCATCTTTTTTTTCTGAATTGTACTGCTTTACTTTTAAACACAAGGGACTCTTAAGTCAAAGAAATTACCGACTAATGAAAAAAGTGGAGGAAAGTTGTGAGTCAGTCAATAGATGTTTAAGTTTTTAAATTTTTAAAAATGGACAGCACTCTGGTTATTAATAACTGCTATTAATGTCAAGAAATTTTAATCCTACATGCCGAAATCCATGTTCTTTATGTAACCAGGATTATTTAAAATCAAACTTGATTTTGCTAGCACACTTACTTACCTACATTTATATTTGCGCATATAATAATTTTCTTTCTATTTGTTACACAGTCCCGAATAGCGTTGTTTATTTAAATGACATTGTACATTATACTTACCTACAGTTACATCAGCACATATAACTATTTATCTTTCTATCTATTTGTTACACAATCTTGAATAGCGTTATTTATCCAAATAACATTGCACATGTTAATACAGGTTAAAATCAGAAAAGTTTTAGCTAGGTTAAATTTATTTGATAAGAAAGCTCACAGTAAGTTTTTTGTTTTATATTCTGTTAATTTTCCCAAAAGTACATTTATCAAATGACAGTAGATGAAAATATTTTAAAGAAAATAATTATCGATATATATCATTTAAGCAACGCAAACATGAATTGCTTTTCTTTATCTTCAAAATCACTAAAAGTTGATATAATGTATTTCTTAGTTCTCAAAAAAAGAAATGCTATTGAAAACTCATATTATTTTTATAAAAAAACGACATTTGAAATGGAGTTTTTGAACTAAAGCAATCTGATTATTCATTATTTACTTGAAAATATACAGAATGGAACTTTAAAAGTTCTTAACAAAATTGTACTACTAATTAGAGGATAACAGCTTCAAACTCATAATCATAAACTTTGAATATAAAAATTGAAATACATCACTAAAGCATATAAACAATCATCAATATATTTAAAATGTTGGCACGACTGATTTATGATTGAAAGGTTTACAACTACTCAGGAAACGACAATGAATAATTACAACAGCTAAAAAACAAGTAAAAAAATTAACGAATTACTTACATATGATAGAACAGCGTCCTAAGTAATTTATAATTACTTAGAAGTATAGCAGTAATAAATTTTAAATTTACTAGGCATGAAAAGTAATGATTTAATAACATTGAATATTGTTGCCTTTATTAAATTAATTAAAAAATTGTAATTTTTATAATTGTGTTTTTAATTGTAATATTCATTTTCTAAAAAAAAATCATAGGCAGAATTGATTATGCCTCTTTTAGTGAAATATTATTTATAAGTAAGGAGAATGGCTATAACATTTAATTGATATTAAGGAGAACACAATGTTGTATAAAGTCACAAAATTGGTTTTTCCATCAGTTCATTAGTCCCTTATGCAATGAAAACAGTAATAAAAAGGAAAACAACCCTAATGTGCTTTAATTAACATCTAACAGGCTCCAACTGACTTGCGTCTTAATGAAGTCATATTTTATAAAAACGTTGCTCTCTTAGGTTTTCTTGAAAGCAATCAAAACATTTAATAATCAAATGCAGCACACCTTTCGACATTTAGTACAAGCGCAGAACATATAATCTAATAGCATTGTGATCTATGTTATGATAGCATAGAATCTGTCTATATTATTTAATATAATTGTGTAATTGGGGAGCAGATTTTCCTAATTCAGAACACCGATTAGGAATTAGAACCCGAAAAACTTCAGAACATTGATTAGGAAATTAGAAAAGTTTAAGAGAAAAGAGACGAGAACAAAGGTTCAAAAAGTGTTTAATGAAATAGTTAATATAATGTAGACAATTTTTATTATAATGCGTACAACATAAATATATGTTTCCATATAATATAAGCAAATGAAATTTAAATCACTAGTTGTGTAATCCGTAATTGTGTGGTATTTACTCATTCTGAGGTAAAATGGATAAACCAACAAAAGTCTCCACACAAATAATTTAAAAAAAAAAAAAGTTTCTTTCCTCTAAATTAGTGGTTCTGGCCTTCTCTATTTCAGTTAACGGTTTTCAAGCATACCCGAAGCCATTGTCACCTTATCTCCTAAATGCCTATCCCCACTCTTTCGAAACGGATCTGTTTTCTACTAGTTGTTTTCACTTGACCAACCCGTTAGTACCACATCCTTGGGTATGTCTTGAATTCTCTTAATTGAATTTTATTATTTCACTCTAATTTTTGTAACTAATTAGATATAATTTGTATTATAGTGTCTTCCTGATGATGAACACAAAGTGTTTGAAACGCGTTGAATAAAACTTTATTTGTGTGGAGACTTGTTGGTTTATCCATTTTACCTCGAAATGAAATTTAATTGTAATGCAGTCTATGAATACAACTGTTCTCAATGTTTTGCTGTAAATTTATCTATATATTTAATATAAATATTGACCCTACATCTCACATTTCATTGAAATGCAGTTTTCGGTGTATATATACCAATATTTAATATAATATATGAGTACATATCTTAATACTTAGATAAACTAAACAGAAGAACAAAAACTTAGAAAACACTGCAACAACTTACTTCGATATTTCGACACAAAAAATATTTTTTTGCAATGTTTTCGTTTGGTGCTAGATTTGTTTAGTAGTCTAGAACCATTTTCGTTTAGATTTATATTTCGCTTAAATAAATATAGATCATGTATCTTAGTGTCAAATATGTATGAGTAGGACGCAATATGTTATATATAACTTAAATATCTGCAACAATATTTAAAATAAACGATAAATAAAACGATATTATCTTAATAGAAAAAAGTATAGTAGAACTTCGGAGTACGAGTTTAATTCAATCCCAGACCTGCTTAGATTGCTATTTACACATATTATGAAGCAATTTTTAGCATTGAAATTAATGTGAAAAAAATTTGAACAGAAAATTTAGTACAAATAAACAAAAAATAAATAATACTGTATGTGTAACATGAAAATATTATTTCAACAATAAATGCATACAAGAAATAATCATGTTTTGTATTAATCTACTAAACTTAAAACGTATACCATCTAGGCTTAAAGAAGACGGTCGTTCGTACGACAAATTTTTACTAGTCGTATGAGACAAAAATTTTTAGAAATGGCTGCTCGTAAAGGGAATTGCTCGTACTACGGGGTTCTACTGTATTGGTGTTTTCATTCCGAGTGTAGCCGAAATCTACCATTGGGTGACCAAACTGCTGATCTATTGCTGGTCAACAAAAAATGATCAAACAAATTTGAATCAAGCAAAAGACGAGAAACACATATAACTGAAATATTCTTATAATGACAGTCCCTTTCGATTGACTGGGTATGAACACATAATTTAGAAAAAGAAACTATTTTTAAAGTGTTTGTTAAAACGTAAAACGTTTGTTTAATGTGTTCTTGTAACTAGAAAAAGGTTACTTGGATTACTGAGAATAGGGAAAGTTGATTCAAAAGTAAATTTGTGAAAGTTAATTGTGGAAGTAAAAAATTAATGCCCATAGAAAGAAACATCCAAACATAGTTAATTCATATTACAAGAGGATATTATGTGGAAAAGAATAATAAAAGACTTTGAATAACTCGGCAAGCTTTTTCTGAACATTCAAAGATTGGTACAGCAGTTTAACTTGGAAGCATCACAACTGCCGGAATCACAGTGAAATCATCAAAATAGTACCCCTATATGCCTTGTCCACTACTGTAAAGAAACGAGAGAAATACTGTAAACTAATGCACTTGAACTTTGCCCACATCATTTGGTTTACGTACCAGATCATTACTGCGGTGAAACGAGAAGAACACTGTAAAGAATCCACATTGTCCACATTATGAGGTTAATGTATCAGGTCACTACAGAGTGAAACATAAATTCCTTGCACTTTGGCCATATCACGTGGTTAATATACTGGTTCAGTATTTTAGAGAAACGAGAGAAATAGTATTCATTTTTTATGGTTTAAAGTTTGTTTTAAAGCTAGAGGACAGACAGCAAATTAATTTTGCTGTCTGAGATGTAAAGCAGCTATGCAAAATGACGCTCACACGCTGCAAAATAACTTATTTGCTTAATGCATATAATCCTTCTTAATACAGTAAATAACAAGTATTTCTTATTAGCGTGCTTTATTTTTTGCTTCAATGAGACCATAATTGTGCAAGGTATCTGGAAGTGATCCACATTTTTCAAAATATATGTGATGAAAAAATGGATAACAAAACGTTTACTTTTCACCCAACAAATGATGAAACACGAAACATTGTTGACAATAGCTGAAACTTGTCTTACATTAGCTGTTATATCGTTATTTGATGTTACCACTAATATTGGAATATTTCATAGCATTGGTGAGCATATACCTTAAATTTTACAATAACCAAGAGCGTATTAATATTGTTATGTTATATGAAACTATCTGAATAAAGACGACAAATTAAAGTATACAACATATATCATTATAAATAACTTATGTTTAGTAAATCATTACAGAAATCGTTTTGTCTCAATGTAAAAATAGTTCTATAGTTACACTTAAATGTTTACAGCTGTGTGCCAATTGAATTATGTATTATAGATATTTATTAAACAATCAAATTCTTATAAAACTTGCTATTCGTAATAATAATAATAATCAAAAATTATAAATAAAGATTGAAGAGCTATTAATGGTTTAGTATCGATCATAGGTCAAGGAAGGAGGGGTGGATGTCCCAAGGGGTAGCTAAATCACTGGGGTGATGTGAAGATCACATACCACCCCCGCATGCACGTCACCTCTATGATTCTTCTTTCGTCCATCTTCGTTTCACTGTTACTAGACAAATGACGCATTACTGATAAACCACTAATACTTCGACGTCACATGTTTAATGACCCATCAAAATACTGCACTGATATTACTTGAACCTCTCAGAAACATACTAACATTTTTTAAAAACAAATCAACGTTCACTTCTTTATGTTACATATTAAGTCCTCACCAGTTATAATGAAACAATACCTGACATTATTTTGGATTCTTTAAATGCAAAACCTTTGTATTTCTTAGTCATTGAATCTCATAATTTCATGAAGATAATATTTTTATTTTTAACGTCTAGTTTGTTAGCGACCAGTAATGTTGTAACCAGTTCACATTACGGTTTCATTTTAGAATCTTCTATAAATTAGTCTTTTGTTTTTTTGACAACAGTTTGCAATTTTATTACAGATATACTTGTATATACAGTAATACAGTAATACAGTAATTTTTTTTGCGATTTTACTATTGCATTATAAATATATAGAAATAACAAAGTGAAAGCATTACATGAACACTATAAGAACACTCTTTAGAATTTCCATACTTTGTATGAATAGACCATATCACTTTTTCCTGATGACAACGATTCTTCGAAATTACGAAGAAGGTTCTCTTTTTCGTAATAATTTTTTTGTGATTCATTTAGTCTTCTCGGCTGTGTTTATTTTTTTTTAAATGTATCCTACTCATAACGTATACAAGAACAAAGTATTGATATATACATATAAATATAAGCATATATATACTCACATCCGCACTTGAAGAATATATATCAACTGATGTAAACAAAATCTCATTCACTTGTGCTGGAATATTATATATATATATATATATAATATTATATATATAATAAATAAATATATAATATCAGCGTCTCAATGCAGGAGAAAATTCAAAAATTGGACAAAGGTATTTTAAAAAATACAAACGGTCTTATGGTGACATATAACTGCCAAAGACTAGTTGTTTTGGTTATGATTCAACAATCATAGCCACATTTTTGAATTGCTTACTGTGATTTAAATTTTTAGAGAGATGAAGTGGAATAAGAAGAAGACAGAATAGCAAAAAACTTGATTTGCTGTGGCAGTCTCACAGACATCTGGGAAAAACGGTATTAATGAACAAGGATGAATCACCTAGCTTCTTCACAAGAAATGTGGTTGATTTTAAATACAAACAAAGATTGAAATTTTATGTTTTGAGATATTAGAAGTAGTTTTTTTTTTTGGAATTTTATGGGTAGCAGTTAAGTTGTTGTGGATATTAAATCTATACATGGTGGATATAGAAAATATTGCTATCAAGAAATAATAAGGTGTAAATGAACATCACAATACAGTCTGTGAAGACTTCTATCATTACCAAGAGGTGATTAATTTGTGCAGAAAGCTGGTGGAAGGCTATGATTACTTGCGACTAGTAGTCGGTCTAGACGAGGTAGAGGGCAGTGATTAGAGTATGTCGGCCCCCTGTCCCCGGTGACCCCTGGACGAGGGCGTCGCCTCAAACTACCTCCAATTCAGACACATAACTTATTTACCTCCATCTTATGACTCTCACCAACCCTCCTGCAAAGTCCCCAGACGCAAAACAAATCTTCCTTACCATCTCTCCACATCAATATAACATCCTCTGAATCCAGCGTCTCAGCACAGTTTTAATATCGAAACAAAGCTCCACTCCCATTACACAAATAATAAAGAAAAACAAAAGTTTGCAGATAATTTCAATGCAAAACCACAACAAACAAATATTCTTTAATCAGATAACCTATTTAATTTGAACTTGACATAATTTCAGAGCTTTTTCTTCAAAAAAACAAATGATCTAACAGAAGTGCAGCATTTAATGATGAAACATATTGAGTGTTTTCTGATCCTATTAATTCTTTCTAAAATAAAAATAAACTAATACCTTAAGTCTTTCTAGGTGCAATACTGATTATATTTAGTTTTTGATGTCGATAATTACTAGATTAAATAATGTATCAAATAATTTGTTCTTTTCTGCGTTTACCTGAACAATAAGGTTTAATGATAATGAACATTGAACAAATTACAATACGAAAAGTAAAACCAATTTTATTTGTTTAATTAATATTTGTTTGACATGCATATTTAAATATAAAAATTGACATAAAGCTCATGCGATTCTTCAAAATGAATAGTGAACCACTATGGCATGTTGGTAATAACAAGTACTGCATTTCTCGATGAAGTAAATAAAGAGTTACATAGAAGAATTAAGAAAATTATAATTAAACAGTTATTTGTTACACTCATAAAAATATATAATTAAAAAAATACAGAGAATAAAACGTAAAACAAACTCACAATTCACTTCTCTATTTCAACATTCAACGATAACAAAATATGACGTAATCAAATGATGCCATTGATGTGGATTGGTTCTATGATTTCAATAGTTTATGAAATTTGCAGCGTCAAAATCAACAGCACCCTTTATTCATTTTTCTGACTCTGATGAGTATTTGGTATATCTAACACAAAGCCGAAAATACCTTTCCTCATTTTAAATTAGTACACTTTAATTAGAAGGCTAATTTGTTATTTCAAAATCATATATATATTATATATATATATATATTGATAAAATTATCGACCCTGAAATATAAACAAAATTAAAGTTTGTGAGGAATCTGTCAGTACTTCAGATTAAAATAAACTCTCATTACCAACGTTTCGGTTTTTCCTTAAAACCTTTTTCATGGACTAGAATTATAAAATTTTGAAACAGAAAAACTAAGTATGACATTAAAAATTGTTTACATGAAAAATAGTTTGTGGATTTAACAACAACTGTCTAGTTTGAATGCTGTTGTTCAATTCAAACTATTTAAATTAATGTTGAAATTGAGAAGCAAATTGTGAGTTTTTTTAGGTTATATTCTCTGAATTTAATTATACAGTTTGAATGTTCTAATTTAAACTAGACAGTTGTTGTTAAAATTTACACACTATTATTGTTGTAAAAAATCTTCAATGTGATACTTAGTTTTCCTGTTTCACAATTTTATACTTCTGCTTATGAAAAAACCGAAACGTTGCCAATGAGTTTAATTTGAACCTGAAGAACTGACCGAGTCCTGATAAACTTTAATTTTGTATATATGTATAACATGATTTCACAATTGGGTCTTTCAGTTGGGTTTTTGACTTTGGCAAATACCGCTTGTTACGGCTGATGGACCTTAGTCTTTTTTTCCATTTTTTATTGTGATTTGAACATTGATATATACATATATAATATATATATATGAGTGTGTGTGTGTGTGTGTGTGTTTGTGTGTGTGTATTCTGGGAGCAGACCTTCATTCATACATGTTTCATTAAATCCCTTGCTTATTTTAGTCTAGTCCGTTTTTTGCATAGCTTTTCCAATTTTCTAATAATAATTTTTCAATCTTTCAGGTAAAACGTCGGAATGAATGTAAGTAACCTAAATAATAAAACTTTCGGGGAATTGGAGTATATTTTACCTGAAAGATTGAAAAATTATATTAGAAAATTAGAAAATCTATGCAAAAAACGGACTAGACTAAAAATCAGCAAGGTAGTTAATGAAACATAAATATATATATATATATTAGTATAAATAGGAAGCAGACCTTATTTTATACAAATTGTGTTAAACTGAATTGCCTTAATCAAACATATCTTTCTTTTGAGCAGTTTTTTGAATTTTCTTGATAATTTAAAATCATCTTGATTTAGTTGGTGAATTATTTGTGCAAAACTCTGGTTGGCCATCATTATTTATTGATTAATGTCAATTATAATGATGGCCAACCAGAGTTTTGCTCAAATAATTCACCAACTAAGTCAAGATGATTTGAAATTATCAAGAAAATTCGAAAAACTGTTCAAAAGAAAGGTATGTTTGATTAAGGCAATTCAGTTTAACACAATATATATATATATATATATATATATATATATATATATATATATATATACGAGGTGTGTAAATAAAGTAGTGAGACTGATTTTTTTAAATTTTCTTTTCAAATATAATTACAATGTGATATTGTCACCTTCAAAATAGTTCCCTTCGGAAGCCACACAGCGCTGGAGATGGTCCTTCCAATCATTGTAGCATTGCTGGAACTCCGATTCTGGAATGGCCTTCAGCTGGTCGGTTACAGCAGTTTGTATGTTTTGTAGTGTCCCGAAATGAGTTCCCTTGAGGTGATTTTTCAATCTCGGGAAGAGGAAAAAGTCACAAGGACTCAAGTCTGGTGAATAAGGAGGCTGAGGAGCAACAGGAATGTTTTTACTGGCCAAAAACTCGTTTATTGAGATGGCAGTGTGACAGGGCGCGTTGTCGTGATGCAACACCCACTTGTCGTAGTTCGTCTTCAATCGACTCTCTTCCTTCTGAAAATTCCTTAAACCACCGAAAAACCTGTGCTCTTGATAAAACACGTTCTCCATAGGCCTCCTGAAGTTTTTCAAAAGTTTCGGTTGCATTATGTCCAAGTCTGAAGCAAAATTTGATTGCACACCGCTGCTCAACTTTGAGGTCACTCATTTTTAAAACGCTCAAGAAAAAACCATTTCACGAAAACCAACGCTACGGACAAACAAATGACTGTGGCGAGTTCAGATTCATACTGGAGGCGCATCACACGTGCACCTGACGCTACTCAAGGCCACGCGTCTCCAGCGTTGCCAGATCGAAAGCGACGTTGCCAGTCTCACTACTTTATTTACACACCTCGTATATATATATATAAATATATATATATATATATATATATATATAATAAAATAAAAAACGAAGGAAACACACAGAAAGACACAGACATAACTCACATCGATATTTCGACAATCGTCGTCATCAGGAGGTGCGAAGAGCGAAGAGCGAAGAGTCCCGCAGGAAGACAGGGCGGTACTGAACTCGGAAACCGCAGCCAGTACCCCACCACTTACCACCAAGCGGGGGAAGGGAGGGAAGTAAATGAAGAGCCAAATTAAGACGTAAAAGGAACGAGTAAAAATTATAACTATAAAAAATTATAAAAAAGTAGATAAATCAAATTAAAATTAATAAAAATAATAAATAAAAAGTAAAATAAAAAATAATAAATAAATAAATAAAAAATAATAAATAAATAAATAAAAAAATAATAAATAAATAAATAAATCATAAATAAATTATCGGTTGAGGTTGAGTCCGGGGGAAGAGCGAGCATCAAGTAAACATATGTATGCCTCCTCTGAAGCTCTTAGGGTAACTTTATTGTTGGATTCGGGGATCTGTTTCAGGATCTGAACCCTGAAACAGTCATTGAAACTGAGTCCATGCGAGTTCGCATGGATGGCTACAGGATAGTTACTGCGTTGACCGACTGAAGCCCTATGACCATTCATACGAAGGCTCAACTTATTAGAAGTTAAGCCAACGTAAAAGGAGTCACACTGAGTGCAATCCAGTCGGTAAACACAGTTGCTCGAGGTACAGGAGGAATTGACCTGAACCGGGTAGGAACTATGGTGGAGAGGGGAATCGAAGGAAGGATTAGGATTAACAATCAGGCAAGTTTGACAGCCACGGCGTCCACATTGTTTCATTCCAGGAACAGGATTGGAAGGCTGAGGGGAAATATGAGAGAAAATGCTTTTTAGATTGGCAGGTTTACGGTAGGAAATAGAAGGGGGGTGATTAAAGATGGAAGAAGTAGAAGTAGAAGTAGACAGAATCGGAAAAGACTCCTTAATAACAGCACGAAGCTTATAAGCGCCAGGGAAGTAGGTTGTCAGGAAGAAGGAAGCGTTACTTCTATCCCTCTTGGGTCTGGGTTGGTGGGAGATGTCAGCCGGTAAAACACGACTATCAATGAAGGAGCGAGGATAGCCTCGTTCAGAAAATTTGTCCTTTAAGAGGTTAAGGTGATGTCTGCGGTCTTGGAGATTATTGCAGATATTGTGAGTACGGAGGGACAAGGATCGAGGTATAGACTTTTTAACATGGGATGGATGGCAACTATTGTAATGGAGGTACTGTTGGGAGTTGGTGGGTTTTATATGTACGGAAGTCAAGAAGTGTCCATTGTCTAAAGTAACGTCAACGTCAAGAAAGGTGATAAGTCTGTCGGAGATGTCGTAAGTGAAAGTGATGGAGGGGCAGAAATTTTGAAAGGAGTGTAGGAAAAGTTCTAAGGTATGTTTGCCATGGGGCCAAATGAAGAAAATATCATCAATAAAACGGAGATAAAGGAGTGGAAGAAGTTGACAGGTGGCCAGGAAATCCTGCTCTAATTTGGCCATGAAAAGATTAGCGTAAGAAGGGGCCATAATCGTACCCATAGCTGTGCCTCTGGTTTGAAGGTAATAACGACCCTCAAACTGAAAGACATTATGCTGTAGCACGAAATCAGCCAAAGACACTAGAAAGGATGTGGAAGGATTAAGGGGTGCGGTTCTGCCATCAAGAAAGTATCGCAGAGCGTCCAGACCTTCAGAATGAATGATTGAAGTATAGAGAGAAGTGACGTCCATGGCAACCATGAGAAGAGGATGATCAAGGGTAGAGGGAAGAGAAAGATTTTTAAGAATTTGGAGAAAATGGAAAGTGTCTTTGCAGAAAGAAGGTTGGTTCCGAACTAGAGGCTGTAGGAAGTGATGAATGAAGGCGGAAAGTCTTTCTGTAAGGCAGCCATAACTGGAAACGATAGGTCTACCGGCGGGAGGGGAGTCAGGCATGTTTAAGGGCTTGTGGACTTTAGGGAGCAGGTAGAAAACAGGACATCGGGGATTTGAGGGAATGAGGGTGTCCATATCCTGGGGAGAAAGGCCCTCACACACAGCACTGTTATTAAGAAGAGAAACTAAGTTCTTGAGGAAAAGAGGAATAGGGTTGGAAGAAAGCTGTTGATAAAAAGATGAGTTAGAGAGTTGTTTCATTGCCTCACGGTGGTAGACAGAACGGTCCATGAGGACTACAGAGGAACCTTTATCAGCTGGCATGATAAGGAGGGAGCTGTCTCTTTTCAAACTGCTAATCGCTTTTCTCTCGGGAATGGTGAGGTTATCCGGGGGAGATAGGCTTCTGAGGAAGGCAGGATTAGAACATCTGCGGACAATAGAGGAGATGAAGAGTTCGAGAGGATGTGATGCAGAAAGTGGAGGTGGTTCGTGGAAGATAGAGGTTTAAAGCGCTTGAGGGAAGTGTGAACTTTAGAAGTTGTATCACCGGAGCTTTTGTCATTGGAACTCCAAAAATACTGCCAGCGAAGAGATCGAAAAAACATCTGGAGATCCTCCAAGATGCTGATGTGATTAATTTTAGGGACTGGACTGAAGCTAAGACCCTTAGAAAGAATACTGGCTTCAGCAGTACTCAAATTGCGGGAAGAAAGGTTTATAATATTCTTATTGTTGTTAGGGATTAAGTTGTTGCAGTTGTGTATATTATTGTTATTTGTAATGTTAAAATTATTATTACTAGTACCGTAATGATAATGATGATGATGATGATTATTATTATTATTATTATTATTATTATTAACATTATTATTATGATTGTTATTATTATTACGGGTATTGGTGTAAGTAAAATTAGAAACAGAAGAAGAAAAGGGATTGAGTTCAGTGACAAAAGGTGATGATTGGTACGATGAGAAGGATGTAGAATGACACAGAGGAATTTGGGTATAAGAAACTGGAGAAGTATTCTGTGACTTAAGGAAGGGCACTTGGTAGGGAAGAGATAGACCTTGAGAGAGATACGAGAGATAAAGATTAGACAGCTTTTTGTAACTATTATGACAGGATTTCTGGAGTCTTTTATGGGCTGAATAAAGAGATTTATTGATCGGAATTAAATAGTTAGATGATATGTTCAGAAGTATTTTAATAACTGAATGTAGTCTAGAGGAGTACGAGTCCCTCAGGCTGATATAATTAGATAAGGTAAGGTGAGACAATTGAAGAGAAATATGAAACCCGTAAACTGCCATAGAGTGACGAAACTTGAGAGGGAAGGCAGATAGAGGCATTTTTACAGCTAGACCATTAGGAATTATATTTAGATTGAGACAACTAGAAATGAAATCAATATGGACAGTGCAGCTCACAATTTTTTGGGAAAGGTAATTAACCTCACTCAACCAATAAACAATAGGATCATTCATAATTAAAACAAGAAGATTAAACAAAAGCAAAAAAAAAAAATAAAAAAAAAAAAATAAAAAATTACCAAATATTAAAATAAAATAATATAAAAGGTAAGGAATGTTAAAAGGAAATAAAGATTCTAAGAAAACAGAAATGGACAGGAAGTACGAGAATTCAAGGAAACTATAAGAAAGGAATTAGACACAGGAAGCTACTCGGTGGAAGCAGAAAGTAACTGACAAAAAAGAACGGCACTACGCGTGCTAATCACAATTAAAAGAAACGGTCCAGCGGACTTTTTTACAATAAAATAAAAAACGAAGGAAACACACAGAAAGACACAGACATAACTCACATCGATATTTCGACAATCGTCGTCATCAGGAGGTGCGAAGAGCGAAGAGCGAAGAGTCCCGCAGGAAGACAGGGCGGTACTGAACTCGGAAACCGCAGCCAGTACCCCACCACTTACCACCAAGCGGGGGAAGGGAGGGAAGTAAATGAAGAGCCAAATTAAGACGTAAAAGGAACGAGTAAAAATTATAACTATAAAAAATTATAAAAAAGTAGATAAATCAAATTAAAATTAATAAAAATAATAAATAAAAAGTAAAATAAAAAATAATAAATAAATAAATAAAAAATAATAAATAAATAAATAAAAAAATAATAAATAAATAAATAAATCATAAATAAATTATCGGTTGAGGTTGAGTCCGGGGGAAGAGCGAGCATCAAGTAAACATATGTATGCCTCCTCTGAAGCTCTTAGGGTAACTTTATTGTTGGATTCGGGGATCTGTTTCAGGATCTGAACCCTGAAACAGTAATTGAAACTGAGTCCATGCGAGTTCGCATGGATGGCTACAGGATAGTTACTGCGTTGACCGACTGAAGCCCTATGACCATTCATACGAAGGCTCAACTTATTAGAAGTTAAGCCAACGTAAAAGGAGTCACACTGAGTGCAATCCAGTCGGTAAACACAGTTGCTCGAGGTACAGGAGGAATTGACCTGAACCGGGTAGGAACTATGGTGGAGAGGGGAATCGAAGGAAGGATTAGGATTAACAATCAGGCAAGTTTGACAGCCACGGCGTCCACATTGTTTCATTCCAGGAACAGGATTGGAAGGCTGAGGGGAAATATGAGAGAAAATGCTTTTTAGATTGGCAGGTTTATATATATATATATATATATATATATATATATATATATATATAATCAGGTATATATATATATATATATATATATATATCTGTCCAATTTTTTTTATGCATATACAATTAGTGAGTTATTGAGTATAGTGAGGAAGGGATACGAATAGAGCATTAGATTCATATTTTAGACAGATCGATAAAAAAGAAGGTTTAAGAGAAATACGATAACGGTTGGTAAAGCGTTATGTTTCCCGTAGGACAGATGAAGGAAGGGAGAAAGGTTTGCGGGCTTTTGAAGAGGGATAGGGAAATATGTGTTTAGTGAGATGTTTATAATGTTGCGGTAGGAAAAGGAGAGATTTGTTGAGGAGGGGTATGAGCTGGGGACGAAGTGACGGAGGGAAACTGCGGTCAGAAATATCGTCAAACATTTATGGAATGAATGATTCACATATGACGCTTGGGGAGTGGACGGTGCTTTATGGAATCCTCAATATCCCTTTAGTCCGATTGCTTCACGTCCAATGGTCGATATTCTCCAAAAACTTACATGAAAAATCAAACTTAACCAAAAAGGTAATTTCACAGCAAGTCATTAATATTGATTCAAATAACCCTGTTTATGATAGTTTTATGTTTCTTTACTGACTTATTGAATCAATACATTATTGCATTAAAATAAAACTTTTGTGCCCTCATACGTTTGTAACTGCTACATATTTTATTTAAAATTTTCAGATTAATATATTACTATTGAAATTTCCTTGTTACTGTATTGACTGTCTACAACAATAACGATTAATTGAAATATTTCTGTAACCCTTATTTTGTAATAATAATTTGAACTTTTTCTTATTATTATTTATTAAATTTAAACGGCTAATTCCAATCAATTTTGAAACCAAGTTTTCTACAAAATTAAATATTTTAATTTAAATTTAATTGAGTTAAGAAAAGTTAATTTCAGAATTGATAAATACCGATTGAAAAGAGGTTTATGGGCATTCCAGTGTACCTTATTATTAAGAAGTTCTTTTATTAAAGAATGACTTTCGTTTTTTGTTAAATAGGTAGGTAATCTTCAACTGCGATTGGATCATTTAAGTGTTGAACTTAATAGAAATACATTTCTGCATATATTTAATACCACCTAACTTTCATAGTTTAACAGACATTTGGTTCCCATTGGAAAAAAAAATAATTTGAAGGAATATTTTGAATTTCTGTTTAGTCAAATGAAAGAAATAATAAATACCTGTAATAATTGATAGGGTAAATTGGAAAATGTAAACAAAATAGAATTTGTCATATGTATAGAAAATTTCAAGTATATTTTACATGTTGATTAAAACTGACTCTTTAGGTAAGTATTAGGTGTTTATAGTAGGTCATCAGGTTAACGTCACAGTAATTGTAGTTCTTTCTTTTAACTGTTATGTTCTACATTTTGATCCTCATCTATGCGACATTAGAATTCACGACAGAAATATTTATGATGAAATTTTAATTAAATATTCTATATTTGGATCGATTTTTATCTTCCTAATATATAAGAGTATATATTATGTATTTTAGACAATGAGTAAAGCTAAAAAGAAAACGCTAAAGAAAATGTCTTTTGCGTCAATTGAAAAAAAAAAGAAGTCGTTTCAGGTGAAACTCTGAAGAAAGAAGAATGAGACTATTTCTTAATAACATAAATACGTCTGGTAAAGGAGCTTTAGGAATCCATCAGGTTAGAGCTGTCGACTAGAGCAAAGGTTAGGTCGTGATACTACACAATAAATATTCTACATTTGGAGTCCTAAATTTTGACTAACTCAATTGTGTTTAGAGTAGGGCTGTTTAGGGAACAAGTACCTGTCATCGTACAGGCTCCTCTCCTCCCCGATGTGCCTTCACCTTGTCGTGGTGGGGGGGCTTAACATGCCTGGGTGGTTGTTTTCACATGGCATGAACTAAGAAAGGCACAATTTTGCAGATTTATCTTATTTATTTGGGTTAATTTATCAAAAATTGGGTTTTAAGATACGAGTATAATAAAACCAATAAACTTATTCAGTAGTAATGCAACTTTGCTATAATCTACAATGATTTTAAAGAAAGGTAATTACAGTATTGCATGAACAAAACCTCAGTAAAAGGCCTATTAATAAATAGTGTGTACAAAGTGCCATAAGGTTGTGTTTTATGATATCATTTTAAAAGGGATGAAGAAGAATTCGTTTAGAAAATTAAGCAAAATCCCTTGGCTTTTTAAAAAATAATTTTAACAATAGATTTGTCAAATTAACTAACCCACTTGAGAAAAAAGAATTACTATTAAAAGGTAATTGAACACTTACTATTATTGAACAAACTTGTTGGTGTTTGATAGAAAGAAGAATACAATGTACGTTAAAGCAATTCCAATGAAACAAAAATCCGCAAAAAACACATCTCCTAATTTACAAATTAATATTAAAATATAATAATTGCGAATTTATGTCAGAAGAATTACCTGAGGAGCTGTGGACCTTCGTCTATACAGCTTACCTTTATACTACCTGATGTAGCCTTCTGAGTTTTCCAGTTTGACAGGTACACGCAAAAATGTACTGTTTCAGTGTTACATGGATATAAATTAAAAATTTTTATTGAAATCCTCCGTTTCATTATTCAATTAAACTTAATGAAATATAGCATTCAGCTGTTTAAGGAAGTAATTTTGTTTAAATACCTGCACAGAAAAGATTTATTCACCTCAAAATAACTAAAAGTTTCAGGACGGACTAATAAATTCAATGTTTTTGTGGTATATTGAAGTAATTCCGTCACATATACAAAGCGAAATGAAAACTTAATAATTAGGAAACTTCTTTTCTATTTTCACTTATTGACTTTCAAATAAATCCTTATGATATATTAAAGCAATGTTATTGGGACATTTGTGGATTTCTATCAATCAACAATTAAAACAGTTATTTTGATATACAGGTAAATTAATTAAATAAATATTTAAATAATTATTTATCTGCTTAGCTAAATTATTTTATAGCGCTAAATTAAATAATATTATATGTTTTAATAAACTGGATCATTAGAAAACAAAAATTAAATCACCATATAAAATTTGTGAAACAGTCTTTTAAGTTTTTAAAAAAAAATAAATTTTTGAAGAACATAGATTTCAAACTCGATTCTCAGAATTCAAAAGAATCGCTTAAAAATATTGAAGAATTTCAACGGTCTGATAGATTACCATCACTTAATGATTATTCATCATTCCATTTTCTTTTTAGAAATCGATTCATGAAAGGATATAAGAAATTATGTAATAAATTCTCGTTATCATAGATATTATGAATTATACTAAAATGTGTCATTAAAAATAAAAACAGATGTAATAACTGTTTTTAATTTTTAATTAAATTAAATTAATTAATTATTATTTTAATTTTAATTAAATATCTGTTAGATTTAAAAACAAATAAACCACTAGTATAAAAAAATTAGTAGCATTTTGAAGTAGAATTAAACATAATATTGCTGCGAAACAAATTATGCAAATTATTCTTTATATAAACTGCATAATCGAAGGATTGAATACTGCATAGCAGTTTTGTTTATTTAATATATTCTAAATTGTAAACTATAATATTATTATTTGTATTATTTCTTTTTAAATTGAAAAACATTTTTTATCATTTTAGTTAGTAGATGTGAATATTAGTAATCAATATTACTATTAATCAATATATATAATTAATCAATTATATTAATCCTTTTTTTAACATATTTATTTAAATACACAACTACGCATATGATGCGTAACAGATGATGCGTAATGATGCGATATGATGCGTAAGCATATGTAGTATGATCAATAGAAATAACTTTGAATTATATTAATCAATTTCATAATAAAAATTGATTAAATCATTCACTATTAAATTAATAAAATAATAGTATTAACATAATTAGCATATTACTTGTACTGCACCTCACATTGATTAATTGATCTAGTATATTTATTGATTAAGTTAATTAATTTGTTTGTCCAACTCATGTCTACTTCAAATTATTGGGATAATTTTCCGGTCTGTAAATTCGGCCAAGTGAACTTAAAATTATTTCTGAAATACCCTATGAGCATATTTTGACTTATTTATTGTTCAAATAAAGGAAAAAGTAATTGAATAAAGGAAAACAAAGTGATGGAATTACTTAGAGGTGACTTTGTATTTGGATATTGCGAGAGAAAAACTATGAGCAAATGAGTACTGTGAATGGTTTAGGTGATATTTATGTGGTTGAATGTAGTGGGAGGGGTGGGGGGTGATTTTGAATAAGGGTGGGGCAGACATTGGATATTAATAAGGCTTGATGCTGAGTGATGGGGTAAACGTCACGGGAGTGGACGTGCGACTGCCCTAACGTGCTGTTATCAACTTCTGTCGCTGAACCCTTTCCCTTCGGCCCTTGTGTTGGCCTCAAGCTGTCAAGGCCTGACTTGATACGAGCCCTCTTCTCATAGTCCCCTTACACAACCCATCAACTAATAAACACCCGTACTTCCTTCAATTACCCTGTATTGTTTTGTTCTTAGACCAAAATCTAACTAATAATAATTGTTATTAAAAGAATTCATTTATAGCAGAATAGTTTATTAGTTTATCAAAATCACCTATTAAACGATCAGAAAGCATGCTTTTAGTTTTTAAAAACTACATTTAAATACCCTACTCAGAATTTGTATATTGAATCTGATAACCCAAAAAATGAGTGATTGGGATTCCAATAAACGTAGGTGGTTTGTCTGAATCGATCAGTGCTTGATTTAGTGATTCTACATCTCAATCAGCAAAGAAAAAGGCAACACAAAGCTTAGAAAGAAACGAGCAATGAAAAACGAGTTTGTTCATCTAAAACAATCGTTCTATGAAAAACAAGTTTGGAAACTGACCGAAATTTTAATTCTCGAGCCCGTTTTGAAAAGTGCAATTAGAAATCAGAGAGTAAACAGTTGGAGTGAGCACTGCTCGATTCAGTCAAACCACCCACGTTTATTAGAATCCCAATGCACTCCATTACAATAGTAATTATAATTACAGCTTTCACCCAAGTTGGGTTATTACAATGGATTCAAATTTATAAATGAAGCACCAGGAATGTGCTGTGTTGTTCGAAAAGTAAAGTGGCAAGCATTATATCCACGAACTGAACCATTATCAACGTCGGTATCAGGCAACGCGAGCGATTTGAAACTTTCCTTAGCAAACATACGCAATTACAGTTCATGTTTCCAAATGACATTGCTAGTTTCAACCAATATCGTGCGCAAAATGAGACTCCAATATTTAAAATGCAAGGTTAAATCTATCATCTTGCTAGATCATTACTGCCACTGTCAGATACAGATCATAAATTTCTTAAAATTTATTTCATGGGGAATGGTGATGAGTATATTGATGCACGTTGTGATATATCGTTTAGATTTTCATTGACTGTTAGGCGGAACGATGTTCGCCGGGTCAGTTACTGTATATATATATATATATATATATATATATATATATATATATATAAAGATTTCACATAAACCCCTGAAATAACAATCAATGATCAAACCCCACAATATGAAATGGGAAAACAAGACTAGGATTTTAATCAGTTGGGTTTTTGACTTTGACGTTACGGTTGAAAGATCGTAGTCTTGTTTTCCCACATCATATTGTGGTTTGATAATATATATATATATATATATATATATATATATATAATATATATATATATATTAAACTCCTAAAGGAAAAGAACAAGGGGAAACAAAAAGAAAACCGATTTCGATATTCCAACTTAGTCGTCATTCAAAGAAAATGAAAAGGCACAGTTCCACGACGGAAATGGGTCATATTGAATATAGATATGCATGAAAGATACCCCTTTAATAACTCCCGGAAACTAAATAAATTTTAACGAGTTTAAATGATATTTGTACATTTATAAAGAGTCTATATTGTTTTTTTGTTTTTGAATATGTTTTATGCATTAATCAGTTTCTACTCAGTTTCAAACTCCTCATACTTATTAATTAATTGTTTTACTTTTTTTTACTTTCACTACATATTAGGTTTTTCTGCTAAGTGTTAGTGTCCCCTGCGTAGTAGACTCTATATAGTGAGAACCATTATTTTTTTTGTTTAGTAGTAGTGATGGGGTTATTGATGATATTTGTCAAAATTTTCGTAAAATAATTCGATGTTTAACTAACTATGCTTCCATAGATGGATGTCACTTCAATGAAATTATTCTGAATTACTGGATTTTAAATGGTGAAGTAAAAAAAGTCAAGGTTTATACACTACTCTAAAACGTCGTCTTCTTTTTTGTGCTTCAGCAACCATATAAGTTAAAAGTATCTATAGATTCATTGTTATATTTGTAAATATGCAGCAACTTATATTTTTTTGAACGTACGAAATTGAAGGAAGTAACTTCTTCATAGGAAATAGATGGTTAACATGTGTTTTAAACTTTTTTAAACACATTACATTTCAAAAAACTATTGAATTAACTAAATAAATTAAAAACTGTGATAAATGGTTTAAAGAGCAGATAAGATGGAGTTAGTCAAAGAAATGAGATACAGAGGGGGTTAAGACGGATGGAGAGTTGGAGGCAGTGAGCCGGAGGCGGCGGCATCTTTGTGCAGCTCGCGCTGCCTCCGGCGCACTAATTAGCCTCTGTCCCTTTGGCCGCGCAAGTCTCGCCTAACTGGGATCCGTGTAGACAAGAGCCGCCAACTAGCTTCACCCTTCTGTCCAATATTCCATAACACGCTTCCTAATGCCTTTAGGGCTTCCAGTGCAGATCCTGCCTTGGACGTTACATCCCTCTAAACTGTTATTACCAGCACCCAACTCCTTCACCTATATTAAACACAGTTCTTGTTATCATCTACGTCAAAATGCAAACTTGACAGGTCTTCTATTAACTTAAGTGACCTGCACAGGAATATCTGAAAATGTCTTAATTGGTTATGCAACATCCAAGCCGTCTATCTCAAAATTAAAAAAGAAGAAACTTATTACATCACCTCTTACTGGATTTCTAAGTCGCTCAATATGCCCAATGATTATTTAGTAAATTAGATTTGTTTTAACAATTTTAAGGAAATTAAATAATATCTGAGGTTTGATAGTAGTGAACTAAATATATCAAATACGTATATAATATTAACAAGCAGTAGTCGTATCCAGCTTTCCTAGAATAGGTTTATACCCTATTATGATAAATGAATCATTCCTTTTCGATATGTAATGGAAGTCTGCTGATTATTGGGTTGTAGTTCTCACATTGTAGTTAGGGGGCTCTAATATCACAAATGTCTGAAAGTCATTTACTTAATACCCTTGCGTTATTAATTACCAGTGTAATTTATCTATATTTATAGTTTCATTTTATATATCTCTTTATTATCTTATATATCACTTTTTTATCTCCTCCTGAGATTATTTTTCTATAGCTTCCCATTTTTGATTGCATCGTCATTTAAGCTTTATAATATAACCTTTTAAAGATATCGAAAATAAATAAGACAATAAAATATGTCTTCTTATATAAATTACTTTATTATTATTTCTGTCAAAACTTTGGATTTGTGTAATACAAAATGTTAACGAACACCAAGTAAAGAAAAACAAATTTGTATACCCTTCAGGTGCTTATACTTCTTGGCTTACAATCAGTCTGAGTCTCTTAATGACCTAAATTAATATGTAAAAATTTTATTAATATAAATAATCCTATTTAGAGAAAAACAAACAAAAATGAATTTTATAAATATATACATATATATATATACTTTTTTGTTAGAAATACGATCCAAAACGGACAAATATTGTTCAATCTAGAAAAAGAAACATAGAGAAATTGAAAGCACACACTTGGTCTCTAATTTTTGATTTGAACCGTCTTCAGGAGAGATAAGTGCACTGGTTTATCTTATCTATCCTGAAGACGGTTTAAACCTAAAATAGAGACTGTAAGTGTGTGCTTTTAAATTCTCTATGTTTTTTTTTCTGCACTGAAGTCACTATATATATATATTATATAAATGGCAAAGAAAATATATAAATTTAGGTTCATCATCTTCTAAAAATTAATGTTTTCTTAATGTAGGCGCCATCCTTAGAAGTGGTGTGAAAAAAAATTGAAGGCATATATTGTAGGGATTTATAATGGAAAATGAAAAGAAGCAATATTGGAGACCTTTGAAGGCTCGTGCCCCGACCATCGTACGAAACCATTAATTGACCCTTCTTCACATGTGTCAAATGTAAGGCCCTCGCAAAAACTCCCTGTAATTAGTTTGGAATCTTCCACAAAAGGAATTTTTACCTTGATGGGAGGGAAAAAAATTACTAATAACTAGCTTTCAAAGATGGTACTACAGGTGAATGTCTTTTGGAAGAAATTTACAATTCTCTGTTAAAAGCAACCTCACTGCAATCTAAATTTATACTATTTGTAACCAATTGATTTTTATTTTAAACACTTTATAAAGTTGTACAATTATCATAGATGTACAATTAATACTATATAATTAAATATTATATTTCAAACTTATTCAATTCATTTGATAATATAACAGCAATAAAAATGCTTAATGCAAAACGAATAATTATAATATTTGATTAATTATTTTCTGATTTTAAATTTCATATATTAAAAGAATCAAAACTTGAAAATAATAAATATATTATATATTTTATCAATGAATGATAATATGAACCAAATATGAACACAAAATCGCTATGGTCATGTCCTAGAAATATCTTAATTGTATGAAATTACTGTACATTGCAATAAAAAATCAAATATAATACGGTTTTTATGATACAAATTTATAAGATGAGCTGTTGGTTTTACAATATTCCTATTTACAGAAAACAAAAATCAACACTATATTTGTGATAATTACTATCAATTCATTCCTTTGTTTGCATACTGCACAAGAGTCCCCAATTGTGAAAATATATTTCCTATAATTGGTATATTTCTGTACTTGTTAACACTTGTTGCACAGTTTCTGTTAGGATACTTTAACCCACAGATACCGAATAATTAATACCTTAGATGTTTTTGTCGAAAAGATTATTAAAATCTTATTTTCTTGCAACAGGTATGATGAGTTGAGATGTGAACTAATGATGTCCACGTGTAAGTATACTCATCAACTCATTCGTGCCTGCTTCCTAAACGAATATAAAACCAAAGGATCATTAAAATTTGTTTATGGTACGTCAAAAAGAAAGAAGGTCTTGGGAGGCGCACCTCTTTCTGGTTAAAATGCACTCTAGTCCCTCACTCCAGCTTCGTTTTAGTGGTTTTCTACAAGAGAATATTTGAGTATCTTATGGAAACTGTGAATTAAGAATTAATTGTTTATAATTTTTATTTGTCTTTAATGCCTATTTATATGTCCCCTGTCCTTGTCGATTTACTTTATTTTGTTTGTCTATTAGGGAATATTCTAGTACTACTTGGAAACTTGAATTAGTTTAGTTCTGGCTTTACTTCTTCTAGTCGTAGTTTTAGGTTTTTTTTTTCTTCCTATAGGGACTATTGAGTACCTGTCGGGCCTTGTTTTGAAGTAAGCTCGCCTGCCCTTGGCTTGGCTTAGTTATCGCAACTGTAGTTATAGGTGCATTGTGCCTCTGGGGTACGGAGAAAGAGTTTCCACGTAAAAAAGGCATCTGCCTGATTTGAAAGGCCCAGGTACGCTACATTATACCAAACAGATATTAGCTAAGAGGACGGGTACGGCTAAGAGGATAGTCAGATATATTAGGACTGTGCTTCTGGCTGTGCACTACCCAGCTTCGGATCGTTCAGCCTCAGCTTGGTGATATAGAGCACTTTGGGTTACTATCCAGATACGTGTCCTTTACTCAGCTTGTATTCCATTCGTTTTGAAATTAATATAAAAACGTTTAAAATATACATAAGAAATGGATGTCATTTTCCACTTCATGTTTAGTTATCTAGGTCACTATAAAAATGTAATTTAGCATATATATACAGAATTATCATCAATAAATCCTTAAATATCCATCATTCTTAAATTTGTCATATTCCTGAGGAGGAAGTTAATTTCTGCCTTATTTGCAGAAAATGCGAGCTTTCGGGAAATCAGAAATGCTAAATGAGTACTCATATACTATGAAACTGACAATATTTTAGAACCCAAATTGTACGGATCAGAGATCTGTTCATGTCTTTAAGATCTGATTTGTGTTAATTTGATATATTTATTTGTTCGAATGGTTGTTAGTGAATAATTAATTAAAATACATAAGTTAACCTAAAATAGTTGTTTAAAAAAAATCTTTTTTTAGCAGCTGTAAGTCCGCATTGTGAAAGAGCAAGCTTGAATGAATAATGATAAATTTGAAGAAGTTTGTAGGACAATAAGACAGGGTTGCATGGTCTCAGCTCAGCATTGTTTCACCAGCCCCTGCCACTGCTGGGGTGTCTTACAGGCGGATTGTGTCTAGGGTGGAATTCCTTCCGTTTGCTAATGAGCACCAGTCATTTGTTTATTTCCACCTTCTCTTCCTTTACTACTAAAAGACAGCTTCTCCAAATTACTTTCCAAACCAAATTGTTACATTCCTTTGACTCAAGAGGAAGACAAATGGGAGATTTTTATTTATTTCATTTCTTTTTTCTTCAACAATGCTTTCAAAATAATTTAAAATTCTTTGTTATTTTAATAAAAAAAATAAACGGGTTTCTTTTCAACATTCTTCGTTTCATAACGTTTATTAAATCAATAGTATATTAGTATCCGTAAATTTAGTCAATGAAGAAAAATTGATTGTATATAAAGAAATAATGAATGAAGGCTTCTGAAATAATGAATGACATATATAATTGTAATATATATGTCATTCATGCCATATGACTTATAATTCATAATGTAAATGACATATGTCATATAAATGTCATATGACATATGGCATGTAAAAGATATGTAATATCTCCATTACATGTAGAATCTTTTTTTTGTTATTAAAGTCCTTATAGCACATTAAAATGTTGATAATCATGCTTAATTTTGTACTAATGTTCATGTATAAGAAATTATCCTAATAAGAATATACATTTTCAAATGTGTCATGTTTTATAGATGACATTGGAGAATTGACTTTGGCTCATGACATTGGAACTAAAACTTCACTTTATCTTGCTTAAAGACATATGGTTAAAATTAATGAAAAAGTAAGCATGAAATTTCTCTTTCCGACTCAGTATGTAAATTGTTTCTCACTCACAACTCATATATAAACATCATATCATAAAAAGTATTATGGGAATCACATTGTTATGTACATAACCAATTGTCCTTAATGTTTCTTTCATACCTAAAATTCCATAACTTTTTAAAAAAATCATTCAGTCAGAAGCATTCTTTCAAATATTTGATTAATTTTATCTCAAGTCGAATGTAAAGTACTTGTCTAAATTCATTCATAACTTTTTTTGAAAATTTTTGAACTCACCATTCATATATTTATAGAAGTTAATTAATTATATCATTTTGTCAATTGAATATTAGTTTTTATTTTGAAAGGTATAACCTATTCTTGTTATGTAATGTACATTTTGTTTTGTAAAGTCAAGGGGCATTCAGCTGTTATAGTGGTGTACATTTGTAGCAATATTATTCCTCTGGCTGGACCCGTTTTAAAATGTTTTTCAAACATGCTGGTTAGTTGTTTTTCAACAAAAGCTAAGTTGATTTCTAATGTGTTGATAGTAAATTGTCTTTAGTGGGGAATGATAAAGTAAAGGGTTGATTGTTGGTAGAGTTAGTTTGGCCTAATATGATTGGGCTATATCAGGTGGCTGAAGGCAGAGCCCTCAGTGACACACCCCAGTCCTTCGCTCTCTATTATTTCACAAAATTACGCCCTTTCACCCCAACTACCCCTGTCAGACAATTGATTGTCTAGATTCCTAACCCTCTGCCCACTTCCTCTATACCATCTCCCTTCTGATCAACTCACCCTCTTAACGCTCTTTCGCAACCCTTCTTAGCAATCCATCACGTCCAACCAAACCTGTTCCTTAATCACCTACGCACAATTACCAGTTGGGGACAAAAGTTTGAAACTCATGTGTGTGTGTGTGTGTGTGTGTGTGTGTGTGTGTGTTTTTGTGTAATTAAATGAAATGGTCGAGCATACTTTTGAATGGAAACGAATTAAAACGAAGGTAGCGCACAGGTAAACAAAGGAAGAACTAACTGCTATACATCTATAGATATGTAATTAAATGAAACGTACTTTTGAATAAAACCGAATTATAACGAAGGTAGCACACAGATAGACAAAGGAATAACTCATTTCTATAACTCGACTATTGTCGAAATATTGAAGTTACGTAGTTATTTCTTTGTCTATCTCTGTGCTACCCTCGATTTAATTGGTTTATATATATATATATTGTGGTTTAATCATTGATTGTTATTTCACGTGGTTATGAGAAATCTTGTTTTATATATATATAAATATATAATATATAACTAATATATATATGTAAATGAAAAAAAGACAACAAATAGAAGAAGCGAGAAACTTACTGTGTCGATATTTCGAACTGATTCGTCTCAGGGAGAAGAAGGAAGAAGAAGGAAGAGGAAGAGGCACGTGTCGTCCCTCGCAAAGGAAACTGCATATATATTTTGATGTATATATATATATGTATATTTAAACAAATTGTTAATGTGTATGCTTTTTTGTATTTTTTTTTTTTTTTGGTGACTAAAAGTATCTCTTTCTGTTTTTAGAATTTGATTTGGTAGTGGTGTTATATGTATAGAACATATTTCTACTAAGTATGCTAAGGTTTGATAATCAAAGAATTTAATACAATAGTTGGTCGGAAACATTGAAAATTTTATTGATTTTGAATAAAGCATTCTATAATTAGTAATATTGTCATGGGTGACATTCATAAGTTGGTAGTTAGTGTTTATAAGCAAATCTATTTTTGTTGAAACCAGTTCGGTGTTTTCACATTTATGGTTTTAAGAATATTTTGCTTCCCCAGTGCAATAATTCTGGGGTACATTATGTGTTGGTCTGTTTCCAAAGCGGTATTTTACAGATTGGAATGAAGACGCTAGTGTAAATTGTTCCGAATGCTCAATGCGATAGCGAAGGTGTTGTTTAGCTGGGTTGCTGGGTGATCTCAAGACATGTCCAAGAGGCTCTCTCTAATGCACCGCTGTGTCTGTATAGTGCGATTGATAGGGGGCAAGTGGCACGCTTCCTGTCTTTAATCCTCCCACACGAGTGGTTTCCACTCTAATGGCAGTATTTTTGGACGAGGTCTTTAATCTAGCTCTCTATCGGGGACAACCAAGATTCGATAGTGCACAGAAGACGTCTATGAATAACTCTGTCAGGGAGGGTAGGGCTTCTGGCAGTGACGAGGCTAAACATCTCGCTGTCCCATTCCTACTCTCCCCAATGCCGTTTCCACATGTCTGGCCTACTTATCAAGAACCAAACCAATCACTCATATCATCTCCTCAATAGCCTCAAAATATATCTTAGTTTATTTACTTCTACAAAAACATCAAACTTTCTGTTCTGATTTTACTGCTCGCACTATCAAAAAACACACAGCAATAAAGTGAGACATAGCTGCATTATTTATTAAATAATAATTAATCAAACGTGATTTTGTGTTTCAAAATTAAATATGCATCAACAAATTTCTGCAAACTTTAATATTCTCCAGTAAATATGAATACATTCATGCTATCTTCAAATGTAATTCCATCAAACTACTTGATTCCATATACTCAATGAAGATATGATATAGTAACGTGTGTTTCTGATAAATAATTTGTTCATTAATTTTAAAATGTATTTTCACCTTTGTTGGATATTACAGTTGGGTTACGTTTTTCCTACTGTTATAACGGATTATGCTTCAGGTAATATTTCAGAATGGATTGAGTTTTTCTTTTCGTGGAGTTTTTATGATGTGCAAACAAATTATGTTCCCTTTTAAGAAACATGGAATTCCTTTGTATTAAAGGAAATTATTCAACTAGTTTTCATTAATATTGATATATTCGTGATATTGGGTGACCTACCACCTTTGGTATCACCGGACTGGTCATGTTTGTGGTGTACACACGGACTCCAAAGTACCACATCCAGTCATGATGTCCTCCTCTATGGCGTATCTGTGCAGAGCATGAACTCAGAATTATGTCCTGTTGTAACAGTTTTGGGGCACTCACGTCTCGTAACATGGAATTTGTTACTGATACTAAATAGGAGCATGATATGTGTCCCGACTTTAAGTTTTTTCTCATAAGCAAGCAGTCCAGGAACTGTCCGTTAGATGATGAACTAATTCTACATCACTAATTACTCTGTTTACTGACTTGTAAATTCTTTCTTTGGTTTGAAATAGAGTAAGAACTTGTTTGTTGATTTTCCTGCCTGTTAATTAGTAAGTGTTGAGAATTGCTCGTTCACAAAGCCATTTATTCTGGATAGATAGTAGATCTTGAGCTCTGGGAACACCTTGTCATAAAGCTCTTGTTGAGAGTTTAAACGCAAAAGAAATTAAAATCTACTAATAATACCTACTTGCTACACCTGTATATTTTCAAATGAGACATATCTATGTAGCTATCCATACAAGTCTTAAAAGTTCATAACTTTGCTTTTACGTTGAATTTTCAACCAATCAAAGCTTGTATTTGAAGGTAGATATATACAAATCTACTGTCAAAGCTTCAGCGTGTTATGTTTCATGGTGGCTGAGCATACTCGCGATAAAATATTGTGCTTTAAAGGTCCATAACTTTGCATCTGCTTTGAATTTCCAACCTATTTAGACCATAAATTTTAAGTAAGACATACAGAAATCTACCGTCAAAGTTTCAGTTTGATTTGTTTTATGGTGCCGGAGTTTACTTGTAACAAAATTTTGCGGACAAACAGACAGAAAAAATTTTCTCAGGGTGGATTTGGTTTCTCTAATGTATGAAACGTAAAGAAAACTTGAAATGAGTCAGTTCAAAGCAATGTACAGACAAGTCGTTTTTGTTTATTTATATCTATTTTTTTGCATATTTACTTCTATTTATTTTTTAATTATCTTGATTACCATATAAATTAATTTTATTTATTTAACTATTTTATGATGTATTAATTTTATTTTGTATTTTATTTTATACTATTTTTTCTATACAAATGTTTTATCAAAATTGTTTTTTCTCGGTGTTTTCTACTTCAGCTATTTCCAGTACTTTTTTTGTGTTTGTTGTTGCACCATGGACATATTCATGAATCATATTCATGCAACAACACCTCCATTCTTGAGAATGCCTGCTAGGTCTGTCTAAATAATGAGAGCGAGTCGCAGTATATTCTCTTTATTCTTATTTTTATGTGTTTTTAATTTATGCATATATATATATATATATATATACTTAATAATCAGAAAGTTTATCCAAACTGGACACAATACGAGTTTCCTAATACAAAATAATCTCCTACAAGAGAGCATGGCTTTTGCTCCAACAGCCAGTGGATCTCTTACATAGTTTATCCGACCTCCTTCTACTTTTAATGCAGAAGACAAATTTTCCCATTTAGAACTTGAAAATATTTTAAGTATTTTAAAACATTACAAAGTATTTGTCTACAATGTTAAAAACATTTAAAAAATATAGACGAGTATATCGTAAAAAAGAGGACCAGACTTAGCTGATACCTATTTCTTAATTGTCTTTTCAATTTCTCTAAATAACAGCTTCGGTATATAATATATTTTGTATAGTCAAAATTTTTAAAAGGTGCATCATCATCTAGAGATGGATAATTCTTATTTGTATAAGCAAAGTTTTGATATTTAAGCCAAGTAGTTGTTTCCGTAATAAGCTACTTGTAGTTCTGTGATATGAGTGGCTTATCGGTCGAGTGACTGTCTCAAGATCCTACCCCTTTCTAGAATTGAAAAGTCTGTAATAATTGGTATTATCAATCGGTACCAGTATGGTTTCATTTTAAAGTTTTGGTTATCATTTAAAAGGAAAATTTGAAAACATATAATGAGTACATGCATATTGTTAATACCACTGAGGTTAGTATGAATTATATTAGAAATAGGTAAAACCTTCATACCTCGTAAGATGATCCTGGAGTTGGAGCGCTTTCGGACGTGGTCCATCTTTAGTGTTTAGGAAGATGGACCACGTCCAAAAGCGCTCCAACTCCAGGATCAACTTAAGAGGTATGACGGTTTTACCTATTTCTAATATAAATTTTATAAGTACTTGACCTCATTCATGACAAATCGTTATTGATGATGCAGTACAATTCAAGTTCAAATAAATGGAATTCTAAGTGCTTGTTATTTACGATCCTTGGAAAGTGTAAATCACAAAGTGCGTTAGCCATTCGACTGCATCCTGCCTAAGGGCAACAGTAGAATTAACATCACATAAAAACCGCCATCAGGCCAACTGTTGATTATGTAGTCTATAATTAATATGTTTCATGTATTTGACATTCCAATTTCTTTAAGCATTCATCTTAGTTTGACCAGAAACAGTCATTCATATCTTATGTTTTCATTAAATTATTATATCTGTTAAAACATTCTATTAATATTTGTGTCATATTTAACGGTATATTTTTTCCCCAAGCTAATCTACTGAATGCATAAATCACATTTAATAGATTTTTGAATTATGTAAAATATATTGCATATCTAGGAATTGTTCTTGTTCAAATCCGGCTTGAACTGCTATTCACCGGAATCCACCTCATATCCGGTGAATCCTGAGTTAATATCTGGATTTTGTTTTGAACTCCATACTGGCATTCAAGCAACTCTTCCATAATAAATCCAAGCAACAGATGTACTTAACGTGCAAACTGTATTCTGTTTTCAACCATAAAAATACTGCAAACACAATGAAGAAACCAATAAACTGTTGTTTCCTTAACTACACCTTATTGATTTTCGTGGTGGTTTGAAACTTTACCGGCGAACAAGGTTTGCTTCCAAATTGTCCAGAATAAGGTAGCCCCATCCGTCTTATAGGACACTTATAAGTGTCACATATATAAGCATTTATGGTATATAATGGTATTGGTTGATAGGCAAGGACATGAATTATGGTAAGTGAGTTAAGGATAGCGACAATAAGATTATTTTATAGCCAAAGCTACACTTTTTGAAATCAATAATTAAAATAAAAATAATATTTCAAAGACTAGAATTTTATACTTTCTGTATGAATATGTACGAGTATTTTTAATTTTATTTAAGATATCATAACTTTTTACTTCGTTTGATTAGCCAAATTCAAAATTTGAAAAAAACATAGATATAAAGAAGATAGTTGATTCTTCTTGTCTAACATAATGACATTAATATATCATTATGTTCACACGTATATATATACGTATTTATAAAAAGATTTCACATAAACACGTGAAACAACAATCAATGATCAAACCACAATAAGAAATGGGAAAACAAGACTAAGATCTTTCAACCGTAACAAGCGGTCTTCGTCAGAGTCAAAAACCCAACTGACCCAAAGTTGGGTTTTTGACTCTGACGAAGACCACTTGTTACGGTTGAAAGATCTTAGTCTTGTTTTCCCATTTCTTATTGTGGTTTGATCATTGATATACGTATTTAAAACATAAATGAATATTAGTAGCTTTGAAACAGAAAAATAAATTTATCATATAATGTTTATGATCTATTCACCTTGAACGCATTTAAATTGATCTTTAAGAAGAGCTGAAGCAATTTGCTCTATTAAACTACAATCAGTATCTTGATTAATTCCTAATCGTCAAATTTGATTTATACTAAGTGCACAGTACCACTAATTTGTCCTTGATTGCTATATTGTAATAATGTCAAACGTCATTAATATTAGTTGGAATCAATATTATAACTACTAAGAAACTATTTTTGTTTGGTAAACAAATCATAAATAGAAAACCGTATATTGAGTAAAAAGTATATTGGAGAATTTAAGAAAAAACCTTATTTCAAAACTGAATTAAGGTATTAAATTGCTTGAAATAACTGTTAAAAAGTAATTTTAATGTCATGAGATATACAACTGAACAAATAAATTACATTAATTGCATAATTACAACTAACCTGGTCATTAACACCCATTACATTAAATTAACCTACGTTACATTCCTTATCAACACACGAATTATATTGCTGGTAATCATAATTATGTTTAAAAAAATAATACCTTGGACTTTTAAATATGAATATTTGTTTCGATATATTAATTTTAAACATCTGCAAAGGAAGTGGCTACCTGATTTCTGTAACTTGTGAATGTCAAAAAATTATAAATGTTAAATAAATAATAAAAAATAATGAAATAAAACAAAACGAAAACAACGAAAAAAGAAAGAAAAAAAAGAATAAATAGAAAAAGGGTACAAATGGAGACAAAAATTAAGGAGACAAATTCAGAACGCTTAGACAAGTTTTAGCACTTTGAAGTTGATGGTTTAGAAGAAAAAAAATAACACTTTTGACCAAAAAAGTGACTTCTTCATCATGCAATATTGATCCAAAACAACAGGGAATATCTGCAATATACGGCACATTTTGGTGTAAAATATGATTTCGACCATTGAAGCAGTGTGGACTGCAGTGTGGCCACAAACTTACTTTTGGATACACATCCACCATTCACAGAGCCATCGAAAAAACTTCGAAAAGGAATATTGGGAACCTTAAAATATCGGGATAATTTTTTTTTATGATTAAAGTAATGTATGAGTAAAGTAAAGTTTTTTTTACTTTACTTATAGCAAAGTAATGAAAACTTTTAGCATCTAAAGATGACAATTGTGTTGATAATTAATTTGATATACTGGCTAGACATGTTTTAAGACCGCGGTTATTTATTTAATGTATGAGCTCCAAAGAAAACCATAAGACGTATTGGAGAGTGCTATAACATATAATGAACACGGCCATTTAGTTTGAGTGTGTAGCATGCCTCCATAATATGTGACACATCATACTACTAGATAATTCCCTTGTTAATTGAGATATTCAGCAAACTTTATGTTGTGACAGAAACTGGTTCATTATTGTACTTTAATTAAAAGTAAACATTGGCAATATCTGATTCTTTTTATTACAAGGAGTCTGAGTAAGCTGACTTGAGATTTACATTGACATTAGCAATAAAATATAATAAATGAGAAAAACAATAAAAATGAGGTGAAATGTAAAAGAAAGTAGTTCAAAAACTAATGGTTGAGCGTTTTGAAGAAACAGTGACAGAAGAAGAGTGGAAGGCACATACGAGTTTACAGGCGAAAGTAATTGAGTGAATGCGCGTAAGTCATTTGTCGTGACAACTTTGCTCAGGGCGTACTAATTTACATAATTGTGTTTAGGTCCAGAGCTTCAGGCTTCAGTTGAAAATCACCTTCTTCAGAATGTACTTTCCTGTTTTTTTTTTTCAAGATAAATCAATTATTCAATTGTAGTAATGAAACACAGTAAAATACAAAAAAAAACATACATAGTAATATATATATTCCCATAAATGTAAAAAGAGAAATTGGTTTAAATTATTCAATAACAAGCGTCGACAATTCGCCTTGGGGAATTCTAAAAGCCAATTCTCTCTTCACCACCAACTGAAAATGCATTGCTAAAACGTCCACTGGCAACCAAACAATATTCATCAAAATCACTGGTGGATTCACAATGTTTATTCTGTTTTAATTTATTGAAAGCTTTTAGCAATTTCAAAAGTTATTTGGTTGGAATATATTTCACATATTTTGATAAATAATAAAACATTATTAAACACTTCATGTTACGTTAGAGCTACTCTTTTATATGCTTAATCGATTCTCATAATTTAAAGCCTAGAATAGAACAGCTACTGTATGTAAACATTGTTAAAATCTCGTAAAAGTCTGCCTATAAAATTTTTTATATCCAAATACGCTTACAATACGACAAAAATATTATGAGCTAAATCAGAAATATGTATGTATATAGTTTGTAGCAGTTCTTCCTTTAACGTTTTATGTTTTTTTTTTAAAAAAGTACTGGTGTAAATGATGCAATATTTTTTATATAGTTAATATTTAAGGCCCTTCTGATGTAACAGTAAAAGAAAAAGAACTTTACTTCAGATGCTAAAAAAATATTATTTTTAATAAGTTAATGCAAAAAATATGGGGCTATAAATGATTATAAAGATGGAGAGCTAGAGGTTTTAAAAAGTTTTTTTTTTCTTTTTTGTATTTAGCCGGATAATGTCTTAATGTGCTGGGGTCTCTTGTAAGTTTCTTCTTCGGAAAACTTTACCGCTTACTGTAGAATCAGCTGTGTTCCCCAGAGAGTGTGGCAAAAAGAGAGGGTCTTGTCTGCAAGGGTGAGAGTCCCTACTTCGAAACAATTACCAGGCTTTAATTAAAACAGTGAGAACTGAAGTGCATCCATATCTGTCAACGGCCATCGAGACCACCAAATCCAGACGGATTTCTTACCGACACAGCCCTCCATTAATCTTCCCTTTTCTACCCTATTTGTTTTCCCCACTACTCACCCTTCAAACGGAAATTTAATAGTCTCACTTACTCTTTGGAAGAAAGGGAAGGGGGGGGGGAATGCGTCACAACTGGTGAAAGACAAAGGATATGTAAACTTTTCAGGGAGCATCCCTAACGAAACAAGCATATAAATCTAGTTCCTAACAGAGTGTCCTTTTTTTTTAAGCAAATATGCTGTCCAAGTCAATGTTTAGCCTCCCTTTCTATTACAATAAAAGAAAAATGGTGTTTTCAAATTAACTATTTGATCAATTACTTAAAACAATGAAATTAGCTTAACTAAACTAAAACATGAATAAAAAAAATAGATTTGTATAAAACCTAGCAGAATACTATTCAAAGGCTTCTTAAAAGGTGTTTATATTATTAATCTTTCTATAATGGCATTACTATAAACTTGGAAAATAAACTTGTTTTTTACAGGAAATTGAGGCAGAAAGTCAATTATTATTATTTGTATATGCTATAATATGAGAAACAAATATGCTAATTTATTGTTTTTGCAATGAATCACCATAGCCTTTGACTGATTAGTTTCATTTCGAGTAACAAAACACATGAAACTACTTTACATTATAATGCCTTTTAAAAACCAAGAAACTCTGAATTTTAATGTGCTAAAATATTATTTTTGCTAATTGTTAATATTATTGTTTTCCTTCATTGGAATTGTCTTTCAACTTAGTACTGGATATATTTCATGAGCTGATATATAAATTCTACCCACTCGTGTAAAGGTATTCTTAAAGAATGACAGTTCCTTGTCTTCTGGCAACAGTCGCAAGCTCTTCACACCGTTTTTATTATTTCATAACATTAACTGATAAATTTGTGGTTTTTTATAGCTTCTTCTTTATGAATTTCTTGGTACTTTGTTAGTTTGTTTAATAACAATTGTTTTATACATTATACTGTTGTTATGTATCTGCTATTCATTTAACAATACTAACAATATGAGGCTACTAACTCATTCTTGAATAACTGAAATTTGTAAAATGGATGAAATCGAAACAGCTACGTAATGAATGACAACGTTTGATAAATAATGACAGAGTTAAATATTTTTGGATGACTTCCTTATCATATTTATTTGCAAGACTTTATATTCAGAAAGAATGAAACTAGAAAATATTTAGTTAACAAAATGGAACAGTGTATAGACAAGCTGTAAATGAGCTCACCTAAGACCTTGGAAAGCTAATACCTTCGCTACAATGTTGCTGGTGTTCAAGATAGAGTTGAGGTTATTCACCTCGTTTACAAGAAGTACGTCATGGGTGTTGCGGCGGCGGTGAGCACCACTCCTGCTGACCCTATTGGCGGTGGACACAGGCCGTTTGTCTGGAGTCGTAGGCCTCTGTTTAATTAGAGAGGGAGGCGGCTTGGTGGATGGATGGGGGCAGCGAAGCTGGACAGCCCGGTAATGGACTCTCCGACCCCTGGCACTAAATTAAAACGGGCTTAACTGGGCGCTACCTATCTTTCACGTAGCAATGTGTCCGCCCGTTCCTAATCAGTCCGAAGCCGATCTATCACCTCTAACCCATAGAGGGGACAGGACCCGCCTGCTGACAACTGTTCATCAACTCTCAGTGCGTACTCCATTCCTCTCCAAATTTACAACCTCACACCTACAATCCTATTGAAGAATTTGAAACACGTCTCGTTATTTATTGTGTCAGAAACTTCGAAAATAAAGGGCTGACGACTCTAACTTTTCTGAAATATATTTATACAAACTTTCAATGGGTTAGTAATATTACAATTACACAGCTCGAAATTCAGTTCGAAATATTGATCCAGAATGTGTTCTCGCTTATTTATATGTTGTCTTTTCCATTTATTTATCTCTCCAGTTTGGATTGTTTAGTATTTTCGTACACACAAACACACACACACACACACACACAATATATATATATATATATATATATATATATATATATATATATATATATATAATGAAAAGTTGGCAGTCCTCTCGATGAAGCTTTAAGTTTTGTTTCTATTTCCACGGTCGATACTTTAATTGTATATAAATATACTTTTTCTTTGGAAATACCGAAAATATAGTTCAATGTAGAAAAAGAAACATAAGAAATTAGAAGCCCACACTTACATGTCCTTAATTTTCGGTTTGAACGTCTTCAGGAGAGATAAAGATGAAACCAAGCGCATTTTGGCTTGCTTAGCAGATTTTGAGAAGCACAAGTCTTTTGTTATTTATTATTAATCCCAATAAATACCCTTATTAGCAAAATTTGGAATCTAATAGTATAATGTATGCAATTTGCTCAGGAAGCATCAAAGGGCTACTTTGTGGTACCCAGCCACAAAAAAAATATACTTGAGTCTTAATTTGTATTCATGCTATAGTTGTATATAAATTTGATATGGTAATTAATCTTAATTAGAATATCATATTTTTGCTTCAAGGAATTTCAATCTAACGATGTGTTTCTGCATGAAGATGGTGAGAACGTACACCGATAACATGATTTAATAAAAAATAAGATATTCAGGTAAAGATATATGAGTGAATTATTTATTTTTAAGTTGTAGTTCTGAGTTGAAGAAAAAATTTTCGTAATTATTGGAGTTCCAAAATAAAGACAAATTAAATCAAGTGGAAACAGACATCCAGTTTTTAAACAGCATATATATATATAATATATATATATAATATATATATATATATATATATTATAACAGAAAAGTCAGTCCCGATGAACTTTAGTTTTGTTTCTATTTCACGGTCGATACTTTTATTAGTATATAAATATACTTTTTCTTTGGAAATACCGACAAATATAGTTCAATGTAGAAAAAGAAACATAGAGAAATTAGAAGCCCACACTTACAGTCCTTAATTTTCGGTTTGAACCGTCTTCAGGAGAGATAAGAGATGAAAACCAAGCGCACTGGTTGAGAGACTGTTGGAGACTCGTCTATATATATATATATATATATGTATATATATGAGTTATATATATAATATATATATATATATATATATATATATATATGAGTTATAAATATATATATATATGAGTTAGCTTCAGCTACTCAAAGGGACTACTTCTGCCCGATGACGACGAATGTCAAAATATCGTTGTGAGTCTTTTTTGTGTGTGATCATACATACATATATATATATGTATATATACATCTCTGATATGTATATATCATCATACATATATATGATCATACAACATTATAAAATTGGAAAAAAGACTAAGATCATTCAACCGTAACAGTTTTTTTTTTTCATTTTATATTGTGGTTTGATCATTGATTGTTATTTCACGTGTTTATGTAAAAACTTTATTATATATATAATATATATATATATATATATATATATATTTATCTAACTATATTTATCTATCTATATATATATTTATTCAATATATATATATAGAAAATAGATGTTTATCAGAATTCGGTCAATTCTTCAGATTCAAATTCAGCACTCATTGCCGAGGTTTAGGTTTTTATTTAAAACCTTTTTCAAAGGCAGAAGTATACAATTTTGTAAACAGAAAAAAAATAAGTATTACATTAGAAATGTTTTTTGAAGTCAACTTTGGCAATGAGAGTTTAATTTGAATCTAATGAACTGGCCAAGTTCTGATAAACTTTTATTTTTTTTCTACTTTACGGTCGATACTTTGATCAATATATATATATAATAATAAAATACACTTTTTGAAATTTTATCGTTTAGAAATAAAAATGCATATGAATGGGTTATTCCCTACCCTAATTGATAGACGTGTTGTGCCCTTAAATGTACTTCACTGACCTGATATAGTTCTTCCCTGAGTTTTCTTCTTCCTCCTCTACCTCATCCATCTTTAGTAAACTTCCATCTATCTCCTACCGTAAACCTCCTAATCTCAGGACTATTTTCCCTATATTCCTCCCCTAGTATACACTGTGTGCTCTCAGGGGAATTGAAAAATGTGGATGCCTAAGCTGTCAAACCTGTCATATTATTCTTTTTACGATTTTTTGGCTTGCAGTTTAGCAGAGTTTTCGTATGAATGGTCACAAGTCTTTCGTTAGTTTTTCATTATTGATCCCAACTCTAAATACCCTTCAGTTAGGCAAAATTTAGGACTCTCAATGTAGAATCAATGGGTGATGCAATTTTCGTTTGAGGAATCAGCATCGAAGGGCTGACTTTGTTGGTACCTCAGCCCTCCACAAAAAAAAAAAATAAATATGAGTCTTAATTTGTATTCATGGCATAGGGTGTGTATATAAGATTTGATGGGAGTAATTAATCTCTTGTAATGTATGGAAATATGCATATTTTTTCTGCTTCCCGGATTTTCATCTATCACGGAGGTGTTCTCCGTCGCAATAAAGATGGATGGAAGGGCTAACTGTAAAGTGTATTATAGATTGAATTTAGATAAAGAAAGTGAGAGGATATTCAGTGTTAAAGGAGCTGATATGAGTTGTCATATTATTCGTTATTAGTTTAATTATAGCTTACTCTGATTACTGGCTTGAAATGCAAGAATATATTTATACTTAATCTACTTGGAGGTTTCCCAGAACTAAGCAGCGCTGTGACAAGTCAGTGACCACTAATTAGATCCTCCCGTGTTCTTATTCCACCTGTCTCATCGTCCTAAGGCGAGAAACTCTCTATAATTCCATACAACGTATTTCCGCTCTTCCCCTCCAATCCAATTGCATTAATTACTTCTGCCATTGTTTCTTCTCAACGGTTCTCACTTGGGCCTCTCATTCTCTGTTATCATACAAACTCGACGAGCTATTTAGACAATAGTCAATCATTATAGAAATACAGATACACAGAAATATAAAACCCATCAACTGTAGGCTTATTCATTTTACAATCAAACAAAGCCAATGGAAGTGGACGATTATGCATTCATTATTTTTTTTTTTTGTATGAAATATGTGAATTACTTTAATGGAATTAAAAAGTATCCACAGTTTGGGCATTCAATTGAACAAAGCGTTTCATCATTCATCATATCTTTGCTTATTCAAAACCTATTCCTTAGCCATGTCATACGAAAATATACATTACAAATCTAACAATTACTAATCATACCAATATCAATAACCACTAAGTTATTACAACTGTATCTAAAATAACATCTAGACCAATATAAGAAATTAGAAAAAAGACTATGACATTTGAACATTAAAAAGCGCTCTTCGTCAAGGTCAAACTCAACTGAATCTGGAATCTGATATATATTTATATATATATAAAATCAATGATCAAACCACAATATATATATATATATATATATATATATATATATATATATAAATGAAAAAGAAAATACATACAAAAGAAAAAGAAAACACAAAAGAAAAGAGGAAACTTACTGGATCAATATTTTGAACTGAAGTTCGTCATCAGGAAGAGAGTAGAAGGAATGAAGAAGAGGTACGTGCGTTCAGGAGTGCGAGTGGAAGGCGACTCAGTCACTCAGTCGGCGAATGGAGTCGCCTTCCACTCACACTCCTGAACGCACGTACCTCTTCTACATTCCTTCTACTTTCTTCCTAATGATGAAACTCAGTCCAAAATATTGTACTAGTGTGTGTTCTTGTTTCTTTTATGTGTTGTCTTCTTCATTTATTTATCCGTACGATCTGGACTGTTTAGGATTATTATTTATATATAACAAGATTTCACATAAACACGCGAAATAACATATCGAATCCTCTCTAATTAAATTAAATAGATCAAATATTATAAACATTAGTAATGGGCTCTTCAAGCTTGATACTTCGTGACGAGGGCAATAGCCTATGTAAGAAACATGCAAGGCTGGAAGTAGGCAAGTAATTTAACTATATATATATATATATATATATATATAGCCAGCGCGAGGGGACACACGTGCCTCTTCCTCTTCCCTTCTTCTTCCCTTCTTCTCCCTGACGACAAACTTCAGTTCGAAATATCGACCCAGTAAGTTTTCTCGCTTCTTCTATTTGTTGTCTTTTTTCATTTATATATATATATCTGATTATTGACACATGAAGTTGCTATGTCAGAACCTAAGAATTATAAGGTTACATTGTTACAGAAGGTTACATTGGGTAGAAAAATACCTGTAGAATTATAATAGAAACCTAGTTATAACGGAAAAGTAACAAAAAGAGCACTTAAAGGGTGCATTTCTTGCTTACTGGATATATTCATCAAGGAAGGAAACATTATATTGGAGAAAATTGGAAGAAAAAAATGAGAAGTTGGTTAGAGAATAAAATAAGTAGTTCAAAAAATGGGTACTATGAAAATGAATAAGAAATGAAAAGTTTTGAAGAAATAGTAATTTGTGATATGGTTTGGATGTGGCCAGTTGATTGATATCTGTTGGGTGTAGGGTGTAATATAGACGTACAATAAGAGTTGAAGTGTCTGACTGAGCGTGAGAGGCCGCATTGTGGTGCAAAGCAATCGGCGTTGGTGTTGTGATATTTGGTCTGCTCGGCGAGAAGACGGAGGAGTCAGCCCCAAGGTCCGAGAGGGGGCTCAAGTAGGGCCATCAGTCCTCTGTTAATTGACTATCGATCTGGAGACGGCCCCACACTTCACTTGAGCAGCACGTGCTGCCTCCCACGCCCTACCGGTCACCGCATCAATTACCTTCTGCTGGGCTCACAACAACACCAACATGAAACGTCTTCTCCTTCACATGTCTGCCCATTCAAAAAACACTCTTCATCGGCAGGGCTCCATGCACACATGCAATATTGCATACAATCAATATATTCAGTCAGAAATCAGAAAATGCTATATTACTGTCCAGTACAAAGTTCAATTCATTTTTGTAGCTATAACCAACAATTATATAAATTTGGGTCACTAAACAGCAGGAATTTGTAAAAAATACAGTAACCACTTAATAAGGTATTTGGTACAAAGATATAAGACAAAATCTAAAGATATGCATCTTGTTACTGATAGGAATAAAGTTTAACTCACACAGAATACAATAATCGTTCATACAATTATACTATAGACAAAGAAAGAAATGCAATGGAAAGATATAATACTTTTTAAGAAACGCTCTGTGAAAACCTTTTTCTATGCGAACATCACGAGGCTAAAGAAAGTGAGGGCCGGTAAACCAGTGCCGAGACTGATGGAAACAAGCAGAACATCTAAGAGTGCAGTTGGCTCATGTGTGAAGAGAAAAAAATATGTAGACTGAAAGATGAGAAAATAAAAGAAAGGAAGAGATAACAAAACTACAAGAAACAACATGAATTATTCTACTTATTTTTTCTTCATTAAAAGTTTTATGTCCTTCTCTTTCTTATTTTGTATCGTATGTTTTTCATGTTTATCTTTTTACATTCATAAATTTACTCACTCCTTTTCACCCCACATTTTAAGTGGGCAGCTGCACTATTAGTCTCAACCTTCTCTGCATTCGTGCACTGACTTTTTCACTATTTATTCTTCCGATGACGGTTAAAATAAGAACTCCTAATTTTCAGCGTTAAATTCACTTTCTTCGTGCATCTGTATATATGCACTTAGATTAAACTATTGATATCCGTTTTGGAGAGTTTTCTTAACTTTGATTATATATACTCGTATACATTCAATGATCAAACCCAACTGGTTGGGTTTTTGACTATGACGAAGACCGCTTGTTACGGTTGGAAGATCTTAATCTTGTTTTCCCATTTCTTATTGTAGTTTGGTCATTGATTGTTATTTCACGTGTTTATGTGAAATCTTTTTATCGATATGTATATATATATATATATAATCTCCAAAAATTGTTCTTGACCTCTTCTATTCTATTGTATGTTTTGTTATTGAGGGCTAGGTCAAATAAAAGAAAATAAACTCCTTCCTGAATAAAATAATTTTAGCCCCTGAAGATGATGTACAAATAAATCGAAACGTTGGCCTAGGATTTACTTTCTTTTATTTGACCTAGCACTCAATAACAAAACATACAATATATATATATATATAAATTAATAATCAACAATAATTCTTGATATAATATATGAATTAAACACCACAATAACCAGTTATATATTAATTACAATGCTCTAAGGCCTTTCGTTACAACATGATCAGAGAGCTAAATGAACCAAACAATTGATTGACTCAACTCAAAAATCAACCAGGTTAACTATATATATATATATATATATATATATATACCAAAATATAAACCAAATAGAACACTTAGAAAACATTACAAAAAATCACTATGATATTTTTCCAAATAATCGTCACGAGAAGAAGAGTTATGACCCTCTTGAGTAGCTAACCAACCCTGGAGAGTCCCTTTGTAGCAGTCCGAAAAAGAATGCTGTGAAAGCGACCAGAAATGAAGTAACTAAAGAAAAAAAAACTAAATATCGTAAATAGAGTAAATAATAAATTTAAATGAAATAAAAGGAGAAAGAAAAAAAGGAAAAAAAAATAAGAAATGAAATAAAAAACTGAATACAAAATCTTGAGTAAAATAAATAAATAATATTTAAAAAAAAAGAGAAATAATTATAAATGATGATAAGAAATGAAAGTTAAATAATTTATATACAGTGTGGTTTCTCTCCTCAAGGGAGTCACCTCTCCTACTTTGATGTTGATGATTCATCGAAATATCAAAGTGTGTTGTAATGTTTTTTGAAGTATTATCGAAAACTATATATATGTACGTAAATATTCAAACATATTTCGTTGAAATATCTTGCAAGTTTAATTAAACATTCATTATTTTTCCTCTGACTTCTGTACAAAGTCGGAAAGTCATCTTAATATCTATACTATATTTGTTTTATAACAAAAACTAAAGTCAGGATATTTTTCAAACTAAAAAGTAGGCTTATTGTAACAAAAAAAAACTGGAGTGGCCTACACTCTACTTTACTATAAGTAACTTAATGTCAATATTCTTGAGTATATAAAACATAACGTCTCATTTAAACATAACGTAAACATCTAAATGGGATATGATTAAATGAGAATGATGAAATTAAGAACAAACGTGTCATATAAGGAAAAAGAAAGTACTCACAAGAAAAAACACATGGAGAAAATTAGGTTACATGAGAGCTATTGTGAGACAGAACGGTTGTCCCCAACTCTATATAAAACTGAAAAGAGAGAGAATGCTTTTCGCAAATGTCGAGAAAACTATTACAATCATTTAGTCAGGTTGGGGACGGAGAGCAGCAAATTATTAATGAAATATTTAAAAGAAAGGGCAGAAATTTGTGATACAATATGTACATGTTGCGAAGGCCTATTTTTTAAACATCTTAATATCTATACTATATTTGTTTTATAACAAAAACTAAAGTCAGGATATTTTTCAAACTAAAAAGTAGGGTTATTGTAACAAAAAAAAACAAAGCAATAATTTGTTCTGTCTTTATAATTTATATTTGGTAACCTTATTTCCATAAACAACAATTTTTAGCGACTAATAAACCTTTATTTTAGCAACTCAAAAAATCAAAACAAGCTATCAAACTGATTGTACGAGCATTTGTTAGTTTATCCTTATTTACAAATTGCAATTACATTAATATATTAAACAAATTGATTATCTATTTGTCTGAGAATGATTTTCTGATGATAAATTTATACATAAAACTTTACAGATCTTCATTTTACATTAATGCAAAATATAGTTGCATAACATACTGTCTTGAATAGCTTGTCATTATAATGTATTATTTCTTTTTACATGAAATACAAACTGGTCGAATTCGTTCCTAATGAATAGCATTATATTCGATAGTACTCCATTAACTCAGTCGGCCTCATTCCAAATTTCACGCAAATTCTGATAAGCTAAGATTGGCTTATATTGATTTAAGTTTCATGCTGAAAGTAATTAGGTTTTATTAGAAAATTTAATTTAAACCATTAGGCTATTACTAATTTATTCAAATTTATTAAAGCATAAGAAAACCTATTTCTCACAAGGATTTTGAATTCTTGTAATAATTTTGTTATTTAATTAATTTTAAATTTTAAAATAAATAACTTGCACAAATTATGTTAATAAAATTAAAGTTTAGTATTAAGTACTTATTGATCCTTGAAAAGAATGAGTGATAGAAGTAAGTAGAAAAATATACTTAATACAAAATAAAAACTTAAAATAAAAATTAATACTTTAATTAAAAATTAATACAAAATAAAAAAACTTTTTTTTAGATAAACATACAGAATTAATAACGGAAAAAGAATACTTCTAACTATTGTTCGTCATCACGAGAAGATGAGGAGGCAAAAATATTGTTAAATGGGAAGAGGGAATGAGAGAGAGAGAGAGAGAGAGAGAGAGAGAGAGAGAGAGAGAGAGAGAGAGAGAGAGAGGAGAGAGAGAGAGAGAGAGACTGATAGTTTTACGCTCCCCTGATGACGATAAGGGATTCGAAATATCGACCACAGTATGGTAACATGTGAAGTGTTACGCCATTTTTAGTCGTTTTGATAATATTTTTATATTCAAGTCATATGAATAACTTTGAAAGGTATTCTAAAGTCGATTCAGTTCTGATAAATTAACGCAATTATGTACTAGTTAAATTATAGCAAATACCAATTGCTTGGTAGAGTAGATGTTAAAACTTATAGGATCAAATTATACCTCATAAAATCCAATCTTAAAAACTTATAGATCATCTATTTACTCCACACATATCATGTATTTCAGACAGCGTCTGTAATCACCAATTATCAAAGAGACCTTGTTTGAACGATACCTCAGCAAAAAGTGGTTAGCAAACAAAAAAATATATAATAAGATGGTTTTCGTTTATTTAAATAAATCACAATTATTATAAAATTTCATCTCTGATATATTTCTTCATCCAATAGTATGAATTTTGATTTATACTATTATCTGGAATGAATATGTGCCTATACTTATATAAATACTTGATTTTACGTGTATTTAATATGTTCATGTTAGTGATGTACTTATGTAGCTTATGTACTTGTCACATAAGTCTAATAACTATTCTTAAAAGTTAATAAGATTGATTATAATTGCTCAAATCCAATCACAAAAACCAATCTCACATTAAACAGTTAAGTTTGATTATTATTGGAATAAGGTAATCTATTTGTTTCTAACGTTGCTACTCCTTTCAGTGAGTGGAAAGTATTGCTCATTATTGCTGTCACCCTTTTATGTTTACAGACAAGTTATATTGGCAAGCTGATTCTATCATTAGAGGTCACGATTGGAAATTCCTCAGGTTTATTTACACTATGAAGCTTTACGAGTATTTCGTACTTCGTAAGGTCTGTACGAGTTATAGTATAGATTCAGGAGTGATGGCTTTATGTTTCCCATGTAAAAGATGTTAAACTAAGGGTAAGACTCCAGCTTCCACTCCTTGAAATATAAAACCAGACTACAACTGACAATATAGTGATGTTAATATTTATATCTTATTAAAATAATAAATTTTATTAATATTTTTATTTATTAAAACTAAAAAAAATATGTAAGTTGTTAAAATTAAAATAAAAAGTAAAACATAAGAGAGATGGTAGTAATGGAAGTCTCCTGTTTATCTGTGATGTGGTTCAAAGGTAGTAGTAGAAATATTCCCTAGGTTTGTCGGTGAGGCATACCACAAGAGGCCTTGGTCCAGTCCGAATTCTTCCCCACTCAAACATTTATGGTCTGACAGACATTCGCAACCACTTTGATTCAATCCCATGTTTTCCTCATACGCGTCATAAATATTCCCCTTTTATACTATAACAATCCGCTGCGATAAATACTTCAACACCAACCCGCAACAACTAATTATAATTTCAAAAGCGAAAGGAATGTAAAGAAAATTGTTTCATATAATGCATTCCTTCACACAAATATGTATGTTTAAATTTCGTAAGTAGATAATATTCCCTTAAACCAGTAAACATTTTCTGTTAGACAATGAATTGTGTAATAGATATCAATCAATTTATAGTGAACTAAATAATGCGAGAAGCAAATATCTTGTTTTGAAAAAACACATGTGACAGCTAAAATGTACAAAAATATTTATAATATTATCACCCTAAAAACGCTTGTTCTGCTAGATATATATATATATATATATATATATATATATATATATATATATATATATGATCCAACCACAATATGAAATAAGAAAAAAAGACTGAGATCTTTCAACCTAACAAGCGGTCTTCATCAGAGTCAAAAACCCAACGTAACAAACTCTGACGAAGACTGCCTCTTACGGTTGAAAGATCTTAGTATTTTTTTCCCATTTTATCATGTGGTTTTGATCGTCGATTAGTAAGAGACATATTTACCAACTCAAACTTTCGAATAATCCGTCTTTAGAAGAAAAGACAGATATCAGTGAGTCTCCCACATCCTTCGTTATATGACATTTCGTAAAAATGTTTGACATAAATTTCTTACTTTGTAACATTGAGCATATATCTATTCATAAAAGTTGGGAGCAGTCCTGTTTGAATGCATATATGTACAAATGACATATCAGATTTTGCCTTATTAAGTTGGATCGAATATTTTTCTAACCCTAAAAACCATGTTTTCCAATCTGGGTTATTCAACTTAAAAATTAAATCACCATACTTCTTAAGGTGAATATTTTGCTTTTTTCGACATGTTTCAGTGCTTTCATTCTCCATCTTTAAAAATTAAAAAATTACTCTAAACATAACATTTAATAAACACAAGTTAATTCAAATAAACGAAGTTAAGTTACACTAAATAGTAATAGTAAACGTTTTAAGATTATAAGGAGGTTACAAAGCCATGTTTGAGGTTGACACTGTTGGTATCAGGTTGTATAGGTCCTTACAACCTTTCTCTGGAAAGGCCGATGTTTCATCTACAGCAGTGTTTGAGTATGTTTGCCTACCTCTTATTTTCGGTTCACCATCTTGTCTCTTTTAATTTGTTTGAGGTCTCCAAATAAGCGCAGCTGGTTGCTGAAGTTATCCTTTTCTTCGTTTATATGTGGAGCTTTCTCATGGCTTGTATCGCGCTTTTAATATTCTGAGTCTTTTTCATCCTTTTCTGTAGCTATTATTTTGGTACTTATTAACAAGGTTTTTCCTGGTAAGTTTTGTTTTATGTATCTTCATCAGGTTTTCTTTTGGGGCTCTTGAAACCAGGTGAATTGTCAGCCTCCTGGAAAGGGTAGTGACAGTCGATCCTATACTTATATGAGGAATTTAGGAACTCACAGTTTTCTAATAGATATTGGAACTCATATATCAAGGTTCGTCTGTTTCAAAGGCTGTTTTGTCTCGTGCTGGTTTCTTATAATGAGTTGCATAGTAGATTTCTTTTTGTAGAAAATAATAAGTTGGATCTTGTCTTCTTGCTTTCTTGCACTTGATATTCTTCTTTAATACAGTTTTAAGTATTCTTTAGTTGGTTTTGTAATTTTCAGAGAACTGGTTTTCATAATATATCTTGTAGGTAGTTTGATTTGTCACTTAATTTTCCAAATTGCCTCATTTATATGATTAATATAGTTTTTGAGAGTTTTGTCGAATTCGCTGTTACATAACCATTATTTATGAAAACCTGTTTTAAATTTTCTTCCACACTTTTGAAGATGCTTCAATCTACTGAAATTTTAAATACATTCACTTGTACCATTAAGGCTGCATATGCAGGTATGTGCAAATAATAATGAATTGTCCACAGCAACAGCCAAAGATTTTTAAACCAACACACAGTGGGGTATACCTTAATATACCTGTACTTTTCCCCTTTGACTGATCACTGATTTAAAATAATTTTGTTTGAATAATGATGAATGTATGTGCATTATCATCAGTAGTTATGGAATTATGATTTTTGATTTTAGCCTAGATTCGATGTAGGCCGATATCTAATTCTATTCCAAAAGCAACTAGTTATATTAATAATATCTTATTATAATTTTTTAGCATAATATGATTTAGTTAATTATAATAATTATCCAATTACCAGGAGATGTGCCACATGAAACCAGCACGCATAAAGTAACATTCTTCATTTATATATATAGACGATGGAGAAATCAATATTATTCTTAACATTATTAATTTGGTTCATTTTTCATTGGAGACTGAGTAAGTGAGAAATATGAGAAATGATACCAAACCAAATATGCATTTAGGCTCCGTAATTGTGATTTTTCATTCAAAATATACTATTTCGTTGCAAACAACTTCTTGTTAAGAAAGCCTGTAGCTGGATCAGCTTGGCTCACTTTATGGAGAATGGTCCATGTTCAATACCTGATGAATAACAGAAACAAAGATGAAACAAAATTATTGTTGACCTGGGCCGCAAATAACACACCAACATTCTCGTTAATAAAGTAGAAAACTCAGGACTTAATTGAACAATGTTGATATATTATTTTGCAACTAAGTCAAGAAAAGTAAGTTTTTGATGAAAGGTAGTGTTGAAGAAGGTGGTGTTTTGAAGGTGATTTGGCAGCAAGACAGAAGGCCTGGAGGACAGGGGCACGTCTGGCGGCGGCCGGGTCAGCCAGGCCAGTTCCCACGACACGGCCTAACCGCTCTCATCATGTCGCGTTTGGCAACGTCCTCCTCCCGGATATTAAGGTGACCGCTCTCCCACAATCACACGCCCCTACTTCCCACACCGCACATTTCCATTTCGTTTTTCAATTAAATCTGCCGTTCCAGCTGCTACTCAAAAGGCGACTCCAGTAATCCTTCTTTTTTTCCAAAACCAGTGCCAACTCATATTCCCTTTTTACCTCAGAAGAACTAAATGAACCATTTAAATTAAATTATTTCACATTTAATTTAAATACACACGTCATTAAACACTATAACTTACTAATAATTTTACAAACCAACCACAATACAAAAATATTAAAACATCACTTTTCAATTTCCAAGAGTATATATACAGTTCAATGTACATAAAGAAACGTTGAGAAATTAGAAGCACACACTTACAGTCTCTAATTTTCGGTTGAACTGTCTTCAGGAGAGATAAGAGAGGGAAACCAAGCGCACTGGTACAGAGACGGTTGAAGACCGCACTGTCTCCTGAAGACGGTTCAACCGAAAATTAGAGACTGTAAGTATGTGCTTTTAACTTCTCTACGTTTTTTATGTACATTGAGCTGTATTTGTCCATTTCGGATAATAGTTTTATCAAAAAAGTGTATATATATATATATCAATGATCAAACCACAATATGAAATGGGAAAACAAGACTAAGATCTTTCACAAGCAGTCTTCGTCAGTGTGAAAAACCCAACTTGAAACCCAGTTTTTGACTCTGGCGAAGACCACTTGTGACGGTTGAAAGATCTTAGTCTTGTTTTCACATTTCATATTGTGGTTTGTTCATTGATTGTTATTTCAGATCTCTTGTTCTCCTGACGATGACGAGTTTAATATATTGAGTGAGTTTTGTTGTTGTTACTCTGTGGCTTTTCTCCTACTCACTTGATAAGTTGTCTTAACGTAATGTTTCTTGTTTATATATCTCTGCCTATTTGTTAGTATTACAATTGTAAGCCTATGAAGAATTGTAATGATTTCACTTTCTTCACAACTAATTTTTCTCTCGAGTTTTTAGGTTGGAGTCTGTTATAAATTTCTTTCTTCCTATTCTTTCCTCTTGTGCTTCTATTCTTTTCCAACTAAAAACTTTCGAACATTAGATGTATTTTGTACATAGTTTTCCCAAGCCTTCTTTTTGACATTGGTCGTATGTGTGGGCGTTCTAACTGTCAGACTTGTCTCAAAATCATTCCAGGTCCTTATAGCATTTCTTCCCTGACAATTATCTTCTTCCCAGTCTTAAAATATAAATGTTAAGTTCTCCTGCATTTTACAAAAGACTGTACCCAGGAAGATGATTTTATGTGTGATTTTCGCTTCTGCTAAGAAAGGCTTATGTATGAATTGTCCATAGGCCTTCCGTTGTTCAATGGGGTAACCTTCCTATAACTGTGCATGCAAACTTTGATGGAATTAAACTGATGACAGTTTCTATGTACAAATTCTTAAACAAATCCAGATCTAACACCATCGTAATGGTGAAGCTTCCTAAAAAGGCATATAGGAGTACTAGTCTTTTCCGTGATAGATTAACTCCTAGATCTAATCTCTGTCATTAATTAATTTTAAAATTTTTAATTTAACTTTTCTTAAACAGTTTTAATTATAAAATAAAATTTTTTAAAAAAAAAACTAAATAAATAATAATGAAGGATAATCAATGATTGAGGTTAAGTCTAAGTGCAGATATATCTTCCACGTTACATGTAAGCGCTTCATCTGAAGGTCTCTAAGTGACGCTATGAACAGGAACCCTACAATTTAATTATGTAATATTTTCTATTGTATGTACACAATATCTGATAATAAGCGAAGCATAAAAACCTCAAAATGGTTTTCCTTTTTTTGTCTATATTGTGTTTTTTTTTTTATTTCGGTGTACGTTTCCGCCCTGACTTCGTTAACACCTCTTATGTACAATCAAAAACTTCATAATAAATTAGTTATATGTAATAGTTATTGCATCAAATGGAAATAAAAACAAAAGTTTTCAACCAATATTATTGATATAATTATTATAACTTATCAATAGCGATGAAAACATTGAATTCTACTTGATAAGATGAAAAAATAAAGAAAAAAAAAAGTTCTGAAAGTGGACACAAGGGGTAAGAAAAAGAGTTTTATAAGGAATTGAAGTTAGGGGTTGTGGCGACAGGGTAGGAATTTAAATAGGGGTGGGTTAGGAGAGGCGATAAGGAGTAACATAACTCAAGCGGCACTCTGAGGGGAACTATCTGAGACGGCTACAAGACGGTTCTGTTATCTCAGCACTTTATTATGTCTCCCAAGCAGTGGACACTTGGCACCAGTGGTGATAACAGCCATGATTCATTGCTTCGTATCTGTTTCACCATGCACCATGCACAGTTATTAACTCAAAATATTAGTTTTTCTGGATTTAATTTAAAAACAAACTGTTCACACTTTCAATAAACAGAATATACTAAATCATATTCCATGCCAAATTGTAACTAAAACAATTATTTAAATTTAGAAATGTACTTGTGGATAAATTTTCTTAACAAGTTGACAGAAAAAGAATATTTACGCTATTTATAACTCTCTCTCTTTCTCTCTCTCTCTCTCTCTATATATATATAATATATAAAATAATATATATAATGATATTGTTTTATACAGTATATACACAATACTAAATACTATATAAAAACAATATATATTTTATATATATATATTATATATTATATATATATTGTGTTATCTAATCGGTATTCGGTCTATTTTCTTGGTAACAAATTCTTATTCTGCCTATGAAAAAGGTTTTCAAATAAACCCGAAAAGTCGGTAACGAGAGTTTTATTTTCGGAAAATTCACCGAATCCCGATTAGTGAAGGAGAGGAGACGTAAATGCATCCACCGACCGATACAATATATATGTATATATATATAATTTTTACTTCATTTATATTTTTTTCTGGCATTCAAAGTATACTCATATATGAAAAAAATACGACACTGGAAAGAAAGTCTACATAACCTAACGGAACTGATTTTTTAAATCCAATTGAACATGTTTTACCTGTGAAAACTATTTGTTTTAAAATTTAAGATTTTAATTCAAAATGTGATTTTTTACTGGTTTGCATATTCACATTTCATTACACAAAGCATATAGCATATGCCAGTTTGTAAAGTGGGTGTTTTAGACATGAATCAATCCTTATCCAGATTCATCGAGTTGTTGTAATCCTATTATCCCAGGCTTTTGAGTATAATAGTAGATTAGTTAAGACTGTTGGTATATTATGATAATATCAAATAATAAGTATCTTAATAAATGAAATGTAGAATGATCAAAGAATACTTCTTCAGCATTTTTATACATATTTACAAACATGTTTACAAACTTTATGAGTGAAGTGATTTGTTGTTGTTTTCTTTTTTATGATACTTTGACTATAATTTCAGGTATTGAGAAGTAATTTTGTTTCAGGGTTACTCCTTTAGCGTTCTGATTTTGTAGCGAAAATCACTCTCTAACTATATTTAATCTTTATGACGACAGAAGTTTACGTGGCCATCCGTTTTAGTCATCTTTGGGTGTTTGTGGGAATTACTAGTTGGAAAAGATTTTGGGCAAGTGGATTTGGATGAGTTGAGAGTTTACTGTGGAATCATTTGTAGCTGTATTTTGCAAAGTCGCGAACAAAGGGGACTTTAAGATCTCGGTGAATGATTATATTGGGGACGTAAAATGGAAAATGTGAGAGTTTTCTAAGTATCTTGGATTGAATGACTTGTCTAAGACGAATATTTGAAGGTTTGGCAGAACCCGAAGTTCTATGGCATAAGCCCACGAAGGCATCAAGGTTGTGTTGTATATGTGGAGTCTGTCTGTTAGTGTGGGTTTTGATTTTCTTTTCTAAGGGTCTTATAAGACGTTTGTAATTCTTTTGGCCCCTGTTCGTTTCAGTCTTGTGTGCGGATTCCATGTCATGCGTGTGAAGTCATTTGTATAAATAAAAAGAGGCAAACAAAAGAAGAAATCTAAAACATGGACATGAACATTGTATAATGATTTATAAAAGATTATAAACAATATTATAAGTGACAAAATAAACTCTTATATTCATACAACTCCCTGCTGACCATCACATACAAATTCAAAAACAACAACAACAATCTGACGAGACACCCCCCACGACTTTTATTCGGCACCTATCTACCTTTTCAAGAATGAAGAAACATTGATCTTATTAATTAATTTAATGGTTTTATTTGTTTAAGTAGTGATATACTTTGCTGTTTTTTATGCATTTTAAAAAAATTTTTGGTGCTAAATTTCAAGTGAATAGGATTTTTTAGAAATAAACATTCAAATAAATAGAACAATGTTTAGAAGAAAAGATGAATGTCTACCTGTGAATGTATGGCTAGACCAGCTATTCTCAAAGGGGTCCATGTGGACCCCCTGGCGGTCTATGGGACTTCATGGGGGGTCTATGATCACCAAGGGGTCTATTGGGGGTCTACGGATGTCTCTTTAGTAAAAAATAAATTTATACATAAAAAATAAAAATAATAAAAATAAATGAATAAATAAATAAAATGAACATAATAATAATAATAAATAAAATAATATTTATAAATGAATATTAAGGTATTCGTATTGTTATAAAAATAATAAGTAAATATAAACTAGATTTGGGCAGGAAGTGAGCATGAGTAATGAAAAAGTATGTTTTGATGACTTATAAAATATGTCCAATGTTTTGATATGGGAGTTTAATTGCGAAATTAAAACCCCCCACCATACCACCTACTAGACTTGGGAATTAGTCGATTGAAATTACGGTAATATTATTTGTTTTATTTATTACTAGCAAACGTACCCGTCTTTGACGGAATCAAAAATTCTATTATACTTGGTATTCCAAAATATCAATTATAGTATTATACTAATACTACAATTAGAAGTTATAGAATAGTAGAAAATACCATTATTAGTACAGTGCTAAACAAATGCCTCTGTATACAAAGATTAGATTTTAAGTTAGACATACACAAATCTACAATCAATGTTTCAGGTTTATATGTCTTATGGGAGCAATATTTTGTGGACAAACCGACAGACAGAAATTATTCTAAGGGTACATGTGGCTACTCTGAAGTATGAAACGTAAAGAAAACTTGAAATGAGTTAGTTCTAATTAACGTGCTCCCAGTCAAAAGCTAGCACGCAAGCCACTGGGCTACTCTGGTTCCATACCTTACTTTATTACCAGTGTTTATATTACGCAAATATTAAATTAAAAAAAAATATTTTTGTTGTATTTATTTATAATACATTTGCACTACTGTCATCGGCAAGCAAGCAAGCTACTGGCTACCCTGGCTAGATCCCTTTACTTTATTACCATTTTTTTATTATCCACATTTTAAATTCAAAAAAATATTTGTTGGTTACATTTATTTATAATACATTTGCACTACTGTCATCGGCGATCACGCAAGCCACTGGGCTACTCTGGTCACATACCTTACATTATTACCAGTGTATTTATTAAGCAAATATTAAATTAAAAAAAAATTTACAGTTATATGTAATACATAGCAAACGTACCCGTCTTTGACAGAATCAGAAGTTCCGTCATTTTTTGTATTCCAAAATGTCATTAGAAATTATAGAACAGTAGAAAATACCATTATTACTACAGTGTTAAACAAATGCCTCTAAATACACTACATTAGCTGTCTGTCCTTCAGGTTCATGGTAGAAGAAAGAGTTGAAACCTCTGACCCTTGAGCAAGTAAACTACATTTGACCATGTGAGAAAAACTTGGTTTCGCTACCTTGTATTCCTGCATTAGATGAAGTCTCCCTTTGCGACTTAGTTAACGTCATTGTGAAATAGACTCTGACCGGACTTTGCAATCATTTCAACGTAAACAGACAGTGGCTCTGAATCAATGGTATATGTGGTATACACACAGACTCCTCAATACCACATCCAGTCGTTATGTCCGCCTCTATGGCATATCTGTGTAGAGCACGAACTCAGAGTCGTGTCCCGTTGCACAGTTTTGGGGCACTCATGTTTCGTAACATGAAATTTGTTACTGCTACTAAATTGTAGGATGACTGGTTCTCCTACTTTAAGTTTTTACTCATGAGCAGGCAGTCCAGGAGAAATAAATTCAGAGTCAAGAAATGCAATTAGATAATGAACTGCTTCTTCATCACTAATCCAATCTCTTTACTGACTTGTAAATTCTTTCCTCGGCTTCATATAGCGTAAGAACTTGTTTGTTGATTTTTCCTGCCTGTTCATATTAAGGGCTGAGAATTGCTCGTTTACAAAACATTTATTCTCAATAGATAGTACATCCTCAACTCTGTGAAACACCATTTCAATGATGTCAAATACGCAATATATTCATATGTTCAATTGAAATTAAAATCAACTAACAATACCTACTTGCCACACCTGTGTATTTTCAAAACAAACTTGTCTGTGAAGTTAGGAAAATACAGCTAAAAGCCCCATAACTTCGCTTCTGTACTGAATTAATAATCTATTTAGAACCCATATTTTAAGTTAGGCATACACAAATCCAGTGTCAATGTTTCAGCTCGCTATGTCTTATGGTGGCTGAGTTTACTTGTGACAAACATTTTTGCGTTAAACGTCCATAACTTCACTTCTACGTTGAATTTCCAAATAATTCAGAGCCTATATTTTAAGTTAGACCTACCCAAATCTACTGTAAAAATTTCAGCTTTATATGTCTTATGGTAGCTGAGTTTACTTGTGACAAAGTTTTGCGGACAAACAGACAAACCGACAAACCGACAAACCGACAGAAATTTTTCTAAGGGTGGATTCGGTTTCTCTAATGTATGAAACGTAAAGAAAACTTGAATTGAGTCAGTTCTAAGCAATATACAGACAAAATCATTATTTTATTTATATAGATTATTATGGTTTCAATGGACTTTAAAATATAGATATAATTATTGATAATTCAGTTTCCCCTCATTTTCCTATTACTATGTGTTTTAAAATGAGTCGTCTGTGGTAGCCATTGCAAACACACACACACACACACACACACACACACAATTAGATGTGTATATTTATATATATTCCTTAGGTAGGGGGTCTATGAAAAAAATAAACTTCCTACAGAGGGTCTATGGGAGAAAAAGTTTGAGAACCCCTGGGCTAGACAGACCCCTGTATTTACCAAGATGATTTTTAATAATTAGTTAATTTACAAATGTTCACTTCAGCTATACTTTGTAATTTTAACAATAAAGAAAGTACAAGGAAAAAAGCATAAAATAATCATTTGATCAAATATTAACTTAAAACCACTAAGAATAATTAACGAATCATTGACGGAATATCAAAATGTAAACCAACAGCAAACGGAAATTATTCAAATTTACAGTTTTTTTAACATATCTAACATTTAGATGTGGACTTAAAGATTAAAGGGACGTCTCAAAGAAAAAAATATTACACTCAAAGTTGTAGAAGATAGATTTTATAATAGATTTTTGTTTAACAGATTTTCTATAAAGTTATTTGTTTTAAAAAAATTGTAATTTGAATATTTTGCTAGCAAATTGTTACATCTTTTAATGCTTATAAATTTTATTCTTTACAAATATTTTTGGAAAGATTTTTCTCTGTGATGTCACTTAAACCTTACATTTTGAAAGATATCGTAAAGGTGAAAAATTAATCTTCTAAAATAGATAGTGTGAAGTAATGCAAGGATTTTTCGACGTTTTGTTTTACTTTTGTGTATTTTACCTAAGAAGGGATGAATTTAATTTTATGATTGTTTAATAAATAAATGAATGGTAAATGATAACAAACATATGTAAAGGCTTAACCTATTTTCAAGAAGGTTATATACAGAGGTTTCATTTTTGGCGGGATATTAGTTTATAGTTCGAATAATATGAAAGTTGTGTTTCATAACAAGCAATTTAATTATTCTTGTGAGGTACGATTTAACTTATAATATTATTAATCAGACATCATTTTGAGCTAACTTTTACATTGTATTCTTTTCAGAATAAATAAATCAGTATAGATGAAAACAAGTTACAAATTAAAACACTCTTTATGAAACAACTTTTATAAAATTTTCTTTACACAAATAACTCATGGTCAAGCCTGAAACCTATCTGTATAACTTTTTTCAGCAGAGTAAATTAATAATTTGCTGCTATGTAAATCATAAAAATTTCCTTTGTGTTTCCCACTTTTTCCTCATCAATGGTAGATGAAACCCACCGTACAATCAAAAATGGCCAAATCCTGACTTTATCTGTTATTTTCGGCTGTGTTTATGCTCCCATTTTCTCTGAATACTTCATCAGCAATTTTAAAATAATATATTTTCCTTTTTTTAACCATTCTAATTTTGTTTATTTCAAAACTTTGGCTAAAATTTCTGATTGCCACTTCTTGATCTTGAGTCAAATTTAATATTTTTCTGTAATTCCTATTGGAATAATAGTAGATGACATTCCAAACAATAAATATTCAGGTTCAAATTTTGTAGAACTATTGACGGTTTTATGACACTGTGCTACACAATCTTCCGCTATCTTCCATAATTTTCTGAAAACACCGCAATCTTCCCCTATTCTACACAACCTTGTCCAAACTCTTCCATACCCTCAATTAATTTTTGATCCTATTCTATTAATTAGAATAATTAGATGAAAACCTGTGTTTCATTCAGGCTTTTATCCTGACCATTAGATTTGGGAGTAATTAATGTAAGTGAATAATAGTTTAATATTCATATCCTGCAAGTATAGTTTTAGTTTTTTCAGGGTGTAAACCTGTGGTCTGGCATAATTATAATAATTTTGTTCTTTTGTAGAATGGGATGAGTTTTTTTCATGAAGTCCATTGCACAGTGACTAGTTGTAGATAACCATGCATAACAACTAAAGATATTTATAGCACCCATGATATTTGTTTATGTTTGAATTTTATAAAAGTTTTGTTTCTTAACGAGTAATTTAATTATTCTTTTCGTGTAGGAATTAATTGTTTATATTATTAATCAGGCATGATTTTGTGTTAACCTCTGCTTTGTATTCTAGAATAATCTATACATTCCAGAAGAAAGCAGCTTACATATGATAACTAATAATAAATTATTAATCTACATGTAAGAATGAAGCACTGGTATTTATTCTCTATAAACAAATCTCATATAAGTATATTATAATCTTCTATATATTATAATAATAATTTAATTAAATAATAATACATATATTTTTCTATTAATAATTATTAATATTATATATATATATATATCAATGATCAAACCACAATAAGAAATTGGAAAACAAGACTAAGATCTTGGGTCAAAACAAGACTAGGATCAGTTGGGTTTTTGACTCTGACGAAGACCGCTTGTTACGGTTGAAAGATCTTAGTCTTGTTTTCCCATTTCTTATTGTGGTTTGATCATTGATTGTTGTTTCACGTGTTTATGTGAAATCTTATATATATATATATATATATATATATATATAATATTATAATCTTTTCTATTAAAAAAAAACATTTTTTGTTTGACATTTGTCACTATTAGTTATATGTATTTTAAATTCAATGGTTCAAATCATAAAATGATAAAAATGAATAATTCTTTCTTTTTTTTTTAAAGAAAAATAAGTGACCAAACATTTGATTACCCGAAAGCAGTCTCTCAGATAACAAATTGTGTGACTCTAATTTATGAGGCATGTTCATGATTCTTCGTTAGACCATAGAGTGTAACTCATTAAAATGTATCTTTTGTATAATTATTTTGTAATTTAAATGCTGTTCACTAATTGAGACTTGTTTGCTCCCTGAAGAACAATTAGGGATTGAGATCAAAGATGGTGGCCAAGATATTGTCTAAATATTAACTACATCCCTAGGCAACATGAATAATATATCGCAACAGGGGTGTGATGATAAATGAAGAATTATAAATCATATAAACAAAGTAAAAACAACAGTAAGAAATTAATTTTGTTAATAATTCTAAGGGACTTATTTACTGAATTAGAATAATTACATCATTTTTTTTTTAAGTCGTATACAATTAAAAATAACTTTTCTTTTTCTGTGGTATTATAATAAATATTCAAAACTGAGCAACTATTAGAACTAGATAATTAGAAACAAAAAGTTTAATTACTTTAGTTATTTTGGAAGAAAAAAGATAAATCTAGTTTTTTACAATAACGATGGTTTCATCATTAATGTGTAGAACACCATGTTCTTGCACTTGTTAGTATAAATATTTACAAAATAAAACAAAAAAAAAATCATAAAAACTAACTACTAGCGAAATAGAAAACAATTTCATCGAACGATTAATACTGCTTTAAGTGTAAATTTTTACTAGTTCTTAAGTAAATTAAGTAGGAACTCATTCTGAATAATAAAACAAAGCTTAAAAATTTGTCGATTAAATAAGACAGTTTTTTATCCGTATGTATTCATATTGGTTTCGTTATATTTTAAATCTTTAACTAATATCCAATGGATTGTTTCATTTCTATATATATATATATATATATATATATATATATATGCTCATGTTATATATTATATATATTATATGATTTACGCTTCATCCTTCTAAATGAGGAGATCTCTCCCACTTCGCCTTCTCTTATAGTTTACTCCTGATGACGAACAACAGTTCAAAATATTGAGAATTCTGAAGTGTCCATTTTATTCTTTTTTCTGGGTCGTGCTTGGTGTAATTTAAAGTTATATATATATATATATATATTATATATATATATATAATATATATCACAATTTGTTTTCTTCACTCAATATATGATATAGTTTTTCATTGTTGAGGGTTGAGTTCATATGAATGAAAATACTCCTTTCACCGAGTTTTTGGCATATATTTATGTCATCTTTAGGGCTACAACAACTATTTTTTACTATTTGCACTATTATTACTACAATTTTAGTTATTTTTTTACGTTTTGCATTTTTACATACAGGGTACTAGAAAGGTAGTTATTTGGTTCACTTGATGTTCCTACCGTGGATTTCCACATTGACATAAAGATATTTTTAAAAGCAGTAACATATAATAAAAATATCTTTATGTCAATGTGAAAAACTATGGTAGTAATGCCAGATGTATCAAATAATTTCCCTTCCATTACTTGATACGTAATAATGTAAAAAAATAAACAAAATTGTAATAATAATAGTGATAACTATAAAGAAAACTTGTTATACCTCTAAAGATGACATATATATATGTTTTTGACTCTGACGAAGATCGCTTGTTACGGTTGAAAGATCTTAGTTTTGATTTTCCCATTTAATATTGTGGTTTGATCATCTATTGTTATATCACGTGTTTATGTGACATTTATATATATATATATATATATATATATAATAATACTTAGTGGTATTATTTGCGACATATTTCAACCATACTCTGGTTATCTTCAGGCAATGTTATGGGCCAGACGTCGGTTCTATATACAGGTTACTATGAGTTGTCCGGGGAAAGATATATTTTCCCGGCCAAGATGCCGCACTCTTGGACCTACAAAATACTCTACTCTCCTATTAGTCACCATCAAAACGAATCATATATCTTTCAAACATGTTTATGAATAGTTTGTATATATGTTTCAGAATCTATATTTAATTCTGCAGTTCAGCATTTTTGGGGTTCGTAATATTAATCCATGAACTTTTTTGGATTAATGACATCTACATTCTACTACTATAAATACTGCATCGGATAAATTTAAGAATTATAATGGAATGGATAATAATATCATTCATTTATTTCAGAAACATCATATTTGTTAAATGTTGGAGTCATTTAGTTTCTTTGTATAAGTAATATTCTATTGTATTACACAATGATTATATCACAAGAAGTAATTCAAACTTGCATGTTCGTAATACAATGAATAAAGACGGACTGTTGTATTTATTCGTCTCGGAAGTGTTGAAGATCTGTGAAGTTGAATATTTCAGACAAATGGTAATGAACTCGATAAAATGTTGCGGCCTAGACTCATCCGGTGTCTGATTGCTAGTTTAGGAATAAAGTTAGCAATAATGAAAAGACTTGAGCCATGTCCACAGCAGAGCTCAAGTGGAAATCTAAAACCACCTCCACGCAAAACACATTCCAACAACCAGTTGAATGACATGAGCCACGGCGGTTTAGAAAAAGGAACTGCTATCGTATAATTATTTTATTAATTCTTATTGCAGAAATTATCGTTAAACATAAAATTTCTTTCCTAATATCACACACTGAATACTCACTCTCCTCTCTCTCTCTCTTCTCTCTCTCTCTCTCTCTCTCTCTCTCTCTCTCTATTTCTGTCTTGCTTTTGTATCTAAAATATAAAACAATTGATTTTGCATAATATATATAAACTAGAATTTAAAAAGAACACATAGAAAAGAAATCACTGAACTCACTACTATATTTCGATGTCCTCGTCTTCAGGAAAAGATGTGAATCGCTCCAAAGGCTGATAACGACTGACTTGGCGTTCGAACTGAAGCACTCAAACAGTGTAGCCAACTTTCGGAGGAAAGGTAGACAGGGAAGATAAAGAGATAAAAGCCAAATAAAAATTAAAAAATGAAAACATTTAACTAAAATAAAATTAAAAGCTGATAACAACTAAAAAAAAAAAAAAAAATCAACGATTGAGGTTAAGCCCAGATTCTAACCATAATTAAATAGTATTACATAGTATTATAGAATAAATAATTGCATAGCTCATGAATTAAACACAATTAATTTAATAGCATTATTGAATATCGAAATATTGTTGGGTAATGATGAATAGTAGTGATTGGAAAATGTATGTAAAGCTATGAGTAAATCAGACTTTGCTCAAAGTTTTAAAGGCAAGGTTATGTAAAGTCATTAATATCCTATTTGTATTGAAGCTATGAAAAGACATAAACTAAGAGTTCAGGCCACCGTAATAAAAGTAACCTGGTAAACAGAAGGATCTTTATTATTGGTGAAATATTTAGGTTAGCGCCTGGAGTAGACAAGTAAATAAAACTGTGCCAGTGGCTATTTTAAAAATAAACTTCAATAATGTGAAGATCGTAAAGGTTGTTTGTTTAAAGAAGAGGGAGGTCGCAGTGTTTAGACAGGGATTTAGAAGTAGTTGCAGGTAGGTCGGACAGGGGCGGTAGTGGCGCCTCGATTATGTCCACATAAATACTGGCAAGCTTTTCTATTTAGCTTGATCCTGGAAATAGTGGCGGAGAGAGAACAATATTAGGCTTTTATTTACAAACAAGATGGGTGAGGAGGAGGATTTAGGAGGCACTGGCGCCCTGTCTTCAGCCGCTATCACGTGTTTATTTGGACACATCTCCTCTCCGGCCATCTCCTCCAGAGACATCGATTAATTTGTACTCCTCAATACCAGTCCCTCTCTTTCTCTCTCGATTACAAAAATCATTGGAATTTCCTCCATTCCTAAGCACTGTTCTTCCACCAATTGCAAACATAACTGGTCGATTGTTAACATATTCTTATAAAATGAAGGCTGGAGTTTCGCTTAGTTCCCAACGTACAAAAAACAAGAATAAAAAAAGCAGACATACTTTCTAATACTATTAGAAGTAAATGGTTACACAGGATTTTACGCATTTCCATGTATCTCCTCTCACACTTTCACCCTCATCTTTCTACTCTCTTTTCCTTTTTGCATTTGCTTATCTCTCTGCATAAGCGTAGGGGGATTTCCAACAATTCTTACCGTTTTAGCTCCAAAAATGAAATTTAAAATAACTATGAGATTCCTCTTTACAACAACTAATTCGTTAAACTAAATTGAGTCATTTAATTTAGGTGGCACTTAATGAGACTTAACAAATATTGATTTCTTCCAAACTATAAATATTATAAAGTGAAATATTGTATTTTTTATTGTCAAATTAACTCTATTTTCTTGCAATTTGTTTAGGACATTAGTTCTGAGTAAGTGATAGTCTACATAAAAAATAATCATTAAAGTACAAACATTATTACATATCTTTCTTTTCATTTTAATTCCATTTGACTAATACATATAAAATTTTCATTGTTTCTACATATGTTTTTTGATACAAAATAAAATTTGATAAAAAAAATCCATATTAGTGCTAAAAGTGTGATTATTTTTATTTCTGTTTGAAACATCAAGTAAAATAAACAAAGCAATATTATAAAAAATTGATGTAAAAATTTTTACATCCCATGTGAAAGAAATGTCATTTAGAATATTTTTTTAAGAATATGTAGTAAAATATAAAGCATGAAAATATTTTTTAACAAAAAAACAGTTCTTTTCTAGCAACTTTGCGCTAAACAGTCATTTTTTTAAAAGTAGTTAATTGAGTATTGTGGGAAAATTGTTGAAAAACACTATTTTTATAAACTATGTTTCAGTGTAGCGCTTTTACAATTCTTTCATCGATTTTGCCTCACTTGATGGATTACCATTGTGGAATTACTTGTTTATGGAGTTTTTTTTATTATTCTTAAAACTAATAGTTGTTCAGAAGGTTATAAACCAGTTTTTTTTTAGCTTCTTATAAGCTATGTAGCTATAAGATGGTCAAAAAACAAGTTTATAGACATCGTGTCGAATGTCAAGTCGGTTAAAAACCACCATGTATTAGGGGTAAATCTTTGAAGAACTAAGAACAGTGTACAGAGTAGAAAGATTTATGCGTTTTAATATGACCCTGAAGGAGGAAAAAAAACGTTATCCAGTTACTATCCAAAAGACCAGACTAATTGTACAACGAATGTAATTACTTACGCCTTTGATGAAGAACAGTTAAGTATACGGCAGATATCAATAGGATAAATTGATATCTGTCCCCACATTATGTCCCACATTTCCTTATGTATAACGTTCTTTTAAACTGAATAAGTTTATGAAATATAACACAACCGTTGACAAAGCAATATTATAAAAAATTGATGTAAAAATTTTTACATCCCATGCGAAAAAAATATCATTTAGAATATTTTTTTAAGAATATGTAGTAAAATATAAAGCATGAAAATATTTTTCAAAAAAACAGTTCTTTTCTAGCTCAACCGTTGACACCAAGGAACCTGTCCACAAGAATTTCAGTTATTCTACTGCTGAATTTCACATAAGGTACCCAATATATCCACTAAATTAAAGTACTTCAACATGAATCTAGTATACAAGACGCATGCATACTCATACAGAATTTATTAATGGACTAGATTATTAACTATACTATCTTTTTAGTAACTTTCTTTAAAACTCTATTACGCAACAGTAACTGGATCAAATACTGGTACTTACCACATGCGAGGGTACTTTCGAAGTGGTTATAATACGTGGTACAGTCCTGGACACCTTTTTCTTAATTCTGTTTTCTTCAGGTTGTTTCATTTTTAATAGTGATTTTGAATCGCGGAAAACCGTTGAAACGCGAGAACTATCCGAGAACAAAAAGCAAGTGTTTGAAAGATTACATCAACAAGTGCTGCCAGTAGAAGATAAAGAAGAAAATTACGCTATGTATTACTAAAATCTTCATTATTAAAGTAAGCCGAAATAATAAAAAAGAAGTTAATGAAAAAATCAATCACAATTCTCTTATAGATAGTCAATATGATGAATTTTAAACTTAAATCATGTCTTTGCAATAGTTTTAAATACATACTCTGCGGTTGAATGATTATCCATAGAACATTTCAACCAGTCTATTACATATTTTAACATATCTTGGAATACAATGTGATGCTGTAGTAAAACCACGATATAATTTGAAATTTTTTATTACGGTTAAATACTTAATAAATTTTATCATAGACTCAAATTATATAGCTGCAGTAATTCCAAGTAGGAAATTAATCAGCTACGAATGAATCTTCGAAACTTATATTTCTCAGTGGTTTAGGCAACATAGAGCATATATATATATATATTGGAAAATATATTAAAATGGAAATAGGCATAGGTTTTAATAGAACTCATATATATATTCTTAAAATAAAATGGGGACTTGATCAGTCTATAAAAAAACAAATGTAGAAGGTATTAGTAAAGGTTTTGAAAAAATTGACGAGTTACAACATCAAATTAGTAAGACGGAAAAGTCGGAGAATATTTTTAATGAAATGTAGTTGGAATGACTTGTTTACTGAGCTATTGATAACTAATTGTTTATTCAGTAGTAACTCATAGTTAGTGATGTGCTTTATCGTAGAGAACATAAAGTGATCAACTGCCGATTTTGGTTTTAGACTCTTGGGTCAAACGGTTGAGGTTTTGGAATATATGTATTCACAGAATGTAAATACAAAAACTTATTACATTATGATGACGAATGTCAGAATATACATGCATTATTGTTTCATTTTAAGTGTTTTTTTTTTGGTAAATGTATTTTATTTAGTGTTGCATAAACACTTATAATAATCGCTTATATATAATAAAATATCGTATTTATAAAATAACCCTTCTTTAAAACAGGTTTCATTAATCAATTTGCCAATTTTTGTCTGTGTTGCTTTCTTACTTACAATTACTAATTTTTTTGACTACTTTTGCTAAGTTTCTAGTATACTGTGAATAATCTAAACAAACATTCTTCTATTGACAAGAATATTTATTTAAATATTGACATTAAACATGTTTCAATACTTAATAAACAATATTTTTGCACAGAAGATGGTTTTTTGAGATTATTTTCTAAATAACTTTGAGAAGCTCAGTGCAAGCAAATGAAAATATTTAAAAAAATGTATTTAAAGAACTTACAAAATATGCAAGTATTAAATATATTTATAAATGGAGATGTTATTAAGTTCAAAGCACATTTTGCTAACTCATGAAGAAGAATATGTCATTAAAAGCTTGAAGATTACCTAATACGAATTAGAGGGCTGGATTGTAAGACTAAACGAATTACCATCAAGCTGTTTAGTCACGAACAGGAGGGACATTTAAGTAGTTAAACATATCTAATTGCAGAGCTAAGGAGTCTATCATTATCATAATGAGGATAATGGAGGAAGACAGTAATGAGAATTGTGTATGGGAGGCTCTGAACTCTGGTCCTCATGTCTAACCTACTCTTTGTGTCCAGTATGTTTCTGCCAATAAGTCTGGAGACGTATTACTTATGTTAGCCCTCGATTACAGAAAAACCAAGATCATTCTATTCTTAAATGAAGTAGATTAAACTCAGCAGGTAGTCAATATATTTTATACATCTTACAGGAAAAGTGCCAATGTCGTAGATCTGTACACTCTCAGAAAGCTGTAATTTTCTTTTTACTTTAATATGTTTCATTTTTATAATTCAAAAATGTTATTACATTTTCATTCAATAAAAATAATATCAATACATAACAATTAGAAATTGAAAAATCATCAGATCTTTATGTGTAAATCAAATTTCTCAGTAAGAAAACCAACATAACTGACAAATTAATAAAAATGGAAAGAAATAGAGAAAGCTAATTTCCACACTAACAATGTAATTAAATTTTCAAAAGCTCGGATGGCTGACAGAAAAAAAATATTTGAAATAACATTTGTAGCGAATAAAATGAATAATAGAATGCATGTTTCTTATATTCTTGGAAGCAAATTGTCATTAAAATAGTTAAATATTAATGATTGTCCTATTCAATTTTTTACATGTTTTATCGCGAATAAATTGTATACATTTTACATAAGAATTTACATGATTGGAGCTTACCTATACTTAATGTATCATGAGTCGTTTGTTCATTAGTTCCTTAGAAAGAAGATCAGGTACCGTTAAAATATTAACTCTTATTTTGTTTCTCCAGGAAAAAGTTTTAATAATTTTCCACCTATATCGCTACTAAAACGGTAACACTAGGATGTATTGTGAACTTATTATTTAAAAATCATTTGTTATTGTTGTGAATTCTGTCTCTTTGTGTGGATCTTCAATCAATCTGACAAGTTTTATATGTTTTATCTATATTTTACAGTCTTTTGTTAAAAGTTTTTGGTTATTTTCTAGGTATAGAATCAGAGTTCTTTAAAAGCGTTTAAGGAAATCAATAAAACTTTTTTAAGGATGTTGGATCGCTATTCAAAAACAGTTTTTTAAAGTAATAACATTCAAAGATAATTTCTACCTAGATTGCTGCTGCATTCTATGCATATTAAATATCTAATAAAATGCTGGAACCATAATGATTTTAATAGTGAATGAATGAATAATAGTAATTTTAATGGTATAAAAGTGGGTTTAATTTTAAGAAATCGTTAATAACTGACCTTATTTTTAAAATATTAAAAACTTCTAAGAAATTAAAAAAAAATCGTTCTGAGATTCCTATTTTAATAGTGGCGAAAAAACTTTAAATGTGAACTTGAATGTTTATAACTTTTGTCTTTGCGATATCCTGGTGGAACACACACACACACACACACACACACACACACACATACAAACACACAGAGGGAGAGCGAGAAAGAACACAATTGCAAAACCTTCTTTATTGGGCTGTTGAGATCTAAAATATTATATTTTAGATTGAAATTAAGAACTCGAAATCAAAATGTTGAACCGAATACTTTCAATGCTTGGTATTTTATTTTAAGAGTAAATGAATGTAACATGTTGAAAAAAAAACTCGTGCACAGAAACTCTTTCTAAGGTGTCATCAGCTAGTTAATTCTGGAGCCAATATATTCCATTTTGCCCAAGATTTCTCAGAGCTAGAGAAATTGTGTATAGCACTATAAACATTTCATGAACTTGTCATTTTTTTAAATTTGTTTATCATATTATTATCAAGCTTATGTGATTGAATGCTCTCTTATACTTAACAGTACGTAAAAGAATAATTTGTGATTGATCGATAATGAAAGAGAATCTTAGGGCGTTCATCACCTTCACATTGTCTCAAAACACATTAATTTTAAATAAAAAGACAATTTTAAACTCGTCCTGATTGCATTCAGTTTCATTTTTTTTGTAGTATTTCATTGTTTGTAATATAGGGTGTCTATAAAGTCCGTGTACGTTTAAAAAAAACATAGCCTTATTTGAAGTGGCGATAGAAATATCTGTAAAAATGATTGGAAAGAAGTAAATTTATATTTTTTTTAAAGTTTTCTTGAAATTTTATCCACATAACCTCCATCATGTTATAACCAACTCCAAATCAGGAATTTCCTAACAGATGAATAGGAAGAGGTGGACTATTTCTTATAGAGGTATGTGAAAACAACTGTGTATCCATTCAATCTTGTTTATTTGAAGTTTTGAAAGCTAAAATAACTAATAAGATTTTAGGGATTACTATAAATCAGTTGGGGTTTTTATCTTTGTTATGCAGGGCTTGAAGTATCGAGTACGAGTAAACATTTAATTTCAATGTAATACCGCAGTTTCTTCAGGCTAGTTAAGTTCAATAGGTCATTGATGCATGTTATAAGAACCCAGCAGAACCTTAGACTAAAGTTAGAACTTTAGAACCTAACCCTGGAGACTTAGGCTCCAGAGCTGCCTTAGCCTCAACAGCTTGGCCGTCAATCAAGATCAAATTATCTGAAACATGAGTTCATAGAAAATAATTAAAAAAATATTAGTGCTAGTCAAATAAATAATGCTTAATCTACTATGTGTTTGGATTTCTCCGAGCAAACACGTGAAGAAACTGCAAAATCGTATTATCCTTTATATTGCTAATAATGGAGGACTGTGAAAACTAAAAATTAATTTTACTATAAAACCTTATAATAAAATTATATAATTATTTCTAATCTTTTTTACAGATTATTTTTTTGTAAATAAAATAAAGTTATAATTTTTATAAACTGCACAAGGACTGTATGTTATTATGAAATTGCGATCATATTTTTCTCAAAAGTTGTATTTAACTAGGTATACTATTATAGCTTTCTTAAACATTGAAATGGGTGTCATTGCTCAAAAATGATTTAATAATATTTTGTTTCTAAAACAAAACATGGTCAACAATAAGGAATGAATGGGAAATTTATAATTATAGTGCAAAGTATTATTATTAAAATTAACTCCTCTGTTTTTTCATTTTCCTCACCCGTTTTAGGAGTTCATCTACTGTCAAGAAAAAAACTGAAGGATGTTTTGTATTTAATATAATAAAAAAAAAATAATTTTTATATCTTTAGATATAACAACAATTTCAGTTTAGTTTTGCCAATAGATATGTTCAGAAACCGGATAATATCTCAAAAAACTTTCAAGTTTTTGTGGTATTTTTTATATGATATATTCAACAGGTGTGTAAAACAATAATTAGACGTTATTTAGTGTTGGAATATTTCTAAATATCAACTATACAGCATGTCAAATGTCAGTATATTTCTGGTTCATAACTTTCTTGAACCTTGTTCTTAACAATATATTATTTCTCTTGAAAAAAAAAAACATATTTGGATGATGAATCATTTTTATTATTTGAAATATCACTACTGCTAAGACTATGTAACAACATAGAATAATTTACTAAATTTCTTATATTGTTAGCTATAGTTATAGGAATATCAAGGAAAATTGAAAAGCAATAATTCTCCACTAAATTTCAGCTGAAATCATAAATTCAGTTTATAATTAAATTTTGCGTGTAAAAATGAATTTTTGTGGAGACGTTTTATTTGGCATTTTTTTTTTTTTTAATGTCATTATCAGTAAATAACACACAAGTCATGGCCAACATTAATATTCAACATTAGGAAACCGTTTAAGGGTATATGTCATCCTCGTTCATATTTATGTTTAACTTAAATTAATTAATACTAATTTAAAATGCTTTATATATATGCACCTATTATGATTACAAAAATGTATAATACTAAAACGTATTACTGTTATGATAAGATAGGATAGAAGACGATTTATTTGAGGAATGGGATAAATTGTTTGGACGGATTAGAACTACCTGTGGAAATGTTAACATTGTTGGTGTGATATATATTTTGCGTGTGATGGTTTCGTTGAAAATATATGGAAGTAACGGGTTGTTGTGTCGGAAGGCTCAATTATAATAAGTAGAGATGCGTGCACTGGGAGGCACTATCGGTTCATCTGCTACGACTTGGCCGAGAGTTCCCATAATGCAGGGCTGCTTGAAATCCAGATCGGCCTGCCATAAATTAGTGAAGACCAGTGAAGGGAGTAATTATTTCATTAGACGCTACAATCTGTAATTAGGAGTCGGCTAGGGCCTGTTTATTAGCAACAACTTTCTGATGCTATCCCTGACAGGAATGCCTCCTTCACCAAGCCACACATCTCACATCAATTTGTCTTTTTAATCAACTACTCAGACTACAATCTGTTGAAGCTTTCTTCTTTTATATTAGTATTATTTTAAAAGTTTCAAACATGTAAACATTCACCTGTTTCTTCACTCACCTGTTTAGATTTTTCAAATTAATATTGACATATTGAACTAATTTTCTCTCTGACATTAATATAAGTAGTTTCATGGATAAATTTAAATTGTTGAACGTTAAAAGAACGTTTTATTTACTTTTTTGCAGGAAATTTAAGTTTTACACTTAAACTAATTTAAGTATAAATTTTAGTCTGAATAAAAAATTGGTTGGTATTTCAAATTAAATTATATCGACATCAAAATAGTATTGCTCATAAATAAAATATTTACTAGTAGACTAGTATGTGAACTCAATTAATTATCTAACGTGAATCTAAATACTAACTTGTCAACAATTCTCTTGATATAACTGAAACGTATTCATTTTTAAAATAAGGTTGGAAATAATTTTTAATAACATTCAAAATGATATTCCCAGTCTTATTATTGAAAATGTGCCTGAACATTGAAGATTCGTTTTACTCATATTAGCTGTTCTATTAGCCTTGAACAGCGACTCTGATTTACTGAAATTTTATAAGAAGTTAGAATGTTGATTATGATTATTCCGAAAGCGTCTGAACATGATACAAGATACCCGCCTTGACCAATCATAAGCCATGAAGACTGCCATATACTTTGCCTTAATTGTCTTATGACCTACTACTCATAAATACTCCGACTAATCAGACTTATGTTATAAAACCGATGTACAGTTGAACATGCCATTACAATATCAGAAATATTTGATAGCACTGCCATTAAGCTTATCGAGTATATTCTCCAAACTTTTTAAATGAGTAAAGGATATAAATCTTGCCAAACCGTCCTTATTCCGTTACCAAGAATAACAAACTCTAAAGCAGTAAGTTACAAAGCCTTCTTCTTCATTATTAGAAAAAATACAGAAACGCTAATTACGTGTATATACATATATACAAATACCTTTAATTTTTCTTAGATGAAAGACTATACTGAAAAAGCCACGAAACCTACATAATTCTTGAGGCACAATATTTTTTCCTAAGTGAGATTATTCACTAATTCTTACAAACTTAATCCTAAATCTACACATTGACTCTCATTGCTGTGAAAATGTAGAGCTGATTATATATTTGGATAGTGGTATTCAAAGGTTTATTAAAAAAATTATCCAAATTAGCATTAATAAACTCCAATGAAAAAACTAACTAGGGATAAACGGAGTAATGACTATGTGTTTTGCAACCAGCATGAAAAAAATATTAACCATTCCACTTCCTCTTTAAATATTTTCAACCTTTACACTCTATTGGTTTGACATTAAAATGCTTATAAGGGAGCATTAAAATGTTTCTATAAAGTTAGTAAAAGTGAGAAATAGGTTTTTCTTCAAGAACAATTGTAAAGTTCAATAGAGAAGTTGAAATCTAAGGTTTTTCTTTGAGACGTCAATAGGAAGGAAAATAAGACAAATATGTAGCCGTGTGCACGAGTCTGATGAGACCAAGACGTTCAGATCATTATTAGTGATAATAGTAAAAATATAGTAACATGTTGATTGTACTGGAACAGTTATTCTAATTAAACAAAAACTGGATATAGCCACATTAATAGAAATGAAGTCATAAAATTTGTTGTCCGTGAGTTTTAGAATACATTACTGCAGAGTTCGATATTATGGGTATACGATGACTGTATAAAATTATGTTTATTCATAGTAAAATTGATGTAAGCCTCATTAAAGCCTTCTGATTTCATCAGAGAGTATCTTAAGCAGTGAATTTAAAAATGTATTTCTTTGAAAATAATTATAGGATCTGAATGCAATAATGTTGATTATGATAGTAGATGTTAATTGTTTTCCTTGTGGTGTGCTAAGTTTGACTCAGACTTGATATAACTTCGTAATCTGGCAAAGAAAATTGACATAAATGGCAGAGAATTGCGTCAGATTGGAGTGGTGTAATTGTTAGGGTGGTTAGGTGAAGAAATGCGAGGGTGATTGTCACGTCTGGGTGATTGAGGAGGCCACTACGTGCAGTTAGAGCTGACTAGTGGACAAGTGACAAGATTGTGCCCGCATCTGTCTCTCAAGACTCGTCATTCAACCCCTCCTTCATCCCCAAAAACCAACCCCTATTTCCCGCACAATTACTCCCTCATACCCTCGTCCCTTAACAGAAATCACCCTTTCTAACATCAGGAAAGAGGAGAAGAAGAAAAAAAAACTTTTTCTTATCTGGACTCAGCCAGCAGCAGGAATGCTGAACTCCACCCCCTTTACACTTGTCCACTACACCCCTTCTGAATTCCCTCTTAAGCCTCCAACGACACTCCCCAAATCAAACACTTCCCTCTACTTCCAACCAATTTTCTCCACTTCACTCAACACTTGTTGTTAGCTTCGTGTCAATTATCTCACATTATTATGAGAAACACTAACAAAACAACAAAGACAAATATAAATGTAATATGACCAACCTATTTATCAAATATGTTGTGATTTTGATTACAAAAAAATATACACTGTATAAATTATACATATATATATATATATATATATATATATATATATACATATATATGTACGTATATATACTCGTATATATATATATGAAAGAGAATGGGTTGTCAATATATATGAGTTCTCAGTTAGGTTTTTGACTCTGACGAAGACCGCTTGTTACGGTTGAAAGATCTTAGTCTTGTTTTCCCATTTCTTATTGTGGTTTGATCATTGATTATTGTTTCACGTGCTTATGTGAAATTTTTTTATGTATGAATATAATAAATTAGTCTTACGAATAATGCTAAAACAAATTCATACTATTTCAAGTGAGATTAAATATGTAAAGTCAAACGAGTGCATTAAACCTTAATCAGCGTTTGTGTGTGTGTGTGTGTGAGAGAGAGAGAGAGTATGTGTGCGCGTGCGTGCGTGTGTGTGTGAGTGTGTTGTGTGTGTTTGTTGAAGTAATTGGGTGAACTATGTTCAAAGCCTTTATGTTATTTTTGGTATTCACTAGAAAATTCTCGATAAGGCAGAGGTAATTCAATAGCCTGTATATTATTTACATCTATGAATCGATTAAGTTATTTTATATCGTCTTAAAATGCTTCGCTAATGGGTTTTCTAGCAAACAATAACGTAATCACAGTACACAAACACACACACACACACACACACACACACACACACACACACACACACACACACACACACACACAAACGCTGATTAAGGTTTAATGCACTCATTTGACTTTACATATTTAATCTCACTTGAAATAGTATGAATTTGTTTTAGCATTATTCGTAAGACTAATTTCTTAACCAATACGATAATGATGTCTATTATAAAGCAGAATATAATTTTCATAAGATTTCATATTTTAATAAAAATTAAATTTTATTACAATAGAATATAGTGACTGTGTACAGAAAGGTAAATTTAAAAGACGTGTAGCCTTTGAAAGAAATTTAAAAATGTGTTTCTTTGAGGACATTCTTTTGGATACAAATTTCTGTTATTTCTTCCTATTTGAACGTAAAAGACGTTTTAAAAAAAGCAGTTATTTTTTTTTAACCGTAAATGCCAACAAAAAAATTTAAAAATATTTAAAGAATGTTATTTCTTTAATATTTTTTTTTATTCATTTGCTGATAAACCTCAATATGATTTTATAGGCAAAATTGATTTTATCATTTTGTCATATCCGATGAAAACATTCTATAGCAGATACAATTATCAATAATAATAATTAGGAATAGTATCATTGGTGTAGATAGACAAATCCTCGTTTAATCGAAGTAATGTAAAGAGTGCTAACGTCAAAATGCATTAGTATGAGTGGTATTTAGAAACAAACAAGCAGTAATAGGGTTTAAATAATTATAAATTATAATATGTTAAATCATTATAAAAAGACAAAACACTTAATGAAAACTCAGTATAACTTTGAAGGTAGACTATTCTTAAATTCCATCGGTCTCTTCTAGAATAATGTCTTTTTTTTAATAGCCAAAAAAAAGAGCACCAGATTTGTTTTTTAAATATATAAAAGAAAGTTAAAATCAATTCATATTACTTGAAATTAATAATTTAATAATAGTAATATATTCCTTATATAAATATTTAAAACTTTAATGTTCAATACAGAAAAAGGATATTTCACTTTTTTAAAAACTTTTGATACAATCAATTTGAAGCAGCTCCATAAACAAGTTTACTATATCGATTGACTAAGGTTAAAATAAAGAACTGAAGTAACCTGAAACTAATGAATTACCTGATTCTAAGAAGATTCTTGTAAAACCCAAATCAATGCCTATTTTTTATATCATGAATTAATTAAAAAGGTTTCATTAAGCCATGGATTTGACAAATCGTTGAAGAGATGTTGATTGACTGAATTCTTAATATTGAGTAATTCACATTTTCAATAAATTGAAAATAATTGCAATAAATCATTGATAAACGTAATGTTATAATGGACTTTTGTATTGTAAGTCAAATAATTTCTCATAAGCTTGTGAACGAAACGCAAAATCAGAATAAAGTAAAAAATATTTAAACATATGACTTAGAATTCCACCTTTTGGTTTCTCACCATCATCTATTCTGATTAACCAAGCAGATATAATTCCTCTTCGTCCTTCTCATGATAGACACCTGTTATTCAACAACGCAATTATTTTTGCAAAAATAAAAAATAAATTACACCGATAACAAGAGGAATGAAATAGTTATTGCCAAGTCAAAATATAATTTGACAGTAAATACTAGTCAGATGTTCTTTCGCTTAGCTAACCAACCAGAAAGAAAGGATATTTTTATTAGGGTAATATTAGGGTTTGTTTGAATATATGTATAGGGTTCTTACTGATGGAATAGGAAATGATATTTCTTAATTGGAAGAATAGGTTCGTGTAGAATAGGGTAAGCAAGACACGAATGGTATTAATGGGTTGGCAGAAGACATGGCGCCTCCAAAGAGCAAAACATGTTATTATTCGCAGCCAACAGCTTTTGGTGTCAGACTTTTTCGACAACGTCCCAGAACACCAATTAATAGCTTTCAACTACTAGTTATACCACAGCCGGTGTTTTTGCACTGAGACAGCTAAATTACTTTAAAGTGCTTCGTCTTTACCTAGACGATTATGTCCTCGAATTGTTTAACCTTGTTATCAGGTACATGTTGCTTGATAGAAACACCTGTTAGAACTGAACCCACCTCACAAATGATTTTATTAAATACACAAAGAAATAGAATTCTCTGAAATATGTCATTTCTAACCCTTACTAGTAGCCATTCTCAAGTTCTTTGAAATATTTTGTTGCATGAAACTTTTCTTTGAATTTTTTTCTTGTATATAGACGAGTTCTTAGAAGTACAGTATTTAATTTTACTTGATTATTATGTTTTTCTTCCATACTGATTAATTTATCTGCTAAAAATTTGAATTAAGTCTAATATCATACATTAACTTCAAGACTTCAATAGAATTAAAATCTGTTTTTCATTTAGAATTTAAAGCAAATTACTGAAAGAGATTGTATTCTTTGTTTTTTTGGGCAGCCACAAAATTATTTCATCTTCTCTTTTTTAAGATGAAAAAAAGATAAAAGTAACTCTCATTTATTAAGTAACTTTTGTATTTCAGTTTATTTAATGTTCATTATAACTGCTTTTTCCACTTTATGCCAGCTGTTTGCTAATAAACAATGGACTTCTCGGTACTAATTTTATCAATAAATATTATATTTTAATAGGTGTTCAAAGAAACCCAAACTGAACAACATTGTTTATTCTAGAAACAAAAAATATTGCCCATACTATTTTTTGTTTAATGACTCTAGTCTTATGTACTTAACCAGTACAAAGTCAGGAAAAGATTAAAAATGTCTTAGTGTCGTCTTCTAAGAATTTCGTAAGGACAATTTTAAATTATAATCTAGAATGGCAATTATAATGAAGGATGCGAGTAGATAACAAATGAGCCTACCTTCACGATCAAATATCAGCATGCAAGATGAAAGTAGGCCATTACTGTAAGTGATTAAAGTACTTAAAATAATTGGAACAATTATTAATTAAAATAAAGTGGATTAGTTAAATTATAATGGATTATTGTTTTTTAAATGACTTCATGCCTTTTAGTAAGAATGATTTGGGGTTTCACAAGAGTCTAATGGGGCGCATTACAATTGCGCAAATTTTCAGATTGAGGTACCTTACATTTGCGCAAATTTTTTTGTTACGTTTGCGCATGATTTTTATAACAATTGCGCAAGGGAAGAATAGGCTTAAATATGTTAACAGGTAGTCAGTCAACTTATTCCTTATCACCAACGGTTTGGCATGAATGATTGTTAACCTCGTTATTAACAAGCAGTTAAGCAGTAACATGATACTCTTTGTAATTCTATAGCTTTTCAGACTTCACATTCTTTAGTTACCAACTTAAGCCATCAGGATGGAGTTAAAAATTACAGAAACCAACCGCGGAAAGAAAAGTTTATTGTATGAAGGATTTAGTTTCCGTGTCTCAATCCAAATGAAAAAAACCAACGACATTACTTGGAGATGTACAGTGAAATCATGCAAAGCCAGTGTGAAAACTGACAGTGATTGCACCGTTGTCATCAGCGGGAAAAATGAACATAATCATGACAGTGATCAAAGAAAAATTGAAAGGAAAACTGTGCGCTGCGCCGCGAAAAGAAAAGCTTGTGAAGACATTTGTGCCAGGCCCTCAAAGGTATTACGAACCGAAATACAAAATGTGCAAGAAGATACTCTCACCACTACGGACCTTAAGAGCTTATCGATGGCAATTTACAGAGAACGTCGGAAAAAAATACCCAACGCTACCCAAGAGCAGAGCAGATGTACATGAAAGTATCAAAAAAATTTTAATAGAAACATCCAAGTCAGAACTCTTTTGCTTATCAAATGATGCTGAAAGTGGCATAATTATATTTTCATGCTTATCCAACCTTGAAGTATTGTGTAAAATTGTGAATGAAATTTTCATTGATGGAACATTTAAATGTTGTCCCAAATTTTTTGAACAACTATATACCATACACGGTTTCAAAAATGGACATTATATACCTCTTGTATATGCATTGCTACCTTCAAAGTCGGAGAATACGTATGTGACCTTTATGAGCATCCTGTGTAAGTTGTGCGAAGACAAGAATTTACAATTTAAACCTGAATTAATCCATGTTGATTTCGAAATGGCAATGCATAATACTGTACGAAGAATATTTCCCGATTCAACCATTCAATGTTGCAGATTTCATCTCGGCCAAGCATGGTGGCGGAAAATCCAAAAGCTAGGATTGAGTTCCGTGTTTAAGGACAAGTCATCAGAAATAGGAATATGGCTAACACACTTTATTGGTATACCTTTCTTAGCTGCTGATGATGTTGGTGACTGCTTTGTCACCGATATCATGTCATTTATTCCAGATGATCAGCGATGTATTGCTTTTGCCGACTATATGGTAGATTATTACCTTACACCAGAATCTGTATATCCTCCCATTTTATGGGCCTCCGTTCCGTCAGCTGATGCAAGAAGGACCACAAATGGACCAGAATCATTTCATGCTCATTACAATGAACAATTTTACAATGCCCATCCATCCATATTCATTTTCTTAGATGTACTCCTTAAAATACAGACTACTACTTTATATTAAATGTAGAGGTTTAGGCACTCAAGCAACACTGCGCCGAAGTGAGAAAGAGAAAATTCTTGATTTAATGCAAAAGCACACAAAGTTTATGGCAGGTGACATAGATCGTCGTCAATTCATAAAAACTATAGGATTTAAGTATTTTCCTTAAGTATTTTTATCAATTATTAACATTTTTTTTAAATCATCATTTTAACTTTTTTGTAATAAAGTACAATTGTTTGAAATCATCACTTTAACGTTTTTGTAATAAAGAAGATACTTTTTTTCCATTTTTTTTTTACTTTAATCCCCATCTGATTGCGCAAATGTAAATATTTTTTTGCGCAAATGTAAGGTTTTTTTTGCGCAAATGTAATTGTTTTTTTGCGCAAATGTAAGCTAGATTTGCGCAAATGTAATGCACGGAGTCTAATGATCTACTTGCATCTGCAAATAATTTAACAAATGTCTTTGATATACAATGACGTAGTTTAATTGCATTTTATTGTTTCAAACAGGGAATAAATATTACTTAAACACAAATTTTATCAAAAATATTTTGTTTTACTACAAGTAATAATGAAAAACATGGATTCGAAATTTTGATGAATTTACCCGTTTTAGAACCCATGAGTACATCGTGTAAGTTCTTTCAAAATTTTCAGTGTGTATGTTGATGAGTGAGTGCGTACTGAATAAAAATTGTGATTTATGATACGAAAAGTGCATTTTGATGGAAATTTGATCAAATTAAGCCCAAAAAGGTGCAACAATTTTTGATGAGTTGAGTTGATTTGTTAAACATTTTATCTCTTACAAAATGTACTTTATTGCACAGAATCATATATAATTTGAGACACTATTTTCTTCTTCTAAACTATTTACTCCAGAAAGTTGAAATTTTGCAAAATTATTATAAAAATTATACGGAATAAAATCACCGGCTTTACGTATAAATGTGAAATTTTTGTTTGTAATTGTATCAGAAAGCTAATAAATCTGAAAGGTTTACAATGAATGATGCATCGTAATGAAATTTAACAGAAAAGAAGCTCCTCATAAATTGTATTGTTTATTAGCAATATTGAAAACTGGCATTGTAATATCTTATATGAATTATGATAATAGTTCGTTGTTCTTAAACTGTATACATTAAATAATTAAAACACTGTACATGTATCTACATCAAAATAAGTATGCTATGAAGAAAATTTCAAGAATTCTATTTTTTTAAAAGAGGCAGTATAATCTATAAAACTCAATGGCCTACAACATAAAAGTTGCTCTAACATGTATGTCAGATTTCTTTACATTGGATTAGAAATTTTGTTTATGACAAATCAAATAGAAAAATGTATTCAATTTACTTTTTTTTAAAAAAAAAATTGTGAAAGTGCTTAAAACAACATAATTTTATAAGTAAAATTTATAAATATTTTAACTTCTTATTGCGAATACCATTGAAAATATAAATTCCAAGCGTTCTATTACGGGTAGAATATGTTATTCGGTTGGAATTATTGAATCATTCTTCATGGTATTGTAAAAATTTGGTAATAAAATTGAAAAATATTTGTAATAAAATAATGAAATAAATTATATATGTGTATATATCTTTACTTGCCGTTGCGTCTACAACGTGTTTGGTCTCCATTTCTCTTTTCTCCTGAAGACGGATTACCGAAAAATTTGAGTCTATAAGTGTGTTTCCTTACTCTGTGTGTTACTCTTCTTGAATTTTGAACTCGTGTATATATATTATATATATATATATATATATAATATATAAATAAAGATATATATATATATAAAGATTTCACATAAACACGTGAAACAACAATCAATGATCAAACCACTATAAGAAATGGTAACCGCTTGTTACGGTTGAAAGATCTTAGTCTTGTTTTCCCATTTCTCACTGTGGTTTGATATATATATATATATATATATATATATATATATATATATATATATATATGTGTGTGTGTGTGTGTGTGTGTGTGTGTGTGTTTAGATTACTTAATTATTATAAGTTGAAATATAATTATAATTATAATATTTACTCAATCAGTACATTTAATCGATTATTATAATTTTTTAATAAATCGACGCTGAATTTTTTTTATTATTTCTATAAAGTATAGTGATGATGAAAGAAAAATACACATTTCGAAATAATTATTAATATGCAAGCTGTGTGAGTAACACATTTGATTAAATTTACTACGATAAGTAGGTGTCTATTAACTCTTATGTTTTGATTTATGTCATTAATTTTTTCAGTTTACTGCTGTATTAGATTCATAAAAAAAATCTGACACTCTTTAACGAATTGCTTATATAAATTTCATATAATTTACAAAAATTTAACTTCGAGTTAGTATTTAAAAGGAAAATTATCTATGACCTGACAAAATGGGAATAAGTGGATTTCATATGAAGAATTATTGCCAAAAAAACTAAATAGCTGATCTGAACTATACAGGTTGTTTTCTATTTTAATATTATATTGACCCATAAATTGTTTGACTAATAGTATATTCATATCATTCCATATACATAACAGTCTAGCCATATAATTACAAAAATCACCAAAAATACTTCAAAAATTGACTTCTTTAATTGACTATTGAGTATTTTAATGCAATTCGTACCAGAACTGACTGCTATGTTCTCACCGTGGCGCGGGATGGTGGCATGAGTAAATCTTGATACAGAAGAGTCTGTCGTCTTATGTCGGCATATAGAATGCCAGTTGTATAGGGTTAACCAATCAATTACTCTATTATGAAGAAACTACTCTAGATCTTCTACATCATGGTGGTAAGGTATCAATCGAATGTGCATTAAAACTATTACTACTGCAGCAGTGACCATGTCCGCAGCCCCAATCCTTCATTTTGGTATGGGTCTTGCACATGCTGTGGCTCCGAGTCTAAAGTTGAAAGATCAAACTTAATAAGCCAAGTGCATCTCTTATTGTATGATCCTCTGCCTGCATCCTTTCTTATTTGGCAATAACTTTTTTTCTGAATTCCTCTATATAAACCTTTATAAATATTGATTTTATCCTATATTTTGTGGAAATAGAATTTCTTCTTCTATTTTCTATCAACACTAATTATCATTCACTTTTTTCCTCTAACCTCTTTCCATGTTACAATCGTAATATCAACTACATTCATACCTTATTGAAGATTTGAATGACTTACTCACGATCCTAAATTTTTCAAGAAGATGAAAATTTATGTGCGCCTTAAACCATAACTGAAGGTTACTGTAAGTTACTGGTCTTGACTCTGTATGATGTCAGGTCCTAACCAATAATTGTCAATGATTCTCCTAACTAATTAATTGGGAAAAGCACTATTGAGTAGTCGCAAAAAGAAAGTTGTAGACTAGTGTTTTATGACTTCAGTAGTGAATAAATAACGCCGGCAATTAAGCATAATTCGACTCACCTTAGTTATGTAGGCAGGAAAAGGAATTATAACCGCATAAAAGCCAATATGTTATGAGTTTTGGACTGTGAAACCCATTACTGTTAGGCCATTTCCTAACAGTAAGGTCGATTTGTCACGGTTAGTCGACAAAAAGGGACAATTCCTAGAGACCGATTAAAAGGGGGCGAGACTGGGTTCATCAAGTTCGTGGCAGGGGGCGGATATTAATTATGTGAGCGGAGCACCCCCGTAGAGGACACCACCTGCCTGGCTGTACCGGTCACTAAGCCTGCCCGTCCCGCTCTTATAGAAATCAAAAAACAACCCAAACCATAACCTCCCACGCCTTCACCACTCCATCGCTGAAAAATTTCAATAGTGCTCATTATTGACAACATTATCACTTATGCACATTAATAGTTTCACTAGATTATACAATACATTCATGCATAAATCAAATACAATGCTTACAAATAACAGTATTAAGTTATTTCCATCATACATAATAAAGTTATTGTTTTAACATCATGTTACTTTTTAATGAAGTAAAAACGAAAATTTTAGACTCATTGTTACTTGTATCTATTATGAACATAGAAAATTCTATATTTGTTTTTTTCCATACAAATCTACATAACAACTCTACACTGTTTTTATATTATCATTTTTAAACTTGGAACTCCTTTTTCTTACAACGACTATGGATATTCGACACATGTTTATTACAGCTGTATTAATTAACTTACTCGATTAGTGGTATTGAAGTTGATGAACTGGTTTCAGTGATTATCCATCATCAAGATCAACTAAAATAGAGTCCAAAACCAGAACTATATTTAACTTGAAAAATTGTCCATTTCGTACTAGAGCACTACTCTCTAGTAACTATTTATTACTCTAAGTAACTTTTATTTACTCAAAGTAACTATTTATTAAAAATCCCAAAGTGATATCTCTTTATCACAAAATAATCATTGAGTTCTATAATACACACATGGAATGTCAGATTAAAATAATTATCAAAATTATCATACATATATATGTAGAGCGTTGATTTTTTTTTAATAAACTAAATTTGGTTGCATACATTTAAATCTAACATTTTTTTGTGATATTTTAGTTATACATGGGTTTATAAAAAAAGGTTGATCATAATCTAATTTGGTTATTACACTCTTTAAGAAATGTTGTTCTAGAAAGGAGTTTAAAAAAGTAAATGAATAGTAACTTTTCTTGAATTAGAAATTGTAAAAATAAATTTAAAGAAACATATAAAAAAATCAATGGTTTTACTGAACCCAGGGAAATCCAATGAAACTTAGATTTTTTAAAAGAGGATGGTAACAGTAAATTCATTAAAACATTCAAAATAAAATGCAAGGATTGCGGACAATACTATATACTATATATGTACTATAAATTTACAACATGTAATACCTTGTGTGGAGCATGTTTCAATAAATAATTTAAAAAAAAATACTATATACAGTAAACAAGAAGTTGTGTAAGCAATAAAACTACGTAATAAACCACTAATAAAACCACGTACATGATTTTAAATATAAAACTTATTCCAATTCGGTGAACGATTTAATAACATAGGAAATTTACCAGACAATATGATAAACTGTATGGACTTACTATTTAGAGGATATTAAAGACAAAAACTTGTGATAACAGAATCGTTACAAAAATTTCAACAAAAAAATGTTCATAGGGTATTATAAACGAACAAACTAGATGATTTATTTGAACCAATGACGGACACGGATACCAAGCAAAAAACAAAGAGACCGAGAAGAGAGAAAAGAAACAAGGCAAAGTTTGTTAACTGTTTTAATGAGTCAATTTAAAAAAAATTGTTGAAAATATGCAATACCATGTAGCTTAAAAATGTAAAAAGTTTTTAATTTTTTCATCTTATTTGCTTAAATAAAACTTCCTGAATATATGCAATTCCATGTGACTTAAACAAAACTGTTTTTCATTATTTTTTAATTTTTTCAAAAATTTTTGGTCTTATTTAATTTTTCCTCAAATATAAATTTTATTAATCCTCATTTTCAATTTCTCGGAAAATGTTAACAAAAAATTGATACAAAATTATTATTAGGAAAAAATATTTGAGCGTAGAGTGTATGTTGGCTTTATATCTTTATATCATAAAGAATCTTTTGACTCAGTCAACTGAAAGGGGCTGAAAATCTTCTCCAGAATTTGAAAATTATAAAAAAACATAATCTTTATTTTAGCTAAAAATTTTAATTCACTTTCAACATGTATAATTGCGAATGAAATATAGATGAATAAAGCTTGAGGGCTAGATTGATTTGAAGGGAAAGTCTTTAGAACGATAAAGGGATGTTAAGGAACACAGAGGGGTGCAATAAGCTCGATCTGTCCCTTTACATCTGATTTAATGGCTAATTTCACCCTCAAAGGCAGCCTTCCCCAAAAGGAATTTTTCATTCATCACAATGAACAGGAGTTATTCCTCCCCTCTCTCATTTCTTTGAGCTGGAGACAAATTCCAAACCCCCACCAATTTCCAAACTAAACATCTCTTGCAACAGAACAAACGCTTCTTTTTAATTATCCGCTTCTTTAATTTTTTTTCCTTCAACATCTTCAAAATTAAAATATAATTGAACAAATAGCCTGATTTCAACATTTTTTAAAGTCGTTTTAAATTATCTAATTCTCAGATAAAAGTTTGAAATATGAATTAGATTATATCAAATAACTCTTTAAAATTATATATATATAATTAAAGTTATAAATAAAAAATAAGAAAAGAGAATAACACTTACTATCATTTTGGCTGTCATTCTGTCTTCAGGAGAGTAAGGAAAAAGAGGAACAGAGGAGTGGAGATATGAATGCACCGACTTTTTTGCACCGACCGATGCAAAGTGACATCAGAGATATGTAATGGATATTACATTAGATGCTAAATATGGGAGTTGTTTGTTATTTTTTCTATGGGGAATGAATTTGCATTGCCATTATGAGGAGAAGCATTACATTGAGTCTGTGTTATATATATAATTAAACAACATTTTAACACCCTTTGAAGTAATTTGTGCATTAATAATGCCTAACATTTTATACATATATATATATAAATGTTCAAACAACAATAAGAATTGGGGAAAAAAAAGAAATGGGAATGTGTGTAGTTTGAACATGTCACACGTCTATTGCAAAATCGTGTTGTATACCCATATATATTAAAAACTAATTTGAACAGGAACTGATCAGTTTTGCAAGTTTAAATCAGGCATTCAAAGATAATTTCAGTTATACTTAAAACCTTTTTCATAATAACTAGATTTTTCGTGGAAATTTTAGAGTTGTCTTAATTCGAAATATTATAAAATATATCCATTCTTCAACTTATTCATTTTAGACCTCTAATGTAACATTTTAATTTTTTTTCGATTAAATATGTTCATAGTTCCTTATATGACAATGCCTTTATATAAAGCTAACATATAGGGTCTAAATGTATTATTTGAACCTGTAGAACAGACCGATTCATGCTAGATTTATTTTTTGTTTTCTATTACCTCTATGTTATTAGGTAATATTAGGTAATTAGGTATTATTGTTAACAATACTTTTATGTAGTTATATACTATCGACATACAAATTTACTCTTTTATATATATTATCTAAGGATAATGAGAACTAATAGTTTAAAAATGTAGAGCAGAAAAGAATGTTTATTTTATCAAACAGTGATAATTGCAATATTTTTTAAATCATTTATCGTTCCCTCATATAGATAATACCCGTTACTCATATTGATAGTGATAAAGGTAACACATGATTTGGTCAACTTAGTATTATTAATTTTTAGTATACTCATGGAAAGATATTTATCTTGGAATAATACTCTTATATCTTAGTACATTGTCATGATTTGACAATATTAAGAATAATTAATTTCTTTTGGTAATAATATTAAATACCATCTAATTCTATAAATGGAATATACTAAGAGAGGAATATGTAATGGATATTACATTATATTCAATATGGGAGTTGTTTGTTATATTTCCTCTGGGGAATGAATTTGTATTGACATTATTAGAAGAAGCATCGCATTGGGTCTGTGTTAAAGATACAAGTACGTATGTTTGATTTTTTTTTTCGGAAGGGAAGTATTTTAGAGAGGTATTGGCTTTCTACGAGTTGACCAACTAGTTAGGTTAATGGGAGAAGGTTTTTGAGAGAGCGAGTTAGGGCCAGCACTAGCTACAGAGACGAGATTGAAGGGCCCTACACTTAGTCAGATTAGGCACAGGTGCCCTTTGCACTAACGACAGATTACTCTTCTTTCCCTTTGAACCCTTTTACATTGAACTCTTCTGTTAAAAAAATAAAAATAAGAGAGAGCCTTTACGAAAATCGAGAGAAGTATCTTTGATCATAGTTGCCTATTAACTTGAAATCAATCCCAGTAAAAAAGTAATTAAAAACATTTTTTCTTTTTTTTTTTTAGAAAACTTGTGATCACTTTAAAATACTTTTAAATATTGAGCTTTAATCAAAATCATGGTTACTGTTTATTTAAAAAACATTGCACTCTCAGTTCTACAGAAAATAATTAATAAATCTTTGACTTCATCTACTTTTTATACTACTGTGACAACACAAGGAAAGCATACAAACATGTTGTCTATAATGTTATTTTATCAAAGGTTAAGTATGTGTGTGCGAATGGATTTTTCACTATTTCATGTTTCTCGGTTCGATATCTGATAATACTGAAGTTATAAATAATACAACAATATGACAAACACCAACCTGGCAAACAAATTAAAACCAACTTACTGATCATATAGCCTCATACAGTATCCGTTGCCGTTTTGAAGCAGTCTAGTTAACACCTTATCAGTTTCACGGTTTCAGACTTACAGAAAGTCATTGCAAATGTTGAAATGATAAGTGCATCCAGTCGTGATAGCATAATAATAAATCAATGTCAAAGTGCTCCCGATTCCTCCTGATTTCTAACTCTGTATAAACTTTGGCTCGGATTACACTCCTTCTAGGTCGCCTGGAAACAAATAAAGTTATAAAGCTGTGATTTGGTCGACGAAAATATCTGGCCATCATACTGATCACCACAAAATCGATTGGTTACCTCCCTTGAGAAAAAAATTAATGTTGATAAAGATAAAATCTAATAGCTGAAGATAAAAAGTTTTAGTTTAAGTTGAATACTAAAACTTTTTGATGCAACAAAAACTTTACAAAGTCTCATAGATAAAATAATGTATTTTTAAACAATAATGGTCGATTTTTTAGTAGTTTATACATGATGCTATGACAGTGACTGTTTATGGAGTCCTATCAAATATGGCTATAAGAAAATTTGACTTTGATGTATGGAAAAAGTTTAAATCTAGGCTGTTTGTTAGCCAATAGGTGTGCTTCAAACTGCAAGCTGGTTTGTTGATTGGTTGAAAGGTCCTTTCGCTTAAGGCGCCAAACATCCAGGATATTTGACTTTACAGAAAATGCTAAACTCGACAGCTGGTCTGTTATGCAATCTATAATTTAAAAAAATTATAAGTTTAAGTTAAAGGGTCCTGATGTATTTATCTTGATAGACCATGAAATAACGATTTGCATTCGATTGGACAGACAGGAATAGAATTAGTGAGAATGAAAGTCATTTTGAAACCGTAATAGTTTATAAATATGCGATGCCTATTTGGATATTTTGAGAAGTTGAATGGATTATTAACAAGAATGATCAATCTTGGAGTCGATTAGAGCTGCACCCATCGCTCAACTGTGTCTTCTTCCGTTCTACGTCTCTGCAGCTTGTGAGGTGTCAGATCTAGGTCAACTCTATCAGAGTACAAACAGTTGTATGATTTAATCTGAGCGCTAGGCATGTGGGTAGTACTATCCCGTAATAATAGGACCATCAAAAGCTTTTAAATTCAATGAGTATATGACGCAATAAAATATAACTATACCTTGCTTGTTAACTGAGACATGTTGATCAAAAACAGGGCAGGTTGGCTCCGATCTGTCTGGAAGTGCTTGAGAATTTCAGAACAAATTTATACGGATTCATGGTATCCATTGAGTTTAGAGAGTATTGAAAAAGGCCATATAAGTTTAAGTCAGTAAGCTATAGTTCAAAAAATCTGTTTCTGTAAAATAGCTGATCTATAGAAAGCTAAGGAACTACAACTGAAATAAAATATAGCAATAATAGTAAACTAGGGTTACTAAAGAAGGTAAAGTAAAGCTACTATAATTATTTGGATGATTGTAATGTTAACATATCTTATTTGTTACGAATAAGCTGAGTTGCTTTAATTTATGAGTTACAATAACTGTTTGGCACACTAAAGAGGCTTCCGACACCACGATCCAACATGACGCAGTCACTGACACCGGTTTATTGGGACGGACCAAGATTCCTACTGTACTCCTCGACAGTGACCTAACACTCTGCATTACTCAGTTGAAGTAATAACACAACCTTCTCAAGACGAAAATAACAATTGCATACAAAAATACTTTAATAACTTTAATTAAAATAACATAAATTGTCAAGCTACTCAAAAGTTGCACCTGATAAGATTTCTCTTAACCCACCTGAGAGAAATATTACTTTCTATATACGAAAAAAAACATGGACATTTTTTATTTTTTTTAAGTACTTGATTATAGTAGGTAATTATTATCCCTGTATTCGCTAAATCTTAATATTAGACTACTTTATTGGATAAAAAAATCTATCAATAACAAACTTTGCTTGCAAAGTTGTAGACAAAATAACAGCAAACCAAGAACAAAATCAAAATTAAAATAAAACCCAATCGTAGAAGTAGACGAAGATGTGATAAGACTTTACTTTTATCCATAACTAATCCTAATTCTTAATCTAATTTAATTAAATATTGCTGTATACACATTCAGTGTATATCTTAGATTTTTTCCTAAAGAAACTCATAAATTCTAAGAATTTTTGTGTTAGTTTACTTCTAACTTTCCCAAAGTTTGATTTAGTTTAATTCTCCTTATCTCATTAAAAAAAAAAAAAAAATGATGAACATCCATAGAGCTACTACATTTTGTCAAAATCTATCAATAACAAACTTTGCTTGCAAAGTTGTAGACAAAATAACAGCAAACCAAGAACAAAATCAAAATTAAAATAAAACCCAATCGTAGAAGTAGACGAAGATGTGATAAGACTTTACTTTTATCCATAACTAATCCTAATTCTTAATCTAATTTAATTAAATATTGCTGTATACACATTCAGTGTATATCTTAGATTTTTTCCTAAAGAAACTCATAAATTCTAAGAATTTTTGTGTTAGTTTACTTCTAACTTTCCCAAAGTTTGATTTAGTTTAATTCTCCTTATCTCATTAAAAAAAAAAAAAAAAAATGATGAACATCCATAGAGCTACTACATTTTGGTCATCTCCTGTGGTTTACTCAGTACAGCCAGATGTTTCCGCCCCAGAGGCGTAGATTTAATTCCCTTAACAATTAGATCTAAGTGTTGTGAAATTTAAATTCGCTTGATTATTAATAACCATTAATAATAGCTTATGAGTGCTATTAACTTAATGTGGTTCATCAATTCTAAATCTAATCAAGAACAAATCTGTTTAAAACTGATGGACTTGTAAAATCTTTTTAAAAACAAGATGCACTACTTCCATTTTTTCCAATATTAATAAATAAAAACCATACACATATAAGGTATATAGCTATAGTATTTTACAGTGTTTTCAGAGTTTTGAGTCTTAAGTGTTTCAATGATATACTAACAGAAAATAAAAGATAAAGCTTTTTAAAATTGTTGTCAACAATCCTTTAACGTTTTGACATTTAATGTTAATACTTTATTTTATTGAATTATATTTCGTTAATGCACACTAAGTACAACATTGATTTACTATAATAAACATAATTTATCAGTTTCATTTACTCATATTCAAAAATATAGAAATAATAATATAATTAAGTAGTTTTATTATCAAAACTGTATATGTATATGTATAAAAAGATTTCACATAAACACGTGAAATAACAATCAATGATCAAACCACAATAAGAAAATGGGAAAACAAGACTAAGATCTTTCAACCGTAACAGAGTTGGGTTTTCGACTCTGACGAAGACTTGTTACGGTTGAAAGATCTTAGTCTTGTTTTCCCATTTTCTTATTGTGGTTTGATCATTGAATGTATATGTATATATCTAGAACTCGATGTGTTGGAATGAATCATTGAAGTCTCTCGCACATCGCTATAAACGATCCAACCGGAAGAAGATTAATACATCATAGAGATGAGTTGTTTTGATGATAAAAAGTAGTTCATGTGCAAAATTTTATTATAATTTTTTGTAATAATTGTAGTTTTTAGTAAGTCTTACTGGATAACAAAAAATACGTGATGTGGTTTATAATTGCAACTATTCACTTTAGATAGTAATAATGCATAGGCTAAGTTTGTGAAGCTTTGATACTTTCTTACATCGGATAATGATGTTAGTTTCGTTGAATTTTCAGCTATTATTGGAAACTGTTCTTCCTCAAGAGCACTATCGTCTAAATTGTTTGAGTTCATTTACCATTTACTTAATTTAATTGTATCGTTATCTCTTCTGATTTCATTATAAAACTTTCCTAATCGTCCTTCCATTGTATTATTGGTATGAAAAAATTGTATCCATCTGATAATTTATTTGCTCGTACATTAAGTTATTAGTACTTTTATATCTATCTATATTTCAAACTCTTCACGTACATGAAGCACCTTTCCATTTACTTTTTGCCCAGCTCTTAATATGTTCATAGACGTTAGGTAGTAGCTGGTTATTATTAGTACCTATGTAATTGATCAGCTTTAATTATTTAGGCTATCATTATACACTTGATTTTAGGGCCATTCCTGTCTATCCGACACATTTTTTTTCACAGGTGTTTAATTTTAATTTATGGACTCCACATTTTTCAAACGTATTGGTATTTTATTCTATTCTTTGAAGTATTATTGGTTTTATAGAATTTTTAGTTTTGAAAACATATCATTAAGTCGTAATCTTTTATAAAGTATCATTTTGTTGTTTTTTTTATTGTTGAAACCGATCCCCTAAGGGGTTGAAAACATCAGCCCTTTACGGTCTTTTTGTTAGATCGGTGATTCCACATTGTGAGTCCTAAATTTTGCCTAACTCAGGTGTATTTTGAGTAGGTTTCTCTAACGAGTACCTGACATCGCACAGGCTCGGGACCAATGGTTTAACGTCCTCTCCGAGGGACGACGTACTCAGATTTATTCACCTCCAACGTGAATAAAATTGAGGGCCAGGTGGGTACCGAACCCTGGACCTACCATTTCAGAGGCGAGTACGTTAACCACTGAGCTAACCTGAATCAGTGTTAGTTTTCTAACTAACTAACAGTGTTAATTTTGTTAGTTAGTTCTTTATCTGTTATTTATGTTTATTTATTATTGTTGAAAGTTTTAATAATAAACGTTTATCTATTTTTTGTGCTTCTTAAGATCTTTTTCATCAGGCTTAAATTGTTTTTACCCGTTGTTAATTACTATAATTGTTGCGGTATTTAATTAATATAAAATGTTACCATATGCATAAATAACGTTCCTCTACACACCAAGGTAATTAAATTGGAAGCAGATGTTGTACGTGTCTTTATCAAAGTTATTAGGTAGTTTTAATTGAAAATAATAGTTATTTGGATGATGTGTTAAGAGGTAGGTGCAAGAAGAGGCAGCGAAAGTAATGACGCTTTGGGAATTTCGTGGTTTTGTAAAAGCATTCTTAAGTTCTAAGGGCTGTTAATTTGTGTAGAAGTGTAAAAAAAAAAGCATCCATAAAGAGAGAGTGAATGCGAGAGTGATGCAGGAGAAGGTGTAAGAGGGAGTGAGATAATTAAGACGGAGGGTGGTGGTTGGACGGGAGACAGCTGTGCGCGGCCCAAGGTCCATTAGAGGTCTTGGATCAATCAGAAGGCGCCTTTCTTTGTACAGGTCCTCTGTGATGGACTTTTGATGATCCCACTCCGCATTAGCGGATTATTTCGGTATCACATGAACCTTCCGTTCAAGAACAATACTGGAAATATCCTTCTCTCGAGACATACCTTTGTAATTCCCTCTGCTTTATCTCAACAATGATTTAAGAACAAAAAAGAATAACAACCTGCACCTGTTATTTTCCCCTCTTTGCTTATTATAATACAATACTTTTGAATGTGATATTTGAATGGTCAAAATTAATTTCAGAATTTCAATACATATTGTTTGTTTTCTTTTTTATGTCCCTTAATTTTTCAGCTCCACCACTTACTCAAACAAAACTTTTATCATGGCGCCTTCTCGTTCACCCACCCACCTATACAGTAGATATAACGAGTAACAAGACCAGGTTAGCTCTGTGGCAACGTGCTTGCCTCTGAACTGGTAGGTTCGGGGTACAATACCCACTGTGGTCCTCAATTTATTCACGCGGGAGCTGAATAAATCTGAGCTCGTAGCCCCTCGGAAAGTACGATAAGCCGTCGGTACTGAGCCTGTATTCGTTAAAAATCCCCTACTCTAAATATACTCGAGTTAGTGAAAATTTAAGAATTCGTATGTGGAATCAATCTTCGTTGTATAGTGTCACAAAGGGCTAATGTTCGGCCTACGTGTGTTCCCTTGTGGGGGACTGCCACTGCAACCTAACCAAACCTATTCATTCACAATACTACCAAAGGAGGCTAAAATTCATAGAAATACGTTAAACTTGTTACTAGGATATTTTCTTTTGAACGTGACATTATCGCAACTGAGATCTGAAGACCAAACAAAACTTCACTACATAAATCAAACAGATATTTCGATAAGAGTTAGTTTGAATCTGCTTATCTTGTACGTCTGCTTATCAGTCCGCTCGAATAATCTCAGTCTCTTTGGACTTCATTGTTATAAAAAAAAGTACAGTAAAAAACTAGTTGATCAGGAAATCCAAATAGAATGAAAGATGATTTCAGTAAGTAATGATTTGAAGATTAGATCAGACTGGATAGTTCACGTTGCCTATACCTGATACTGCAAAGGAGTTTTCCCACATCTGAAAATAAAGTTTTAATTAACTTTTTAGCATAATAAATAATTTTAAAAACCATATTACTGACTACAGAGGTTGAGACTGAACTACAAATTAAAAACTGGCTGTGGCTTCATGAACCTCAATTTTCTTAACTGTTTTTCCAGCTTCATCTATAAACACGTCAAAAGAATTACTCTAATTGAAGTATTAATAGAAAACTCTCAGATATGTCATTGAATATTCAAAGATTACTACTATTTTGAAATTAATTTAATTTTGTTATTACAATGTTGATGAGAGAGTTTAAAGTGCAGCAAGTTAGGATTTCTATGGAAATATATCTCTCATCTATTATTTGTTTAAGGAGCGATATTCGAATAGTGAACCACATTGTGCATGGTCAAGACCGGACATCTTTAAGCAGCAGCAAAAAACTGGACACAATATTTTACTACTCAACTATAAAGCAAATTAATTTCTGTGATGAGTCCTTACCTTTGATACTATTATCAAACGGACTGACCACCAGACTTCATAATGTGTCGAACAGTGGCACTGCCCAACTGATTAGTCTGTAATTAAAAACGGTTAATATTATTTTAAATATAAAAAAAAACTAATATTTCAAAAAAAACTAAATTAGTATTTAAAGAGATTATTATGATTGTTTGCCAAAATATAACTTTATAAATTACTTTTCTTTAATCTAAGATATAGATGACTATCGCATTATTTTTAATTGACTACTCATTATTTTAACTGCATAATCAGTTTCAAACATAATTTGAATGCAGAATCATGTAGGAATCAAGAAGAAAATTGATTTAATCTCTGAAGCTGGGACAAATTTTGTAAATTACTTCCAAAAAGTGAATAACTGGTGTCTCAAGGACAGATTTAAGGTTGCACTCAATTCCAGAGAGTCCCAGCTTTGTTCAATTTTTTTTTCAACTGAAATAATAGGTTTTTCTAATAACAATCTTGTCGAAATGTAACATTGATTTTATTTTAAATAACAACTTGCGTGATCATAAACATTTACAATTGTTAGTACCACCGGGTTTATTATGGTACCAATTGAAGAAAAATAAAACCTTTTATCTAGAATATATTATTCTCCATTCAATTACTAATTTGTACTTTTTACCTCCTACAGTTAATTTATAGTTTAATGCTAATAGTTTCCATGTGGGATATGGACCTGATTTAAGTTGGTTGAATAAGAAAGGAAATTTACCAGGTAAGATTTTTCATGTTTTTTTTTGACTTTAATATAAGATTTAATTATGATTGTAAAAAGTAATTGATTTTTTTGATTATATGTTGCTATAAATATTTTTTAATTAGATAATATGAGGAGGATATATTGTGCGGGCCGCTTGGAGTTGTTTCCAACCCGCAGCTAAAAATGTGTTGGTGTATCTGATATAAACCTTCTTTCTGAACTTTATCTTAACTTCAAATATTTTCATAATAATGAACAAAAGAGTTAATATATACTTACTAATATAGGCTTACAGGTTCACTATAGGCTGAAATATATTTAAAAATATTTTATATAAAATAATTTTAACAACGAAAATTTTGTTTTATTCACTACTCGCACTTATAGACTTTAGCTCATGCTTATATCTTACTTCATCTAGGAGACGAAGGTGTCTGCTGCATAATTGTTGCTTACTCTCTTCATGAGCTATGCAAGCAATTATTGTTTTCCTTTACTCATGATTGGAGGGGAAAAGAAACACTAAGGCTTCACACACAAAAAGGTTTAATCATACGAGGCATTTCGAACACTAATTGATTAGATTCGAACACTAACTTGATGATGGACACTAAGTGTTCAAAACACATCATTTGATTAAATCATTTTTATGTGTGACGACTTAGTGTTTCTTTTCCTCCCTAATCATATTACTCACTTGTTACTTGTGACTGGATAACACTGAAAATAACCTTGATGTGTAATGGAAAATAATTCCTTTTTAAAACCAATTGCGTCGGAGGTTCTGTTCCTAACTCAAGATATCGACTTTGTGTCGAGTGTTTAGTCCAATTTGTGATATATGTAAATATGATAATATCTGAAATCATAATCTTTAAAACTAACGGACTGCAATGATCTACCGCACAAGAACAATGTGGCAGTGGATCTAAAATACGGTATGTAGAACTTCTGTTATTTAATGACCTATAACACGAGCTCAAATAAATATCATCCATTTCACTACTATAGTTAACATGATCCATTTTGTAACCTGAAGTAATGATGACCTATTTCAAGTAAAGATATCTATTTCAAAACCGGAAGCAAAGATTATCTATTTCAGAATCTCAAGTAAAGATCTGAACCTCAAGTAAAGTTTATTTAATTTACAAGCAAATCCTCAAACAAGGATAATAAACCATTCCCTAATCTAAGATATAAATCCCTTGAGAGGTGAGAAAAAAAAATCAAAAACATATAAAATGTTCGCACTATTATTGTTATGCTCTTGTTACTTATCATCTAGTTACCCAAGTGGACAACAGAAAATACAGTTCTTTTTAAAGCCAATTGTATCCGAGGTTTTTTATCCTAACTGAAGACAACAGAATGAGTGGCTTATTTTTTATATAAACCTGCTGCGAATGGGTGTAGAATCACAGAAGTTGTCAATGGTGTCAGGTGTCACACTTCCCTGTCGCCACTAGCCTAAAGTTGCCCAACTTTGACGATCTCTTGTAAAATCGTGCATTCAATCATACCAGCTGGTAAAAAAATGAATACATAATTTTGAAAACAGCCCAGTAAACTTTCAGTGTTTATTAGTCATAAAGGCAATGTATTTCACACCATAGGAAGCTTGTAACCTCTTCCAGATTATCAACTCTATCTAACACATAATATGCGGATATCCTGGATATGCCTGTCTATAGAAACACAATCAATGAATTCTTCCAACAACCTAACGGCTACAACCAATTAAGTCTTGGTAACCTAATATCTAATCCAGCAATTCAAAAAGGAAACTTCCATTCCTTCTGCATAAAGAAAGCTGAACCCAATCGTAAGGCTGTATTAATCTCATTGTTTTCTAAATATCAATCAGATGGACATTTACTGTAAAATTTAATTATTATGTGAACTAAAAATTATAGTTGCTGAAAATTTTAAAATCATTTAAAATATAAAATCAATGAATTAATGTAAGTCTTCTTTTATGAAATTTAAAATTTAAAAGAAATATTTATAAAATGAAGTTACCAGAGGTCGTCATGCTGGTAACTAAATCCTTTACCTCATTCCAAAAATTCCTGAAATGATTACGAATAAGTGCTTACGAATGGTTCAATTTCTTTTGATACTTTTGGTGACGATTTTGTTAATTTTAGTCACTTGCAGTTATTGTGACAGAACTTCATAAATAAACCTTTGTGTGTGTATGTATTTCATTCTGTTGTAACACAATCAAAGAATAAGATATTAACATTCAATAGAATAACACTTTTCAATATTACATCCGTCGCAGTGATCATAGTCCTGAGCAAAAGTGATATGCTGCGTCCCTCCACACTAAAACCTGAAAGAAGGATCTACAGTGAGGAGTATTTGGACAAGAAAGTGGGAAAATAATACTCTATGCTTGCAATATAAAAATACTTTAAACTTTAGAATGATAATAAATAGAAACATATTAAAAGGAAAATAAGAGCATAATATTCAATCTTGCTAAATTAATTCTATTTCCATTTATTCATGCACTAGTTTGTATTATTTCCTTGTTCAAGCAGATTGGTACTGGTTCTGTGGTCAAAGATGATTGAAATATAAACAGTTGCATTCGAAAGCATTCCACATGCAGTAAAAAAGGGTCTGGATTCTATTCCTCGCATGCTTTCAGCAGTAGTATAAACAGTAGTTCAATAATGGCGGCTTTACCAAATAAGGAAAAGAAAAAAAAATTGGATTTAATTTTGAAAATTATATTTATTTTTGTTTTAAGTATGTTTTTTTTTCAAAATAGTACCCCTGCTTGGAGAGAGTTTATAGCAATATTTTCACATGCCCTATTTTTTATATTACATGTGCATAATATTGTTACGCTGCGTTATATGACATCTATCGTAGTTTTACGTATGGTATAGTTTGATGTTATGAGTAAGGTTGAACGTAATAATAATGATACGAGATCTGTTTTCTCCTTCAATGGAAGTATCCATTTTTAGAAAAAAAATAATCACAAATTCAATTTGTTATTTAAACCAGTTGGAATCTCAACAGAATGTAAAGTATATTTTATAGAAACTTCTTTCCATTTTTTAAACAATGTTCTTAAATGAAGAAGAAATCTAAAGAGTTTTCTCTTTAGATGGAGACTAAATTAAAAAATAAATTTTCATTATACCCAAGAATTGTATTGATGAAGAGAGAAGATGTATTTCTGCGAGGAAGAAACTCAGGCAACCTGCGAACAGAAAGGCATTCAATAAATTCAATTAAATTAATCAGTTAGTGTCAAGAAGTTAACAAAATATTCTCTATTATATATAAATAAATATATATATATATATATATATATGATCAAACCACAATAAGAAATGGGAAAACAAGACTAACATCTTTCAACCGTAACAAGCGGTCTTCGTCAGAGTCAAAAACCCAACTGAAGTTTCACAGGTTTATGTGAAATCTTTTTATAAATATATATATATATATATATATATATATATATTGTTTTGACTTCTGTTCTTATTTTAGTAAATTGTTATTAAGATATAAAATATGTTTTAATGTTTAGCTCCCAAAGAAATACGTTTGAAAGCATTTGGAAACGTCTCCTTTTCACAAACAATTCTTTATGCCTGCATAAAATAAGCAATTATATAAAAACAAGTTAATTAGATATTAGTTTTTTTTTAATAATTTCTATTTTTGACAACACTATACAAGCCTACAGTTCAAACAATTTAGATCAGTTGGCCTTGGAGATAGACAGCACCCGAAACCTGTCTAACGACGCCAAAGCAGCGAACTAAACAAGACGGAATCTTCCCTTTTTGTTTTGACTCTTATCTATTCAGATGTTTGTTATTTTTGGAGTTCACTAAGATTGCTCACTTATAGCCAGTTGGTATAGTGTAAACAACCGTACACAACATAACAAATTCTGTTCCTTTATTATGGAAATCATTGTTTTTAAAAAATCGTAAAGTCTGTTATCCTAAGTCAGGGAGTGGCAAACTTATTTTGGTCTGGGGGCCGAATACAGCTTAGTATGATCTCAAGCGGGCCGTGCCAGCAAGCTAATTACAAAATTACATTGAATTAACAATAAGTCTACCTTTCTATTTATATAAGTCAGCAATACTATAATTAGTGCTAAGAAAAATAAGTCAATTATTAAAATCTTTAATAAAATCTGACATTCTGTATCCACTGCTATCCATTTTGACACAGATATTTTGCTGGTCAAGGTGCGACGACAAAGGAAAAGGGGGTTATACAGCGCGTACTAAAACACTGGTGGATAATAAAAGAACTGCAGGTTTTTAAGGAAATTAGAGTAAACTGATTTTTTTTTACAATTATGCAGATTTATCTCCCGGGCTGGATCGAACCCCCAGCTGGGCCGGATCTGGCCCGCGGGCCGTATGTTTGACACCTGTGTGACTACAAGTCTTGTAGAAGCAATTCGTTTATTGACGTTGTCTAAGTAATAAGACTCAAGCTTTTAACGAACCATCCAGATTATCTGCCACAGTGAATATGATTAATTTTAAACTTCTATTGAATTATAATAATATAATAAAAATTATCATAAAATAATATATAATATATAATAATAATAATAATAATAATTATTATTATTATTATATTATATATAATATTAATATATAATAAAAATATGTAATTCAATGTATAAATAATTATTATATAGCCATGTTTATTCCGATGATTTGTAGGATCAAATTGTAGTGGATAATACAAATATAAATTAGTTAGCTGTAATAGTGTTTACCTGCATGATGGTGTTGATTGCGGCCTATAACGTTTCAAATCATAAATATGATCTATAATGCCACACTTTCACTATTAGAATCAAAATCAAAGTTCCAGGGACCAAATAAAATCAAAAACTGTTACTCCAATAGGCAGTTCATCAGCATGACTGAACAGGTTAATAAGATATAAATTGGCACGACATTACTGCAAGCAAATAGACTTGAGTTGTTCATAGAGAAGTATGCGGATTGAATTATTGCGGGGTTGGTAATGAGGAAGGGCGAACTTGAGGCAGGGATATGTCCGGGTAATTGTGTGGGCGGTAGAGGCGGCTATAAGTCTGGCCCAGGTCAGGGCGGTGGGCTAATCGCACCGGCGACGACTCCCCGGGGAAGCATAAGGTAATTAGGAAGCCTTACGACGTCCCACTATTACACAGTCGGTCATCAATTGCGGCCGACTGCTATCCAAACCCTCTACTTCTACTATTCTAATTAATCACCAGACGAGTTGGCGACCGGCTCACCAATTTTCATAACTCCCAAATGCCCTATATTAGCGTAAAGTTTGTGTAGAATTAGTTCTGTCAAGCATTCAATTCATAATAAGCTTCTTATTATATGATGGTATAAAATTTAAAATTTTCTTTTAAGATTTGTTTAAAGTTTTGTATAAAAAAAGAAAGAAGAACTTTTTATTTTATTTAATGTGTATCGCCCTTGAGATTAGCGTTAAGCCTTTCACTCTACACTAACATTTGAAGAAATATATAACAAGCATAAATCTCTTGAGTAAGAATAAATGGAAGAGCTTAAATTAAGGAAAAAAAGAAGTACCATCTCTATTTAATAACAAAATTATTCATTTGTCTTGTTATTTTAGAAAAAACGACAAAAAAGACAATGAGTTTTTGAGTTATTATTTCTATGAAGAGTTTCAGAAAGAGATGAGTACCGCTTGAATGGTTTTAATGTATATGTCAAACAAGTTGTGGTTCTGAGGACATCCATATATATAAGGTTATCTTGCTTTTATAGCCATGCTAACTGTTATGTTCCTAATGACCCTGAGAGCACCTCCATTAATTACTTCTTCAAGCATCGAGCCATTTATAGGGGTTGCCCGACCTTCAAACCCCTGCATACCTACATCACCTATGAGTTTGATACTTGTTAAAACTGTCTCTTAACAAAGATTGTTTGAGAATGAGATCAAAGCTCAGTCAACTATCAAAACCAGTTCTAAATATAGCAGTAGGTGTAAATCTTTCATCTAGGATCTATTTGATAAAAATTCAAGGAATCCCTTACAAAAATGTTCATTCCTCTATCAGTTCAAGTACAAAAAGAACTGATATTCTAGATGCAGTAACTTACCAAAGGGATGCTGGCCAGAAATGAATAAGTATTACCCTGTTTTAAATAGAGTAATTATTTATTAAATAATCCAATGGCAACATTTGACTCAAATTAATAATTAACATACATACTTGAATTTTTGTAATTTAACGTAAATCAACAATTTGTAAGCAACATTACCATGGTTTACAATAACATTAGTGAAATGGCGGGTTAAAAAATTTTTGCTCAAGCGCACCCTACCCCTAATATGGGCAACATATGATCTTAATAGCCCCATTGATAAGGAGAGACAGCTTCAGAGTTGGGCCCTATCCCTATGGCAGCATAGATGGGATACTGGCAGTGTTGGCCGATGGACCTACAAATTTTTCCCCTCAGTTGAAACCAGACTGCGAATGACTTTCTTTCTGCCGGATTATTGGCTGACCCAGGTCTTGACAGGTCATGGTGACTTTGGGGCCTACCTTGAGAGGTTCCGTCTAGCCGAGAGTTCTGCTTGTTCATGTGGGGAACCAGTTGAATCGGTGGGCCACATATTGGAATGTTGCCCAAGATATGACGATCTTAGATTTGGCCTTGAGATGAACTGTGGCTTGTTTGTTGATAGGTTGTATGCCCAGAGTATGTCGGGAGGTTTGTTTGGCCAATTTCTGAAGTATGTTTACCATGTGGGGAGGAGAAGGAAGACCCTTACCCTCTAGTGTCAGGGACCTCGATGTTGTGGTTTATTTTAGTCTTGGCTAGTACCATTAGTGATAAATTAGTTTTAGTCTTTGTCTCAAGGGAATATTTCCAGTACCTTGAGGGTTTAACGTAAGTTGTGTTCGTTCTGTATGTTTGTTTATATGTCCTGTGTCCTTTAGTTTAAGCTACCGATAAGGGAATATCGAGTACCTTGTCGGACATTATATTATATTAGTTCTTAGTCTTTTAGTATTGAGTGTTTCTATAGTTATAAGTTAGTTTAGTTTCCACCTCGAGGGAATATTTTAGTACCTTGAGGCGTAGCGATAAGTTCAGTTAGTCTTGATTGTGTATTTATATGTCTTCATTATATGTGTTCTCTAGTTAAAGTGCAACTGGTAAGGGAATTTTGAGTACCTTATCAGTAATTATCTCCGCATGTTACCTAGGCTTTAGTTTGTCTGTTACTCTTGGCCTAGGTACCGTTTTGCGGAGTAACTGTCAGAATTCGAGCTTAGCATTGCGTTGCTTGAGGTGCCCTCGGGCACTTCCATGTTCAATGGAGGTGGCTAAAGGGTAACTTGTCAACAAGGCGGCCTGGCTTGACTAAGCGGTTATGGCACAAAATGGCGAGGAACGCGAAGATCAAAACGGTTTACAATAACATTGTAATGGTTACCCTTACAAGTACAGCCCGCGTCTATCATTCCTTGAATTTGATCATCAAGAGGGAACAATTTTATTCAGCTGACTTCAGCAGTTCCTAATACAATATAATGTACTAATAAATACATATGCATGCACGAGACATTCACGTACATACAATAATATTTATATGATTTAAATACATTTAAATCATATTGGTTTTTCATTTAAAGTATTTTATGGGTTACTTCATCTGGTGACTATTAATCTATATATATAAAGTTCATGAGTTTGTTTTTTTGTTTGTTCACTCATTTTCTGTGGAGATAGAGACCTAAAATGAAATATATATTATTTTAAAGCAAAGAAAATTATCACTATATTCCCATAATTGGAGCGAGGGTAGCAAGTGTCTTGCGTGCTCGCCGATGACAGTAGTACATATATATAAATGTAACAACTTTTTTTTTAATTTAATATTTGTGTAATATAAACACTAAAGGCATGGAGCAAGGGTAGCCCACTGGCTTGCGTGCTCACCGATGACAGTAGCACAAATGTATAATAAATAAATGCAACAAATATATAATAATCTACTACATTATAGGTTAAAAATGAATAATTTTAGAAACAAACTTGAACACAAATGTCAGATAAAATACGAATGTTCTAAGGTAATATTATAAAGATACATTGCTTTCATTAATTTTATTTTATTAATTGGTAAATAAATTGAATATTTAATTTTACAAATTTGGTTTGTTTTAAATATATTTGATTGTGTATATAACTTGAATAAATGTTTTATTTAATTACGTCATAAAATAATTTTTTTTTTACTTTTAAATGATTTTTATTTTTCTAAATATACTTACTGGTTATATGTTTTGAATCATGCTAAGAATACTATATCAAAAGCTTGGGCCATATAAGAATCTGTTTCCGTGTCTTAATAAAAAGAAACAACAATTACAATTATCCCTCTCAATCATGTTCAGTGAATTTATTTCAGTGACTATTGTTATAATTTCTGAGTGGCACAAAGGGTCACGAGTAGCCTAGTATAACATATTTTTGTTTAGTGGTTCATAAATTTTTGTTATATGAAAAATTTTGTTGTAACCTATTGCTTTATACTTCCATGAAATTCATATTATATTATTGTAACAAGATTAGCAATTACTAGTACTTAATTATTAATTAAAAACTAATCAATTAATTAGTATTTATCAATGATATTATTAAAAGAGTCGAATTAATAGTGTCAGTGCACTATTTACTAATAAACAGTATATTAATAATTAGTGCGTTCTCATTGTACACAGATAGTGTATAAATGTGATTTAATTATACAGTCCTGTCAATCCCGTAGTAGATAATATGTTAGAAATATACGAAGTGCCAAGGTAAAGAGCAGTTAAAAAATATATATATATACATATAAAGCTAAAATTTATCGGGACTCGGTCAGTTCTTTTTTTATTATTTTTTTAATCACGGCCAATACTTTTATCATTTTTTATATAGAACTGACCGAGTCCCAATAAATTTTAGTTTTGTTTCTATTCCACGGTCGGTACGTTTATCTATATATATATATATATATATATATATAATATATATATATATATATATATTTATAATAAATATTATTATTTGTTTCATCCAATTCTTCAAGAGTAATGAAATGAATATATATCAAAATATGTTATTATTATTTTCCTCTGGACGAAAGGAAATCCCTGTGTTTAATCTTCCGGTTAATTAAACTCAACCTTAATCTCTCAGTTTTTATGTGGATTTGTATTCATATATTTTAGACAAATGTATATTTGCTAAAACTCTGCAAAAATTAAAGTTCATTTTGCTCCATGAACATTTTTGATTTGTAATCAATTGCAATGATTGATGGTTAAGATCCGCGCCTTATATGTTATGAAGGATCAGCTTCTCACAAGTAATTTGTATTTAACGATTGAATTTTGTAGTAATGTAAGATTATTAACCATTTTTACTTTAGGTCCATATGTAAACTATCTGTGGGCGATAAATATAATAATATGACAGTTGAGTTGAGAGTGTTGGACGTGGCAAATTCAAAGTGTCCTGGATGAGTAAAGCTCTGTGAATATTTAACTGCTGGAAACAGTGAGTTGGAGTAGTCATACTGATGGATGCAATGGAAGAGAGAATCTTGAATGCATTGGGGCACATATAAACAGGAAGGAAGCGACACCATATGGCCTTCGAAGATCTACAAAAAAGCTTCCCCTATTAAACAGAGAACGATACCCTAACAAACCGTAAAATGGGACAAACTGGTGTCATTTCTCACTGTAATTCCTTACCCATTACTTGTATCAACACGAACTCTCTCGTTATATTGGTGTGGAGCCTTAACAAAAGTAGATTCTTTTACTATATAATGGGAATATGGAAAGAACATATTTTATAAAGTGAATAATAAAATTAATGTAATATATAGAAACTCACTCACTCTGTATTTCTGTGATTATCTGTCTCTCTCTCTTCTCTATCACTCACTCCATGAATTACGTTCTTCCCATCTTCATATATATGCAAACAATAATAATTATTATTTTAGAATATTATTAAGAGTTTATACTAGAATATTAGGTTAAAAGATATTGAGAAACAGTTTGCACATGAAATCTCTGGGCAACTCCCTTTAACGCCGTTCATTATGGCCTTTGAATTTCCTACGGTGTGGATCATAGATATTCTTTAAAAACCAACCATATTGACACACAGAAACTTTATACAAGACAACGTTTCACGATACGATAACCTAATTTATATAGTTTTAACATTGTACACGAAGGAATAGTGATCTCCTGATAGAGCTGGGTTTGTATTATACAGGAGAAAGATAATCATCTTGTAGAAGCTTTCGACAGAATCTAATACATTTACTCCAACACTTGCTCCTAATCATAAAAATATGAAACCTATTTGATATGATGCTGAAAAGGTTATATATTCTGTCAGAGTTTACAAACACTCGAAAAACACTAACTGAAAATAAAATGAAAACAGTTCTTGGCATTTCAGGATTCAAAGCACTGAAATATTTGACCAAGTAGAAAAGAAAGCTTCATGTAGTGGGAAAACAGTGCCCTGTTTCTTTGAGACCCATGATATCCATAGGGTTGGACGAAGGGCAGTTTAGAGGTCTGGAACGTGAATGGAATGAAAAAGCGACCCGGCTAACGAGAGTCACTTGTGTTGCTAAAGTTAGAAAGAAAATCTACAAATACTCGGTGGTAAAAGCTGAAGTTGAATACTTTAAGCATTTAGATTTTAAGCAATCAGACTCTTTGATTGTTATCATCTTACCGGGTTAAAATGCTACCTTTTAATGTAGCAGTGTTCCGATGGTGTCCATTTGCTTGATTAATTATTCTTTTGACCAAGGAGAGTTCCTCGGAGGGGTGTCTGCACACGTGGCAATGGCACTCATAAATGATAAAAGTTATTTTTATTTTTTTTACTTAAACTATAAAGTATTGGCATTAAGAAGTGATTGTAATTTGGTATCGACAATTAGTGGTGATTTATAACACGAATAATTGGTCACCCATTGATGGCACTGCATATATGAGAAAAGTTATAAACAAAATATATGGTGTTCCTCAAAAAATATACTTGAGATATTGTTTAAAAATAATACTAGTCATTGAATTTACTTAATATTTCAAACCAGAATATAAAACCCTGGTTTCAAATGTGTACTAGGGTTTTTATATTCAATTAAAACCCTAGAATTATTGAATATACTAGCGTTTTACACCCTATTATTATTTAATACTAGGGGTAAACCCTGGTATTGAATAAAAATACCGTATTTACCTCAAATACGGTAAATCTATGACCTTTTGAAATTCGGTCTTACTGTGAATGGCTTATATGACTATGAAGTGAATGACTATGATAATGGCTTATGGTCACTTCTGAAAAATTATATATGTTAATTTATATAAACCAAAATGTAACATTAATTCTAATTAATCAAAAATAAATGATTCTATATAAAAATTAATCATTATAATACTTAAAAAGATAGAAAATAGGATTTGAATTAAAATTCTGAGATAAACTGTGAAAGGAGCAGACAAAAGAAGAAAGGACACACAAAAAAATTGATTGGATCATAGCATATGTTTTTTTTTATAAATTAAAAAGGCTGTTAAGACAACTTAACAGTCTCTAGAACAATTTTTTTTAATTTTTTTTTTACTATTCACATTTTAGAACTCTAATGTTTAAATTTTACCTGATTGTTTATATTATATTTTTCATTATTTCTCATATCCACATTAATTTTTAATTTGTGATTTTATCTTTCAATTTCTCCTACCTTTCTCGCTTATTTCACTTAATTACTACTCGCAGTTTTCCACTTTTTCATTCCTTAGACTGTCTTAAAATCTTCACTGATGGTAAGGTGGCTACACTTTCTGTCACTTTGTTTCCATCAGTGAACTCTTTCACGTCTCCATTCTTCTTTCTTCTTCTCTTATTCTTTTTGGTGTAACCGTCATCAGGAAGAATGATAGGAAACCAAAAGTGCACTTGAATGACAACCCTAACTGTTGTTGCTTTTGTGGATCGTTTTTTTATTTTATTTTATATAATATATATTATATAAAAACTATCCATAAAAGTGACAAAAAATTCATGATAAACAATATAAAGAAATGTAAAAAGTACTTCCAGTCTCAATTTTAGGTTTTAACCGTTCAGGGGAGTGACTAGAGGACACCAAGTGACTGGAAGTGACAAGATCTAAACGTTGTTCTCATTGTCTTTTTGTTATATATATATATATATATTTATCAGTACATATATATATATATATATGAATATATCAATAAAATGAATTACTAAAATAGATAATTTTAATATACGTAAAAAGTCTCTAGATAAAAGAAATTGACGGAGTGACGACAGTTACTCTCTCTCTCTCTCTCTCTCTCTCTCTCTTATAATATTATATTATATTATATATATATATAAAGAAAATCAAACCTAAAATAGCACCTTTTCTACAATATTAGTGATTTTTTAATATATATATATCTCTCATATATTAATCAGTGAATGATTGTATGTGTCAATGGAGAACTACAGTGCCTCTTATGAAGTATCCATTATGTCTTTGTTGTATGAATATTTTTATATTTGTATTATTTGAAACAATAATTTAAATTTTTGAAGAAGCAATGTTTGTAAGTTAAATGTAAATGAATGCTAAACACACTTTCCTCTACTTTAATCGGAATATTCAGTGATTTAATCAATTTACTTGTGTGCAATGGTCAGTTAGTAGTTATCACAATATTTTTACATAATACTGTAGAAGAGTACTTCAATAGACCATTTACACATTCACAGAGTGAATAAAATATAATGGTTTTAAAATTCCGTTTAAACATCTAAATTGGTTAGTTAAACTTGAATTCATAACAGAAAGAAAAAATAGATTTCATACAAAGATAGAAAAGAAATAATTGTGAAGGAAACTAACGAGGCTTCAAACAATGGTTGGTTTTAATATTTATGTACAAATAATTACTATTATTTAATATGTATGGTATATTCTCAAGAGGAGGCGTTAATTAACAGCATCTTAGGTTTGCTTTGATACTTATACATATTGGGCTAATTGTTTTTTATTCACTAATTATTGTTTAATGTTTATAGCTGTCTGTGAGTTTTTTTTTTTCAATATTTAGTTTGAACTATAATAAATGATTCAAATTGAAAGGAAAAGTTTCTCTGATTGACATCGGAGAAGTGAAAATAGACGTATAGGTTATTTTAATATTATAATTAATCAAATATTTCTCAATCAATGGACTATTTAGAACGATAAAAATCTTGAATTATGTAAACAATAATCTAAATAAATGACAGTTTTTAAGATTCAACAATAATTAATAAAAAACTGAGTTGCATACCTTTCATTTATAAGTTGTACGAATAATTTGGTGCACTGATAGTCCAGCAGTTCCTTTCCATCTACCATTCTTACGGACTTTCGTTTTCACTGATATTCTACGGCTTTTGAGGTAAAGGAGATTCGGCAGGGTCCTCTAGTTGTTGCTCGTTAATATAACACATACATAGCAGTGAGCAAGACACTTCACTAGGTTAATTCTACATTGCGCAGTTTTATATTTTACTTTAAGTAAATTTTTGTTGTAATAAAGGTCATTCACTACTACCTGACAGGCCGATCGTTGAGACGGGAGGCTTTAGATTCTCTCTAAGGAATGGCCCGCATAAGTAGATCTGTAAGATTGAAACTTTCAGTGTTCTGTACTAAGGGCAAGCACTTTGAGGTTACACCGCACTGGACCCTTATGGCCCTAGAGGAATATGTACACCATTCTAAAACATTGACAGAGACATCGGGAAAACATGGAAAACCATCTCATTTACGATTCAAAGATTGCAAAATTTTAAATAACCAAACAATTTAAAAAAAAAATCTTTATATATTTCTAGTTTTATTGTATTCTATTTAATTTGTTACACTATTACTAATTAGAGGTAGTAGCTATTAGTCATACTGATTCAAATATATAATTAAGAAAAATCTATTCATTAGTTAAAAAATAATCAATGATATTCTCAAGATAATCTATTCCTCTATTCACATGAGTATTATTGAATTTATTCAGACAGATCTCTTTTTTTAACAATAATTATTATTGAGCTATTATGTTAATTTAAATAACGCTGATTCAATAATATATAATTTATAATTTACAAAAACCGTTTCGTGTTAAATATATATTGCATTTTCAATAATATTTTACCTTTACATAAAGTAATAGCTCATAACTATATATTTGAAAAGTGGATTCACAAATATAGAAACACTTAGAATTAGCATAGTTTTTAATAAGCAAAAAATACAGAATGGTGCTTTGGTACTATATTGCTCAATAAGAAGTATATATCTCTCACAATTTTGAGAGATATATCCCTAGGGTTTCTAATGATACTAACAAATAAAGAATTTATTTGTTAATTTATTTTTGTAATGAAAATTGTTCATTCAACCTCTTTCGACTGTTACCCCACCTAATTTTATTGAGAGCGAAGATGAAGTAATAATGGGGTAGTTTAAGTTGATAAATTTCTTCATTCGTAAAATCTTCGATTGGAGTTTAATTTTAATTATATTTTCTCCAATATGCCAAAGTGAAAAAAGTTTTGAAGATGCGAAGACTGTGGTTTCTATAAAAATCTTTGTTATGCTATATAAAGCAAAAAGTAATTAAATTCGAACAGTTTACAATTATGCAAAAATCATTGATTGATTGAAATTTTTAACACTAAACTTTATTTTCCCACAGTATCATCAGATACTGAAGAAATTGATACCTCATGTTTATAAAAGGTAAGACAATTTTATTCTAATACCTGATACGAATGTTTTTTTTTTTAATAGATTACACAATAAATTAATTAAATATTATATTTGTAAGTGCCTAATATTTTTAGGAATACATGAGCATTGTTGATATTTACAAATGTTTATAGTTAATTTCATTAAAGTAATTAAATATTAAAATTGCCTTTCTTTTCAGTTACAAAATATTATCTAACACACAAATAATCAATTCAATGAATTCATGTGTTTAAATATGGCTATTTATGAATAGCCACATTAAATAAAACTTGTCTCCTTTTTATAACAAAAGAAAAGTCCATAACTGGTAAACAATTTTACTAATTTAATAAAACTGGATCATTGATCTAGTGTATTCGATAAATATCCTCCTTCCAGGTTGTAATAAAATTCTCAATGCCAATGTTTCAATTTTATGTGATATCTTTTATATATTAAGGAGTAAGCATTTTTTTAAAAAAAATGAATTTTACATTATAAGAGTATTAGTTATGAATATAAATTACAATTACAATTTCCTATTTGCATAATAAATGCATAAATAATTTAAAAACCCCAGCAAGGACCGTTACGGGTCAGAAAATCTTAGGTAAAGTTTATGATACAATACGGTGATTTTATTTCACACGTTTATAGTGAAACGTTTTTACATAACGCCTGATGGTTGAGAAAACGGTTCAGCTTGTAAAAGAAAATTTTAGAAACAAATTCAGAATTAACGAATCAGTAGGAAAACACTATCGTAGTCAACATTTCTTTTTAACCTTCATCACGAAGGGATTGATGATTGCACTTGTTTTCCTAATGTTAACCGAATTTCATTTTTCTTCCCAAATACAATAAATCTAAAAAAAAATCCAATTTGCAAACCAAAGTGTAATGTTTTTGAAATGAGGCAAAAACAATTTGATCAGTTTTCATCAGGAAATGAATGGGAGAGGTATTTTTCTCTAATGCACAAAGTCTTTTATGCAACAACTAGACTACTAGTCAAGTACTTTTGTGCTGTGCTAGTACTGGGCCTAGTCGTTTGTCAGTCAGCTTTCAGCATGGGTTACATATTAATTTATGTATGACATAATCGATGAAATACAGATTTTTGAAAATTACTACTCTGAGTTGAAATCATTTAATAAACATCATGTAAGAACTGAGGAAATATTTGATCTAGGTTAGGTTAGGCTGCAGTGGTAGTCCCACAAGGCAACACACGTAGGCCAAGCATTGGCTCTTTGTGATACCACACAATGAAGATTGATTCTACAGTGAGAGTCCTAAATTTTGGCTAACTCAAGTGTATTTAGAATAGCAATCTTTAAAGAGTACCTGGTAGCGTACAGGCTCAGGACCGATGGTTTAACGTCCTACTCCGAGGGACGACGTGGTCAGATTTATTCACCTCTCGCATGAATAAATCGAGGGCCAGGTGGAGATCGAACCCCGGTCGTATCAGTTCAGAGGTGAGTACGTTAACCACTGAGCTAGCCTGGCCCCCAATAATAGATCTAAAAGATATTTGTAAATGAAGGTAAAGTAAAAGTGTCCACTACAAGACACGTGAGCAAAGACTATTGAAAAGAGAAAGGAATTTCACGTTTGGGTGCCATATGCAAAGAGCCATAAAGACAGGTAGGCAAAAACATTCCACATAGTGGGTAGTCGGCCCTTAGAACTCAATTCTAACAGGTACTATCTTTGTGGTTCACGAAAATCTTTCTCCTTTCCATAACAGAAAAAAAATCCTTCATAGTATTTTACGCTTAGTTAAATAAGCCATATATATAGGAAATTTTATTATCTTTGAAAGCAAACACGTTTAGTTTGTAATTATTATATTATATTTTGCAGTATGTCATTGTGAAATTGACATTTTCGTGAATTGTTTACGGCTAATCTGAAGCGTTTTCTGTCATATGGGTTACTATTATTATTAAGATTGTATCGAATTTCATTTTATTTATTTATTTCCCATATAACTCTGTCATCTATTCTCTAAAGATATATATGCAGTTGACTTATAATATACAATAATTGATATGTGTACAATTATTGTTTTTCTTCTATATCAATGTATTCAGTAAATTGTTTATTTGAAAATTTACAATGAATGAATATTTATTTTAATTTCTGATGGTTGAATTATCCAGTTGCGCAGTTAATTACATAAACATTGCTTACTCTACAGATGTTACAGGTATGTCATTGATATGTATGTAGACAAGCATGTCTACAGATGACATTGAAGTATGTCAACTATGTAAATGTAACATGCACAATCACCAATGAAAAAATATATCTGTTTAAATTATAAAATTTTGCTATAGCAAATTGTTCATGAAACAGGTACAATTAAGTTCTATTGAAAGATATGAATGTTGTTTACTTGTACCAATATCACCCCTAGACATGTAAACTTTGTAGTACTGTAAGCAAAGAGTCAACCTTATATCCTGTAGCCTTGAGTATCTAATTGCTGAAAAGCCAATTCAAGATACTCTAACTTCCTTCTTATAGCAGAGAAATAAAAATAATAAAAAAAGTATACTTATATATACCATATATTAGTGTATATTGGCAGCAGATTCTCTTGTAAACATATTTTATAAATGTAGACGGCAGCTTTTGCTGGTGTTTTCTACTTATCTAACTAGTTTTCTTTGGTAGGTAGTGATTTCATGAAGGAGTTGTCCCAGAGACATCGAAGATATAATTTCGTAGGTTACTCAATAATATATTTTTACTTACAACCTTTCGATTTCACTGAAATCATCATCAGCTATATCGTACAAACTGATTAAGCGTAAACTAACACAATAACAATTTTGAAAAAGTTAAACAGTAAAATTATTAAAATTAAGAGGATAAATAGAAATAGACACTCATTGTGAAAAAACAAGTCCACTGTGACAAGTGTAAGGTTACACCTATTATATATATAAATACAATATAAATCCTATTGGTCACCACTGTAATGAATCATATATATATATATATATATATATATATATATATATATATCTACCTGATGACGCTAGCCAAAATATAGTAGTGAGTGTTGTATGTGAAAAGTTTGTTTGTAATCTGCTAATTTTGTGTTCAATTTTTTTGCAAAATTTAATTGTTTTCTTATTATTTGTTTAGCGTTAATAAGCATTTTCTTAAATCATAAAACTTACCAAAACTCCCTCATGATAATGCAATTAAAAAAAAAAGAACTCGTGAATTTGTTCTCATATAGGGTGCTACTTTTAGGCATAATTTTGTTGGTTCACCAATTTTGTTCCGATCTGTCAAAGGCTATGATTTGTATGCTCCTAACAATCTTTTTATTTTATCTCTTTATACAGACAGTCAACTACATACACACACAGCTATTGTCGAAACAAGTTTTTAGGGACTAAAGTCGAATCTACAGATCCGATTTTTTCATGAACATTATTCTTTATTTATAGTAAGGCAACAAAATTTTGGTCGTATACAATAAAATAAAAAAATTATGAGTTTCAATAAAAAGAAATTATTAAATAAAATTGCAACTTTTCGTACCATTTTCATTGAAAAAAAAATTTTTTCTTATCAACTATTAGGTATTCAAAAAAATTATTAAAAATTAGGGTGGCCTACACTCAACTTTACTATCAGTAAAGATAAGGAACTTTACAATCAACTGGTTTTTTTTTCTAATGTGACTATTCATGAATAACAATGAATAATCATTTGTTAACATGCAGCTACAATCGTTTAACAGTCATAAGAAATTCTGATCATTGATAAATTTGACGTGTTTTTAAGATTATTAATCTGAGGGTTTAAATCTCATCGGACTCGTACACTCCGCTTTCATAGCGGAGCTGTCAAATTCCTTATTTTACCAAGTGACAGCGATAGTTTAAAAAATTATTGTTTCATATCACGAGGAATTTTTAGAGTTCTATAGATTCAGTTTTCTACGCAAGAATCAGTAAGAAGCTCTCTTATTCTAAAAAGTTATCGAAAAACAAAAGAGAAAAAAGAAGTTATAGATTTCAGATTGAGGTGTATTAAGAAGTAAGGATTGTCAAATTTTAAGTATATCCTTCAATAATTTACCTGGTAAACATTCATATCAGTCAGTAGCAGTCCATATAATTACACACAAGCAGGTATAGGTACACTGCATAAATAAAAAGAACACCTAATATTACAAAAATGATTTAGTATTATTATCTTATGGTGTCTCACATGAACCCAATCATCCAAATGTCCTATATTGTGTTAAAAGATATTTTAACACAAAATATAATATGTTAAAAAAATACTGCTTTATTCACTTACTTTCGTAGTATCTCGTAGAAAGGAGATACTACACAGGTGGTACTCATAGTTTCAAAACTTTGAAGGACTTACATCTACAGTGGACAGGGAAGGAATCCACTTAGATAGTTTTTACGAGCTGCCCAAACAGCTGAAGGGAGCCAGAGCGTCTGAGTTACCGAAATAAGAACCAGTGGAAAGAACAGGGATCGTAAAGTTGGAATTAACAGAGCCCTATAAAGTTTACACCGTCGCAGTAGTAAAGAGACGGGTCGCAGCCACTTGGACCTGTTCGTATCTCCATTACTCTACTCTTCTACAAACTTTCCGGACAGTCTAGTTAAATACTTTCCCTCTTACTGGTATAGAAACTCTGCTAATGAATCAGTCAAGTAAAAGTAACATCTTTGAGCAGTAAAAACAAAGTTATTGTTAGACAGTTACATTGGTTCTGAATAAGTAGTGACTCCATAATGCAGTGCTTCTCAAACGGTGTGCTCCAAGAGAATGAAAGATTAAATTCATGTAACAGATTTATATTTTAAAATTTTGTATTATTTTCATTTATTTTAGAAACACCAATAGTTTTAAAATGTGACTTAAGTCTCCACCACTTAATATTTTGAACTGGAAGGTAAATTTCTTTCATTTTCATGCAGCAATGGATAATACTTTCTTTTTTCTTTTCCTTGGGGATTTAAATCCTTTTTACTGATCTCTCTCTCTCTCTCTCTCTCGCGCTCTCTCTCTCTCTTTTAAAGAACTATTCCTTTTAATTTCCTATCATTTTCCTATTTTCAAATTTCAGTACTAAATTTTCCATATTAAAATCAGTGATGCGCACCAAAGCTTTGGTTGCTTCATAGGTGCGCCTTGAAGTAAATAAGTTTGAGAGAAACACTGCCATAATGTGTAAAGAAAATTCTGGCATTGAATTTATGATATGTTCAAATAACCAAACAGAATGAAACCACTATTACATTCAAAAATCAACTAAAATAAATGATATGTATTCTTCAAAACCTATCTTTAATAACCTATTATCAACATCATCAATTTACGATATCAACATTTGATCAAGAAATGTTTATTTAGTCAAATTGACAATTCTATCTGAGACTGACATGAAAATAACTCAATGATAGTAGCTAAAACCAAAAACAAAATACAGTAATGTAAAAGAGTTTTTTGAAAGAAATTTTGAATATTTATAATGATTAATTACTGAATGATAAAAATATCATGAGCTTTCAATGTTGGAAAAAAATATTATGTAAAAGGCTTAATAAGTCCTTTTTTTTACTGATTCACTTACTTAAAATTACTAAGTTATGAAAACAAATTTGATAATTTCAGATTATAGAGAAGTAAATTTGCCTGAAATATGTAGCTGTATATCACAATAGTCATTATTAGACTTGGATTGGTTAGAATCATTACTTGTTGGAATTATTTGTATTTATCAGGAAACTTTTCAGAATTGAGTAAAACAAATATTTACTATAAGTACTTCTATATGATTTTGAGGCATGTGATAGAGTTGGTTTGACAATTAAAAAGTAAATTATTATAAACTATTGAAGTGATGATGAAAACGTGTAAAATTCAGATTTATAGATTGTTGAGTCTTTTAAACAAAGATATCACACCTTTCAATGTGTTATCACACGGATTCAGTGAGTTAATTAAAAAAATTATTATAGATAAGAATGGTATTCACAGTTGTTACATTGCAATTAAATATGGTTTGATATAGATAGGTACAATTTTGTTATATACCTATGTGAAATACCTAACCCTATTTTGATATATTTTCAGTGGAAGTGTCATCTCATGAGTTTTGATGAAACCAAATTGTTCAGTTAGTAGTAATGTTAATTTAATATTAAGTTCAAAACTATTACACTCTATATTTAATAGTTCAAAAGAAAAAAAATCTATCTATAAAGACCAAATAGTTAAAATTTTTTTATGACAATAAAAATGTACCCAAAAAACATAAAACGATAATGTCTATTTTATATTATTTTATCCATTGTGTCCTGTAACTTTTCTACTAATTTTTGAATATCACCCTCGTCACACAAAGAATAAACGTCTTCAAAAAACTTGTAAAACTGACTCAAAAAACCTCAAAACGTGGAAATTGGTGCTTCCAGATTTGATTTTTTTTATTATTACTTTTTTAATTTGTAGTAAATTATATATATATATATATATATATATATATATATATATATATATATATATAAATTAAAATAAAAGATAGCACACAGATAGACACAGGAATACTCACTTCTATATTTCGCATCGTCATCAGGACGAGGTCGAAGAGCGGTCTCGAGTTCTCCTGTGGACTTTCGCCTCCTGATGACGATGATGGTCGAAATATAGAAGTGAGTTATTCCTTTGTCTGTCTGTGTGCTATCTTCTTTTCAATTGGTTTTTATTTAAAAGTCCCTTGGATCGTTACATTTAATTGCTATATATATATATATTAAATGTTGTTATGAACTAACTTAAATAATTTTAAATTATTAAAGTTTGTACAACTATTATTATTTATAGGTATTACTTCACTAAATTACTTCGGTTCAATGTTACAGATATCAGTTTTTTCAGTTTTTTTTTTAAATTAATTTTAGTTTTGATGATCCGTGCATTAAAAAATTAAATGAAATGTATACCATCTCACAACAAATTTTTATTCCCGAAATCAGTTGTCATACAGGTGAGTTGACTGTAAAATTGTTTAAATTTCTTTGTGTTATCAAATTACATATTAAATATAAAAGACATGAAACTTACTACAAAGTAAATAATTGTCAAAAATTTCGTTTATAATAATAATATCTTCAGTGTAGGTAAGATAACTGTAGTAATGAGTACCTGAATCATTAAGTTTAATATACTGATATATTTATTCTAAGTTGATTCTAAGAATGAATCCATCATCCCTTGATTTAATGAATATATCTTGCACTGTTCTGTGCTAGTATGAAGTATTAATTCAAGTTCTAGTATTCAAGTATGAATATATCTTGATTATGTCTGTTCTAGTGTAATTGCTGAGAGTATTCATAACACTAAAACAAAAATTTGAATAACTTCATTTCTTTAAATTTATTTTCTTCAATAAAATGGTCATCTTACCATTATATGTTTATTTAGAGTAAAGAATTTTCTAATAAGGTTATAGCAAAAACTAACAAAAGGTACAATGTGGGAAACTAGTTTTCACTTGCAAAATTATTCATATTCATAGTATTTATGTGTCATAACATATATTTTACTCTAAACCCATAATACAATATGTAATTAATATGAAAATATAAGTATAAAACAGGATATTAATAGGTACAAAACAAATAATCATGATTTTTAATATGTTAATAGTTATTGCAGTAAGAGTAAAAACAGGAACTACAATTAAAGTCCATTAGTTTTATTTTAGTCTGACAATAAAATTAGTTGATTTTTATCGATTATCGGGTAATATTTTTTTCTGCATGTTTTAGGCTGATTGTCTAGCGGGGCATTAGCGCAAGCTGTCGCAGATGGGAACTGACACTCCACCTGCGCTACATAGAGTCGTAGCTTTTCATCTGCTGGAAGGGTTCTTATGAGTAGTTTGGTTCAACTGAATCATATCTCATCTCCTGATTACGACGATTCATTGAAATATCAAACAGAATTTTGTCAGTTTTTTTCCTAAATCTTTTTTTCAGTGTATTTGTTGTATTGTCTTCACAGACCATTGATTTTTTGCTGACATATATAAATGATCACTACAAATTTTTGATAAACATTAAGAATCAGTGGTCTAAAATGTTGCTACACTCAAGAACCTCTAGTTATTTATATATATATAATATATAACTATATATAAATGAAATTATTATAGAATTTATTATTATTATGAAATTATTATGAAATTTATAGAACTATTTATAGATATAAATGAAAAAAGACAACAAATAGAAGAAGCGAGAAAACTTACTGGGTCAATATATGAATACTGGTCAATATTGACCCAGTAAGTTTTCTCGCTTCTTCTATTTGTTGTCTTTTTTCATTTATATATCTGTCCGGTTTGGACCGTTTTAATATTTTGATTTATATATATATATAAAGATTTCACATAAACACGTGAAGTAACAATGAATGATCAATCCAGAATATGGAATGGGCAAACAAGACTAAGATCTTTCAACCGTAACAATCGGTCTTCGTCAGAGTCAAAAACCAGGCTTGTTGCGGTTGAAAGATCTTAGTCCTGTTTTCCCATTTCATATTCTGGTTTGATCATATATATATATATAGAATTTAAATCACGACTTATTTTCTTAGCCCAATATTAATATGATATAATTTGATCTGTGGCAACAACAACAAAAAATACATATATGATATGGATATATTTATGTAGATAAGAACTATACGCCAGTTTCTATATAGATTAATTTTCTCAAGAGCTTTTCCACTTTCCTTGTTTTCTTCAGATGATAACTAATATGTGCTGAGTCAAGGTTAGTGAGGTTGCAGAAAAGGAGGGGTTCTAGTTGGTATTCTGACTTAACTGGGAGCTAGCACTGGACCCCGCTCTCCCACCCTCCAGAAAACATATGACAAGTTCTGATTTCATTTTAGAAATGAAATATATATATATATTATATAACGAGTTGGATGCCGTTTTTTCACCACTTCTCTTCCTTTCCTGAGGACGTCTGTCAAAAGGGTTGAAATACGGAAAGTGAGTCCTATATATTTATATGAACGGCTAAACCACAGAACGAAATAATGAAAAGTAACTAATATTTTTCAAAACAAAACAAGCTTTTTTTGTTAGAATCCAAATAATGCGATGAAAACCGTTTATTTTGGTTCAATGATCTTAGTCGTTTAGACGTTGATATCTATTTCACGTGTTTCATTGAATGCGTAATATATATATTATGGAAATAACTAAGTTTTTTATTAATGTTTTAAATTAACAAATGTAAAAAAAGTTTAAGGCATTAGATTTGAAGATAGCAGAAAGATCAAATCAACTTTGTAATTAATCAATACTGATAAAATTGGCAGAAATCAATGGTAATAAAAAGAACAACTTGATTAAGAGAGACAAATGAAAGTACTTAAGCATTTTTAAACTAGACATTTATATCTTCATTGCTATCATCATGAATCTAGGAAATTTCATCAAATTGCATAATAACTTATAAAACCAACGGTATCAAACTCCGTAACTTTCGACACCTAAATAGTGTCTATGATTTACAGTGAAGCTCTCATGGGTTTCTTGAACATCACTATTAATCAACGGGTAGTTGTAATTTATTGTATACATTACTTAAGCGGCTGCTTACATAATTATCCTTTAATTTATTTACCATTTTTAATTGCTTTGAATCTTGATAGAGTACATTTTTTAGATTTATAGATAGTTATTTTTTTTATTGATAATGTTAGCGGATTAGTATATTTTTGTATTTAAGTAATTTAAATTTTAAATTATTTTTATATCCGTTGATAATGTGAACACTGGTAAATGTAGTTATCACAATCTAATCAAGAAAACCTCCAGAATTATATATTGAAGAATTAGGTATACTTAGGTATAATAAGGTATAATTAGGTATAATTAGGTATAATTAGTATACTTAATCAGCAACAAATAGAACAGCAAATACCAAGTATGTCTAACGCAAGTATACTATTGCGTTATCTAAATCAATAAAATATATAAAAAAATAATACATGCTTCTAAGGGAAATTACTAAATCTAATAACATAAAGTTGCCGATGTTATATTAATTTGTGCTCACATTAAGATTTGTTTTATTCGTTTGAACTTCATTTAATTGTGGACATTAAAACCTATAATTTAGTAATTAATTTATTTTAAATAGTTATTATTAAGTAGTAAATATTATATCGTCACAATAAACTACATTCTAGTTTAGTTCCTAAACAGTATAATAGAAATTTCTAAAAACTGATTGCTTTTTAAATTCATGCGTGAAACCAAAGTCATTTATAACCCTTTATCTGTTATGATATTATATTAGAAGTTCTTCTTACCTCGTGAATATATGTTACACTCGTATCACCCAACCAGTTTTCCACGTAGTATATCTTCAAGAGGAACTCGTAATTGTAAAAGTATGTTGGAAATAAATATCTGTTAAACAAGTAATAGTAATCTGGAAAAACACAATCCATTAGGACTGTGTATACAAGAGACTCATTTAAAACCTGGACAGAATTTTATCCTACGGGGCTACAAATCTTTCCGGAAAGATGTACACCCTGTAGAAAGGGGACGGGCACATGGAGGTGTAGCTATTTTCCTCAAAGACAATATACCCAGCAAAGAAATAAAGTTAAACACACCATTACAAGCAGTAGCAGTAAAATTAATGTATCCAATACCACTAACAGTCTGTTCCTTTTATCACCCTGACTCAAGCTGGAGTCAACAAGAACTTCGTTCACTAATTAATCAGTTACCAACACCAATAATATTATTAGGTGACTTTAATTGCCATAACATATGGTGGGGCTCAGGACGAACTTGTCAAAAGGGAGTAGATCTTGAAGACCTACTAGACGATACACACTTATGTCTTCTCAATGACGGTCAGCCGACTCATTTTAGTGCTGCCACTGGATCCCTAAGTGCTATTGATCTTAGTATTGCATCTGCATCTGTGTGTCTTACTAGTCATTGGGAAACTGAAGAATTATATCAAAGTGATCACTTCCCTATAATCATAACCTTAGGCTCTAGTCAAAATATACTTCGTAGATACCCTCGATGGAAACTTGATGAAGCAGACTGGAAAAAATATATGCAACTCTTCAGCATACCAGAGCTCACAGGTGATATTGATGATGATGTCGCAGCTTTTTCAGCTTCAATACTTTCGACAGCAGAATTGACAGTCCCACGAACAAAGGGTTCTGTTATAAGAAACTCAGTACCTTGGTGGAACAGTGAATGCACTGAAGTCAACAGATCAAAAAAAAGAGCTTTTAACAGATTTAAGAAAACTCCCACCACTGAAAACTTGATAGAATTTAAACGGTGCCGAGCGAAAGAACGTCAAGTGATGACACAAGCGAAGAAAAAATCCTGGATTGAGTTTGTTTCGTCTATGACCCCCTCAACACCACGAAAGAAGATCTGGAATAAATTTAAGCTCATCAGTGGTAAACACCGACCATCGGCTATACCAATACTAAATGTAAATGGATATATATACGCCAAAGAGGCCATAGTTGCAGAAGTCCTTGGAGATTATTTTGCATCTGTTTGTGGCACTCGAATGAAATTAAACATACCAAGATCTGAAAACAGTAATCATAACAGAATTTACAACAAAGCTGTAGTAGATCTAAAAACCCTGAAGAGGTGCAATGTTGCTTTTAACATGAATGAATTACGATGGGCCTTACTTAGGACTAAAGATACAACTCCAGGAATAGATCAGATCCCTTATGCCTTCCTTCGAAACCTTCCGCATAAAGGTAAGATAAGGTTACTTCTTTTATACAACCGTATATGGAAAACTGGCAACTACCCAAAACAGTGGAAGAAAGCAGTGATCATCCCCCTTCCAAAAGAAGGAAAAGATAGAAGTGACCCAAGCAGTTATCGACCAGTTTCTTTAACATGTTGCCTAGGAAAATTGCTTGAAAGCATGGTAAACAGGAGACTTATGTGGTTACTTGAAAATCATAAATTCCTCAGCATGTATCAAGCAGGATTTAGAAGGGGTTACAACACCATTGACCAACTTGCACTCTTGGAGAAGAATATCCAAAATGCTTTCCTAAATCGAGAACACACCTTGGCAGTTTTCTTTGATATAAAACAAGCTTTCGACACGACCAAAACAAAGACAATAATAAATAAAATGGAATATTGGGGAATTTCAGGGAATCTTCTCGAATTTGTTAAGAGTTTTCTGAATAATCGAAGTTTTCGAGTGAGAATTGGATCCTCCCTGTCTAAGGAAAAAAAGCAAGAGACAGGAATTCCTCAAGGATCTGTACTTAGCACGACCCTCTTTCTTATAGCAATAAATGGAATTGCTGACAGGTTACCAACAAAAATAATGAGGTCTCTCTTTGTTGACGATCTATGCCTATTTATAAGTGGAGAAAACATACAGTGTATGGGAAACCAAATGCAGGATGCAATAAATACTGTTATAGATAGAGCTCAATCCGTTGGATTTATTTTTTCAGAATCTAAGACAGTGTCCATACACTTTTGCAGAAAACGAAAACCACATTCTGTACCAAGTTTGTTTATAGGTGAATCAAGAATTGAATATAAACAAACACATCGTTTCTTGGGTATAGTACTAGACACACGTTTAAGATGGCGTGCCCATATCAATACATTAATTGCTGAAAGTAAAAAATCACTCAATCTTTTAAAAGTGCTATCCAACATTAAGTGGGGTGCAGACCAAGGCTGCTTAATCCAAGTAGTGAACTCAATGATTAGATCGAGGATCGATTATGGAAGTCAAGTGTATGGTTCAGCCAGACCATCCTGGCTGAAACCTTTGGACTCTCTTATTGCACAAGGACTACGTCTAGCACTAGGAGCCTTCAGAACGAGCCCATCTAAATCACTGTATATTTTAGCAGGGAGTATGCCCCAGAAATACAGACGAGATATGCTAACCCTTACTTATGTTGAAGGTCTAAGATCAAAGCCTAGCCACTTTCTCCATAGCGACTTCTTAAACGAGAATGAATTTGACCAATATTCTCGTCTTCAGACCCGGACTCGACCATTAAACATCAGAGGGAGAGAACTGATGAAGAAATTCGCCATCAAAAAAATGAAGGTTCTTCCTTGTGAAGATTCAAACCATCCTCCCTGGCTCTTTCCAAAGGCGAATATAAATTTAGATCTAGGAAGATATCCAAAATTTGACACTTCACCGCATATTTATAAAGATCTATTCAAAGCGTTGCTAAATGAATATAGAGAACATAAACACATATATACAGATGGATCTCGCACCCCAGCTGGAGTGGGCTGTGCGATATATGTAGATAACTCACAGAGGTCATGGGTCCTACCTCCTGCAAACAGTGTTTATACAGCCGAACTAATAGCCTTATACAAAGCAATCAATTATTGTCATACAGAATCAGACTTAAAGTATTTGATTCTTTCAGATTCCAGGTCGGCATTGACAGCTCTAGAAGAACAAAATTTGAAAGATCCTATAATTATTAAGATATTTGAATGCCTCCATGACCTAAATATTAGGAAAAAGCAGGTGTCATTTGCCTGGATACCAAGCCATATTGGTATCGAAGGAAATGAAAAAGCAGATAAAGCAGCAAAAGAAGCAACTAACAGAGAAACTAGAAATACGAGTATAATAGCTGTGAGGCCGAATGACATCAGGAAAAACATTATAAAAACAATATGGACAGGATGGAAAACCGAATGGAATAAAGAAACCACCCAACTTCGGAAAATAATGGGACCCATTGGGACAACATTGAACACTGGATCAGGAAATCGGGAAACGAATGTGATATTAAACCGCCTACGTATAGGTCACACACGAGTTACACATAGTTACCTGTTATCAAAAGAGCAAAGACCCTCTTGTCCAAAATGTAAGGAAATTTTGACGGTGGCTCACTTAATTGAAGAATGTCCACAATTAGAACAAGAAAGGATGTCTGCAGGCATACCATCAAAATTAATAATAGCACTAGCCCCTGATAATAAATATTCCAACGAAGTGACAACATTCCTGAAGGAAATAAATTTATATAATAAAATATGAGGAACTAAAGAACTGAACAAAATGAGACAGTGCTAATGTCCAAGTAGACGATGCACTTATCAACCTAAATAAAAAAAAAAAAAAAAAAAAAAAACAAGTAATATCAATATATCAGTTAATTTCCTATTATTAATTTTAGATTTATTTGATTTATTAACTGACTTTATTCTGTTAAAATTTGAATTATCATTGTCAAGTTCGTCCAGTGGTTCTTTTTTAGTTTTATCATTGATTTAAATATTATATTCGATTGATAACTAATCTGCTTATTTTTTTAATTATCTATGTTTTTATGCTTTTCATTTTTAAGTTCCTCGATTATATTTATTCTTTGTCCTTTATGTCCTGTTTTTTATTAAATACATTGAATTTTCGATATCATCTGGTTCATGTGGATGTTTATTTAAGATTAGCTTAGTTTGATTTATTTAAGCAATCATTAATGTGTTCTTTATACTGAAGTCCTACGTGAAGATGTACAACGTGCAAAACCTGTTGGGTGGCTGTAAGACGGAATCACGAGGAAAGTAGGACTTTTATACTAATGTTATATTTACTAACCTCTGTAGTAGTAATAATTAGCATGCTTCTATCTATTAGTATGAATATACTCGTTTGTATCACAATTTTTAATTTAAAAAAAAAATTCCAACTCACATGAAATACAGCCCAAATACTCTATAACATAGAAATTATGGGTCATTAGTGTCAGTTTTCAAACTAAAGAAACCCTGCCAAGATAATTTTTTTATTATTTTGCTGATAATTGGTATCTCGTACGATTTTTTTTTTCAGATATTTTCAGATTTTTATCCAGTACATCATTAAAAGAGATATACTGCTTTCTATAAATGAATGGAATGGTGGCAAAAAATCTTTAAGATTTGCAATATCACAAGAACATTAGCCGGCAAAGTGCATAACAGTCCTTTAAAACGTGGAGCAACATCAAATTACAGTTTCACATCCAAGGTGCACATAAAAAGAATTTCTTTCTAAATTTTTTTTTAGTTAGAAGTCTAAAGATGCCCTACATAAAGTTGCTACATCAAAAACCCCAAAATAATTATAGTCCAACATATAATATGAACTATATAGTATCCAACATATAATAGTATCCAACTTCTGAAAAAAAAACGAAATAAGTTGAATTTTTAACAATTTACTATACGGAAAAGTTATTAAAAAAATATGAATTATAGGTGGGAGAATGAAATATAATTAAGACAGCTCTTTTGTGCAAAATTCCAGATGAGCATAAAAAATGATGTCTTACCAAAGGGGTTTGAAGTGGAAAGTAATACATTTAAAATATTTAAATATCATAAAGTCCAAATATTTAAAGTCTTCTGAGCGTAAAGTCATACTGTTTAGGATTTTGTGATGATTTAAAAATTAAAACTTGATTTTTGGTGGAACCTCCAAGAACTCAAGAAGGTAAATATTGTTTTTATCCATTCGTTAAATTACAATTTAAAAATTAAGTATTTTTTCTATAGAACTCTGTATGTGTGAGACAGAGAGGTATTGTGAGATCGTCTATGTGAGGTGGTAGATCCCCTAATGTCCTAGTGGTTATCTGAACGTCTCCACCGTCTCCCTGTCACCAGTTGAGCCATCACTCTTGCAGATAGACTCAGTACGATCTTTGATTCTGTGTGTGACTACATCAAATTAGATATCTACCAGGGAACAGAAATAACCCCACACATTCTTGTATATTCTTCTCGTGGTAATTGAAGTATAAAATATATCAAATGGACTACGCTAACCTGAGGAAGGTGTCAGGGGCACATTTACTGTAAATAATGATCTTTACTCACAAGTTAGAAAGCTAACCCTTAAGGCTAACAAAGTTAACTATATCTGTAGTCTATCTACTTATAATGGTAAACACTCCGTACAACGGACGACAATATATTGTACATCTATATCTATTGTACAAAAGACCAGCTGAATTGTATATCTACCGCACATCTAAACTCTAACTTTGCCAGAAAAAAGAGTTGATATTTCATTCTTCGTGTTTTCACGTTTTCGTAACTTTTTCTTAATTTTAATAGGTATAAAAAAAAATTCAAGTTTAGCAACATTTAAGATCATTAGTTATTGCAAAATGAATTTTCATAATAATTGACAAAGTGTAAAAGATTACAAACAAAATAATTTACTAAATTTAATATTAGTTAATTATAAACATATATCTACTTACAACTATGTTGAGTTGGCCATACTCTATATGTCTTTGGTATATAATTTCCTTAAGACTATGTCTTTGTCTATAATCTATATCTCACAGTTCACAGATGGCAATTATGAGCTGTTGTCTTTACCCACAGTTAGTAAGTTAGCAGACTTGGAAGTAGCGTAGGTGAGTGGAAGCTGTCTGAAACATGTTCATCATAGACCACCATCTGCAGCCTCTCTGTCCGTGCCCTCTGTTTGCAAAAGACATATGTTATTCGAATGTGTCCTGAGGGTGTTACAGGACATCCAGGAGGGTTGTTTGCACCCTTCCCCCGTGGGGTTGGTCTAGGGGGGGCGTGTGTCCTCGGCAGGCGGGGGAGTTCTCCCAGTAGTGGGGGTCTAGGCCGGCGACAGTAGCCCGTCAGAACTCCGTGTGGTCGCTTAAAGTCTTCTCTTCAGTGCCGGCCGAACCAGCGCGCTCGCATTTCATTACAATAACAAATGACTTTAACCAAATTATCAGTTCAACGTTGCTATTATTATTGATTTACTATTGTCAAATGTCATAAGTGGCTATATTTAGCAAGTCTTAAGCCACTCTGTGTATGTGCTTCGTAACCTGCTTCAAGGATACTGTGTCCTCAACTTCATCCTCTGTCAAATATGGTATGATTCTCAAACTATCTCACATCGTGGTCAACAACTTGGCATTTAATTGTCTGTCATAGTACGAAGAACAAATAGAAATGTTCAGTAAGAACTTGCTCCACTTGTTGCTAATATTTGAAATAGTTGGTACTGAAGAAACACAACTACTTAGCCATAATTCAAAATATGAGAAAATTATATTCTTCATCTAGAAATTTTGTCCATAAAATTAAAAATGCAAATTCCAATATGAGTTTGCTCTAATAAGAAGCAACAATTGGTTACAACCAGGAGTCATTCCAATACACGTTCAATGCACATGTTTAAACAAAACATATTCGATTCCTTAAAGAATTAAATACAATTTTCTTCTATGTTATTGAAGATCAACATAGAGTCCAATCCTTCTGCAGTAAATATTCACATGAATTCATTGGTACTGAAATAAGTTTAAAATTTCAGTTTTCACAAGTTTTAAATATGAATGCAATATAAACAAGCTCTATTTTAAAAAATATGTTTGAAAAAATGAAATAATGTATATTCGTATATTCAAAAATTCAGAAGACAAGCATTCAAGTCTTTTTGATAGAAATTTGAGGATAAATAACTTGATTCTTAACGATAGAAAAGTTGAAAGATGTTATTAAAGTATAAAATTAAAGTACATTAAATTCATATTGTAGGATTTATCAAGTTTTAAAAAAAAATGTAATTGAATATTAAAAAAGGTTTATGGTTGAGCTAATATCTTGCTTTAGGAAACAACCCAAAAAAATGAAAAAAAGAAACAAACTGTTTAAAAAGTGTCCGTTGTAAGTTTTAATTCCCACGAAATATTCGTTTAATAAATATATTTCTCCAAAATATTGATTCATAATAAATTTATTGATATAATGGTTCTTTTTCTATTTTTTATTACATAGTAAAATAACGAATAAGACCCAGTAAAATCTAGATTCATGTATAAATATTGTTTAATCATAATGAATAGCACGTGATTTGATTGTTAATACAACACTTCTTCACTTGTATTTTAATAACTTATATTAAAACAAGAGTTATTAGATCTTTTAAAACATAAATAACCCGTACATCAATGGAATATTGATCTTTTATGTCTTTATTTCACTTTCCTTAAAACTGCTAATTATTATAGCTGTAATCAAATTGCATTTAAATATAAACAATATTGATATTTTTTATTTACTTTCACGGTACTCTGGTATTTTTTCTCAGTGAACATATATATATATATATATATATATATATATATAAAATGGACATTACACAATAATTTAATAGTGAAGAAGCAAACTTATCTTCGAGATATAAAATGGGATAATCAAAAAATGTAACGATCTTTTATATATATTTTATATATAAATATATAATTTTATATATATACATACTTATTTTTTTTATTGTTTAAACCGATGCTCTAGCAGTTGATAACGCAGCCGTTTACCGGCTTTTTGTTTGATTCTATATGGATTCTACACTGGGAGTTTTAAATTTTGCCTAACTAAAGTGCATTTCGACAAAGGGTCATTGACGAGTACCTGACATCGTACAGGCTCGGGACCAATGGCTTAATGCATTGTCCGAAGGACGACGTGCTCAGATTTATTCACCTGTCACGGAGTAAATCGAGGGCCATAGTGGGTTTTGAACCCCGGACCTACTAGTCCAGTGGTGAACACATTGAACTGGGCTAACCTGCCCCTCAATATATTATATTGAAATTCAGTAGAAAAAATAACGAAAAAAATGAGTTACGATATCCTTAAAGAACTTCATGTTTACTCCATGAACATAAATATCAATGAAAGTATGCACTAAAAACGCAAAAGGAAGAGGTTAATAGTACTCCTGCAGAAATTAACAGAACAAAGAAGATCTAAAAAACATTATATAAACTTATTAATATATAAAAATATTATACAAATATTTAATAAATGATGAGAATGCAACAATTTTCAGGATTTAACACTTTTAATGTGTACTAGTAACCCATTCCTCTTAAAGGGACGAAGTGCTTTACGGATTGCTTCATAGTTGATTTGGTTTAAATCAAACACTTAGAAGTTGCTTGAAATACTAAAATAAATTAGTTCTCAGTGTACTTTCTTCATCAGATATTGCTTAGATGTAAACACATCTAAGGGAGGATATTATTTTATTTATGTCTGTACTACTGAAGTTTGACTTTATTGTCAAGTTTGAAGGTGTGCCCATTGACGTCCTCAGATTATTTATATACTCGTATCTTCCAAAATATGCAAAACCATTAAGACATTTTTACACTTCGTGAAGTTTTTTTTTTGCTGTTTCAAATGTGTCTGACTTAACTGAGTCAACTATTGACCTCCCTTCTTTGATGCCACCCAGATAGATCAACCCCTTCTTTGATTAAACCCCAAAATCGGTAGCAACCACTGAATACAATCTTCTAAGGTATCTGAAATAATTTTTAGATATCCGATCTATCAAAATTTAATTTTTTATTTTCTGTCTTATTTCTCACAGAAAATTAAAACCTCAATACATTTACTTCAACTCTTTTTTGAAACAACCCAACATGCAAAATGTCAATCTCCTTTCTGTTTTTTATCATAGCTTTAATTGTATATCAGATATAACACTTTCAAAATATTTTAATATACTTGTATTATTTTACACATAAAATAGAAAAAGATTACAAAAAATTGTAAGGATGAGTAATTATATAGTTTTAATTAAATTAATAAGCTGATATGTTAAAATATTATTATTTAAATAAGAGGTAAGTTATAATGTAAGAAGAGTAAGAAGAGTAAGGTAGAATGAAATTTTGAAAAAGGATGACTAAGTAGGTATTTTTTGGAAGTAGATTAGAATGGTATATAAAAAGAGGTAAATGAACACTCAGTTTCCTTTCCTCTCTTGAAAGAAAACTTAAAGAAGAACAAAGTTATGAAGGAATCACTCTTGAAGGAATTAAAATTAGCTATACCGAATAAGTAAACCGGAAAAATTAAATTAAAATGGCATGCTGACAAACAATAAATTAGTAGAGAGCTTATGGGAAAGCTTTATAGTGTTCTTGAAAGATTTAAAAGTGAGAAAGAAAAAGCAAATAATGAGGTGGAAGAAGATAAAATAGAATAATAAAGTAATTCAGTAGAAAAAATAACGAAAAAAAATGAGTTATGATATCCTTAAAGAACTTCACGTTTACACCATGAACATAATTATCAATGAAAGTATGAACTAAAAACTGCAAAAGAAAGAGGTTAATACTACTCCTGCAGAAATTGACAGTACAAAGAAGATCTAAAAAAACATTAGATATAGAAAAGAAAGAATGAAATAATGTGAGAAAAATTAGCAAAACAGTTATAATACTTTAGAGGAAATCAAATAAAGACTGAAGATTAACAATGTAATAAATAAACAAAAAATATAAGAAATAAGAATTCGAAAATGGGATACTCTCAGAAAAATAAAAAGAACAAAGCAAGAAAGAATAATTAAAAATGAGTAGGGAAAGGTTGAATTTATATCTAAAGATTTAAAAGCAAAAAAAAAATAGAATAAAAAGTAAATCTATATTAAAGGAAGTTTTATAATCGGAAGGAATAGTTTCAAACAAAAAGAAGGTAAGGATATATTTTTTGTATGATGGTAAGAAATTATTTTTATCTTTATGTGTGCTGTAAGCAAATATTTATTTTTTGGAAGTACAAAGTTCTATTTATAAGATAGTTGGGCACAAAATTCATCTAACCTTCTTCAACTGGTAACAGTAGTTGTACTGGCAATGTATAATTACTAGCCATATGAATTCATTATCAACTCAAATTATCTGTGGCAGCCCAGGTTTTTTTTAATGTAAAAATATGTATATATAAATTGAAAATATTTTTTTATGCGGGGCCAGGTTAGCTCAGTTGTTAACGTACTTGCCTCTGAACTGATAGGACCGGGTTCGATTCCCACCTTGTGTTACTACCACTGCAACCTAGCCAAACCTAGAAAATTTATGAAATTTTAAAACCATAGAGTTCCATCAAGAAAAAAAAATGAACTATGAAATTTGATGTTTTATCATGTAAGACAATTATTTTAACTTTCAATCAATAATTGTTTATCATATTTTGTTATTAGTATATTCAGCACTGGTTTGAATGGATTTCCTCAAGATCTGATAGTTTCTCAGCATTTTGAGACGAATTGATGAAATAGGAAGAAGTTAAAATTAAACTGGTAATCAAACATGCTATTACATGGAAATGTGATGACAGGTTGTTCCCTAATTTGAAATTTGTTGAGCTAAACTGGTTTTATTGCCTACCAATTAACTAATCTTTTTTTAATTTTCTATGATTAAATGAGCTTTCTGATCAAAAATGAATTAATACCCCTTGATGAGATTCCGTGTTTCTTATTAAGATATTAAGATTTTTTTTTATACATGCATCAGTAAGTCAATATTCTTGATCAGTATTCTAACCTCTTTACATCGCTTAAAAAAGAAATATATTTCAATATGTCCATTGGATATTAAAAATAAATTACATGTCTCTTGTTTAACCGGAATCTCCTGTTGCACTCTACAGTTTGTCAGTATTTTTATAGCTTATTATTTTTACTTTCACATCAAACATAGTAACTTTTACATACATAGTAAATTTATGTTTTACATAGTAACTCAAAAAAAAAAAAAATCAAATGAAAGCCTACAAAGACCCTAAAAACATCAATGTCCTGTCATATATATGTTGCATTCCAAGCCTATAATTCTTTGATTTTCCCTTGATTTTATTATTTTATAAACGTGCTCTACTCCTAAGCATTTTAGATGTGCTAAAAATTAAATGATCTTACGTTTCATTATTCAATGTGCTTGTTTGCGGTTAGAAATAAATGACATTTAGACGAAACAATTATCAAAAGTTAAATATAAATTATATATATATAAATACTGAAATTGTTGATAAAAATGTATGAAAATATAAAAAAAGATAATTTTTCTTTAATAATATTGTGGCTTTTGTGATAAATTTATGGTGCTTATAAGAACATAAATTTATGTTTTTAATTTTTTCCTAGAACATGCACTGGTTTTCATGCAAGGTGAAAGTTGATTAGGAGTTACCATAGAAGGGCAGAACTCTTTTAAAAGGCATCTAACTCTTTAGAACTTTAATGAAAATCTATTTGTAAGCCCTTCTATTTTATGTATCACACAATAGTACATTCATATATTAGTTCAAAGTATCTTGTCTATTTATGGTTAAACATCGTATTCCCTGCAGATCAATCAAGAAAGACTGTTGAAGTACGATTACAATTTAGAGTTTGGCTACTGAAAATATAAAAATGCCAATTTTATCGTCACCCCAATTTTAACTGTTTTATATTATTATTGTATGAAATGCCCTTGAGAAACGGTCATGCGACTTGGCAAATAAAAACGCCATATAAACAAATGTTAATAGGAGTTTGTGTCAACTGTTATAAAGGTTAGGTTAAGTTGCAGTGCACACACATAGGGCGAACATTGTCCCTTTCTTATATCACACAATGGACAATCTACCGCGAGAGTTCTAAATGTTGCCTAACTCAAGTGCGTTTGGAGTAGGGTTCATTAAGGAATACCTGAAATCACAGGCTTGTAACATCCCTCTAAGAGGGTCGGCATGTTCAGATTGGTTCATCCCTCGCAGGGATAAATCTAGAGCCAGAGTGGGCATTTAAGCGCTTATCTACCAATCCAAAGCCGAACACTCTTCTATTAGGCTACCCTGGCTCACAACTCTTATGGAAGCACTTTTAGAAGTCTTAAAAAATAAATGACATTTAGGCGATATTATTTCCAGAGAGTTAAATATAAATTTATCTTGAATACTGAAATTATTTATAAAAAAATGAATATATAAGAATGAAAATGTAGAATATTATTTAAAAATCACATCGCCTTTGTAAAAATCAATAAAATATTTTCATTCAAACTATAAAGTCTTAAGCCTATAAAACAGCATTAATAAAGAATATTTTAAAACTTACTACCTGCTCTTTTTAATGCTTTCCTTGGTAAAGGGAATGCATTTTATTAAAGTTTTTTAACTTTAATGAAGTCATTATCATCGCGGTGGACTTAGAATAGAGATATAAAATTCTCGTGACAAGGATGCGGGTCCAGTACAGATCTGATAACTCCTTACCAAAGTCATTACTTGATGCAATTAACTATAACTATAGTTCGAAGCGTCTATAATATTTCTCACAAAAGCCATTTCTCTGATTTTCAAAATTCATATTTATGTTTTAACATAAGCTATATCAATATTATTATTATTTTATTCAAAACAATAAGTGTAGGTAACAAGTTTCATCGGCTGTAGCATTCATTTTGACTCATTTCGTCTCGATTAAATTACACATTAGTGCAGTAGCTTTCAACTTCTTGGATATTAGAAACAGTTGTTTTATTTGTCATATATTCTCTCTTCATACACATAATTTATTCTAAATTATATTACGAATAGTTATACACTTTTGTTGCACTTGATTGACTTTAAATATGCATTTGTATCTATTATATTAAATTATAACTAATAATCTATTGATAATAATTTTCATTATATCGTTAAATGATTACCATAGTTTTGCAAACAAATCTGTTCCCAATAAGTTGCTTATTTTGTATTAAATGAACCTGAAAAGTTTATACAAATATGTCTAACAAGAGAAAACAAGTAAACTATGTTGGCATTTTTAATATAATTTTTTTCTGAAAGTTCTCAAATCAGTGATATTTTTATCTTAAAATATCCTTTCTAAAGGAATATAAATTCAAAATTTTAAGATTCATATTGATATGAAGTAAAATGAAGTATTTTTCTATGATGTAATTCATTCTACCAATAGATAGTATTTTTACTACTATTACCTAGTATTTTTATTTGTATTTATAAACTTGTTTACACTCAGTAGTAACATCTAGATACCAAAAAAATGACGGAACATGGATCAAGAAAACCTTAAGATGTTTAATCAAAATCACACAAATTTTTTTTCGTTTACATTAGGCATAGCATAATATATAGTATCCTTTATAATACTTTAAATAAAGTATAAATGGAAGTATATTAATCTATCAGCTATTATAAAATCAGATACAAAAAATTGTTTAATGATTGAATGTTTTAGAAGTGTGTTGATGAATGTGTAATGACTGAGTATGTATTGTGTACTTCATCTATGTATAACAGTTCATTTCATAGCATGTGAAATGACAAAGTTTGTTCATTTGTTGCTCATTTTTCTTTTGCAATATATCATATCGCCCCCCCCCCCCCCCCACGGTGGTAAACGTCAAAGTTTAAAAGTTGCAATATGCCACAAAATATTCTCGTTCAGTAATATGTAACTTGTATCTGTTACAATTTAACTTTGTATTTTATGCGTAAACTATAAAAAAAATAATAGTTAATTTAACAATTCTGTTAGAAAAACAAGCTAAACAGAGTGTTTTTCAGCAAATGAAACAGAAGCTGAAATATCTTCGACAATTGCTAAAGTAAGAGATACACTCTTCATGAATGTGACTAACACATGCAATGCTAAATAAATTCACAATATGAACATATCATCAATATTTTATAAAATAATCTAGTTTTTTTTGTGCTTATTTTATGAAAAGCCTAATGAAAGACTGAATTATTTACTCCATTTGATAATATTAATCTAAAATGTAGTCAACACAGAAGAAGAAAAAAACTAGATACAGGGAATCAAAATCGAAGTCTGTTGTAAACCAAGAACCTTACCAACTAAGATACAGATGCGTATCCTAACCTAATACCTAACCAAGATACAGATGCGTTCAAAACTGTTATAAAACGATTGAAATGATCTAATTTTAACGTTGTCATAAAGAAAACAAAACTCTGTTATGCGATTCTGCATGAGTTTCATTTGCCCCTTAACAGATATGAATTGAAAGAAATTATATTGAAAACACAACTAAAACTCAGATCAGCCTGTATGAAAATTTGTCATTAATACGAAACTTATAAAAATACTTTTTATATGTTTACATTTTAATGTAAATATAGATTCTCACCTACCAGTCACTTAAAGTACAATTGAACTTGATATATAAAAAATCGTAATTATTAATGAATACTCACATTAGGTGAGTATTAAAAATATAAAAAAATAAAAATAAATATAAAAATATAAATATATAAAAATAAAATATAAATATAAAAATATATAACTATAAACATAATAAATATTAAATATCAACTTAATATTTATTTTTAATACTATTTGTGAATTACGCATAGTTTAACGAAATTATTTTATAGCAATAAATTTTGCACCAAATTCAACAAAATATCTGCGAAATCTATGCACGAATAAGGTGCATGATTTTATTTTTGTTGTTAGAAATAGGAACCCATCATGATTTTATAAAATTATCCTCCTTTTACCACGGCTTGTTTAATATCCTTATTGAATAATTAGGAGGCCTTTAGAAGTTCATTTATTTGTATTTTAGAAGACTTTTTTTTAAAGATTTGACTCTGAAGGAAAATATTTATGGCGATTATACTCTATGCATGTTAAAAGCCAACTAAAAATCTGGAAATACCAACATTTTAATAACATTAGTTTAGAATAATTTGTACAAAATCAGAAAAAGTAGATTTTTTTTTTATATCATATAATACCTAAGAAAGCACATACATTTTTGTGCTGTGTTTATTGTTTTGTCCCAGATCAAAGAGTAATTTTTAATAATGAAATTTTATGGATGGTTTCACTCTTTTAATTTTTGAGCTCTTCACAGTTATGCATACAGTCAAAGACACACGGTACTCTAGAGCAAAGCAGAAAAAATCAGGTCCTAAGTCGAGTTAACTTATGATTCAATGAGAATCAAAATGCCAACTACTTTTTAATATTTTTTTTTACAAATACATCTAAAAAACATAAAATAAAATCATGGTACTTAATTTTTCTTTTGTAACATTTGATGTAGCATTTCATAATGAACCCATAGTCTAAATTGGATAGTGGATAAACTATTCGTTATAAATAAACTTACAGGTCGTCTTTATAAACAGCTTCTACAAATATTTCACAAAGTATACAAATTTATTAAACTTAATTTTTTTTTTTATTTTATTTGTTTAAAGTCACAACAATGTAAGTGTTACATTACCAGTGACACTGATAACACAGATGTATGAGGGAAGAAACACAGGAGGGAAGAAGCAATCCAGTGACTACACTTCCTGGCGTGGGTCTAAGTAGGAAAAAAAAATCACTTAGAACGGTTCATAGTAATAAGTCTCTTGGCCACATCCTCTTCAGACGTCTTCTGGGATTTTCTGGAATGCTTGTGGAGGATATTGTTAGGATTAAGGGATTACTATTTTTTGGAAGTTTTTTGTGAAACGTTTTATAGCGGGATATTGCTACCTGCTGAACTGTTGGGAACTTCAGGTCGGAATAAATTGTTAAGTTCGGTATATAGTAGGGACAATGAAGAATTTTACGAAGGATTTTTGTTTGAAGAGTTTGTATCCTCTGAGAATTAGTTTTCTTTGTTGTTCCCCATATCTCAATGCCGTATGTCCAAATAGGCATAATCACTGTTCTGTAAAGTAGTAGTTTGTTGTGAGTCGTTAATTTTGAGCGTAGATCCATTAAGTGTAGTAAAAAACTTAAATTTAATAAACCATTTTGTGAATTAAGCGTAGTTAAACGATATTATTTTATATGAATGAATTTTCCATACATATCTGCGAAGTCTATGTATGCAAAGGTGAATAAATTCATTAACGTGAATCTGTTATTTTTGTTATTAGAAAGAGGAACCCATCATGATTTTACAGTTAAAAAATTCCCATGTTGATATCCATTACAGTAACTGATCTGTGAGAGGGAAGAAACGACATTTGATACCTTCTTCGAATATGAGATACCAATTTCCCAGTGGACTGACAAACTTGACCATTGGACTCATAAGTTGTTACAAGCTGCAAGAAACTTTTTTCTCTCTAGCTGTACTGTTAGTTGCTATATATTATTTATTCATACTTGGGAACTGTAGAATTAGTCTCTACATAATCAATGTTTTATTATGAGAACAATGCGTTTCCAAGCCTGGTGTCTTTCTTTAGGTTTGTTTGTTTATAGAGAGAAGGTAGACAGGAGAATGTCTACATTCCTTAGATAGGGAAGACATTCCTGTTCCCACCTTCAAACTAGAAACATTACCCAAACTAAAGCATTAGAGGAAAATTTTTTTTTTTTTTTTTTTTTTAATAAAGCTTTGCTTGCCTAGCAATTTAGACTATAATTTGCAATTATCAAAATTTTTCTGACTTCTGGAACTTCTAACCATTGCATTGTTTTGAAAGATTTTATACACATGAACCGTGTAATGATGTGAATACCTTTACCTATCTAAACATTATTGTCTCATTTTATGATTTGAAACGGTAGTTAAAAGTTGACAATTTGTCTACTAACCTACTTTTTTTATGTAAATCAGCACTCAGATGCATACACAACTATAATTTCTTTTGCTTTGCAAGTTTTAATGTTAGCTTATTGATCTTAAAAAAAAGTAAAAATGTTTACTAAATGGTTATAATTATTTTGAGAAAGCAATTCCTGGGAAACACCATAAACAATCTATACTGAAACTAGAACACCAATTATTCGTTAAATTGTTATCAAGAATTGATGAATAGAAATATAATTTACATGGAAAATGTTTAAACTGTTTGAAGTGGATGAGAAATTAGCAGAGCAATGACGGGAGTCGTTTTGACTTTGAAAAAGAGAGCTCATAGATAAGGCTAGCGTACAGAATGGCTGAGTGGTTGTCACTGCTGTATTAACATATAGATACGATTGGAGAGGCATTAAAAGCCAGCCACGGTGGTCTCGCACCTGTCGTATCATTAAAACCTCTATTAAACAGCCTGTTCTATCACTTTCTCTCGCATTCATGCATCTCTTATGTTCTCTACTCTCCAGCGTCTTTAATTCAACCTCATTCTCCGCATCATTGCAACGCTATTTCTTTCATATCCCATTGTTTCGGTTTATCTAAAACTATTTCTGATACGAAACCTTCTATGTTAAAATTAAAATTCATTAATATGGTTGACATTAATTACATTAAAATTTATTCAGATATGTCTCAAAGAAACTTTTATATATTCATTTTAATTATTATGTGTGTTATAATATAAACATTTAAATATAAAATATTTTATTAAACTATTGAAACCTATTGAAACTTTTTTGCCTCATTTTATGATTTCAAACGGTTGTTAAAAATTTGACAATTTGTCTACTAACCTACTTGTTTATGTAAATCAGCACTCAAATGCGTTCAAAACTATAATTTCTTTTACTTTACAAGTTGCAGTCTCTGTTCTTTTGAATGGTATTTATAAAAAGTAACTTTTCATTTTCATCTTTGGCACACATGTCATCCACATATCAAGATTACATAATCGATGAAAATAGTAAATACAAAACAGTACAATTTAGGAATATAAATTCAGAACGAAAATCCATTAGGAGGACGTTTTCATTTCACAAGTATCAAAACGGTACAGTGACAGTGATCAATGCTATGAAAAAGGTATTGGAGATCATCAAAGGGATCCTATGGAACTCATTCAAACAACTTTCACTCCTCTGTTAACAAGGCGACTTCGATTTTTTTTCAAGAACCATGTAATAGTCAGAAGATGGAGGATACTCCAGAACAAATTTCAACTTTGTAGGTCTGTGTTGACTGATGACAATCTCTTGAAGACACAAAAATATTTTAATCTGTGTAACCGGAATAACTATAAGACAGTTCTGCTTGTTTTTGAATGTTATTAATAAAGCAAAAACTGCAGGCAATTTTTTTTTATTTTGAAGCGTTTCAAAATAACTCAAGCCACAATGGATAATACAGTTGTACAGAAAAGTGATTTGTATATTAGTTTGACTTTTCATATTGAGCTATATATATAGATATATATATACACTTTTTCGTTGAAAATACGATCCAAAACGGACAAATATAGTTCAATGTAGACAAAAAAACATAGAGAAATCAAAAGAACACACTTATAGTCTCTAATTTTTGGTTTGAACCGTCTTCAGGAGAGATAAGAGAGGGAAACCAAGCGCACTGGTTCAGAGACGTCATGACTTCACAAAAAATGCATTCCTTTTACTTACTTCTTCATGGCTTTGAACATTAAATTTTGCTTTATGTTGTCCATCTATTTATTGTTATCCTGCTGCAGCATTCCTCATTGGATCAGCTGACAGACTTTAGTTCAATTTGTCTTGCTCTGTCAAACATGAAGGTTCGTTCAAGTTGGTCTGAATTCTGTTTTTATCATTGACATACTTATCCTTTTTGCAATCTCAAGGCAAGCAGTCAAGAAGGATACGTTTTAAACATTGAAGATTTTATTTAAAATTAAATATGAAAAAATAATAATAAATAAATAAAAGATATACTGAGGGATGATCAGGGAAATGAGACAGAAATAAAAGTTACGGACTTAGTTTTAATAAAAATAGAATAAAATAAAATAAAAATAATTTTGAGAATACAAATAACATTAAATAAATAAAATGTTTCAATAATAGAAAAAAATAATGAAACAATAAAAGATAAAAAATGTATTATAGAATAAAAATAATATAAAACCTAAATGCAATGACAAGGTACTAGTTAAATGAAACAATATCTTTTTAGATTAAGGCCAGGTGTACTACCCTCATTTAGCAATCAAATATGAACTTCTTCGGAAGCTCGTAGAGTGAGATCATTGGATTCAGAGAGATTTGTCGCAAAATTCTACATTATAGAATTTTACATATAATATATGATATATAATGAATATCAGGAAGAGAAAGAAATACTGAACCCTGAAATATTTGATAAAATCTGGCATAAGTGTATTTTTATATCAGTCATCAGATAGAGAACCTGATGAGGCAACTTGTAACTGAGTTCACTCCATTCACAAGTTACACCGTTGTAATTACACCACAAACACTTAATTCCACTAGTGTGGGAGTGACATGAATGCTCTCAGTTCCTGCTTACTTCGCAAATAAATCGCTTTTCTCTTTATAACAATTCCATTTCCTCTGAAATATACAGAGGTTAGTAAAACTTACTTAGTCATTACTGTTCCAGCAAACATAACAAAAGTTCATAATTCAGAGTAATTAAACAAAATAAATTATTAAAATTTTTTCTTTGTTTTCTTTAAAGAAAAGATGTAAAATAAATCTATCTATTCTTCCAATTTAGTCAGATTTTGCATTTTTCAACTGAAAAAAATAGATATTCATACATCGATATAAATTGTATATAAGTAATGTTATATATAAAATTAAATTTAATTTTATTATAAATTAAATTATATAATAAATTAAATTATATATAAATTAATTTATACTTCTAATTGTAAGTTATTAGAAGTATAAATTATTGTTAATATAAATAAAAACTTTCAGCTTTTTTAAATTAATATCCCAATTATTTTTGTTATTTCTTAGTTTCTGTATGAGTCATTACTTTTTTAGTAATCAGAAGAAGAAAAACGTTTTTGACACAAACTTTTAAAGGAAAATTATATTAGGATTTATATAAAAAAAGAAATGATTTTTATATTTTTAATATTTAAACAATTTTATAATATTATATATATATATATATTATATATAAAAAGATTTCACATAAACACGTGAAACAACAATCAATGATCAAACCACAATAAGAAATGGGAAAACAAGACTAAGATCATAAGACTCTGACGAAGACCGCTTGTTACGGTTGAAAGATCTTAGTCTTGTTTTCCCATTTCTTATTGTGGTTTGATCATATATATATATATATATATATATATATATATATATATATTTCACTTGATAAAGGGAAAGACGAAGATAGGTAGCACAGAAAGTAAAATAAACACACTTACAGACTCAAAATTTCGGGTCAAAATTTTGCGTCTGAAAATTTGTGAAGTCTCAATCTTACAGACTTTCAGTCTGTAAGTGTGTTTCTTTTACTTTCTGTGCTACCTATCTTCAATTTTGAGCTGTTTTATATATACATGTATATAAAAGGACTTCACATAAACACGTGAAATAACAATCAATGATCAAACCACAATATGAAATGGGAAAACAAGACTAAGATCTTTCAACCGTAACAAGCGGTCTTCGTCAGAGTCAAAAACCCAACTGATTTGGGTTGACTCTGATGAAGACCGCTTGTTACGGTTGAAAGATGTTAGCCTTGTTTTCCCATTTCTAATTGTATTTTGATCATATATGTATATTAATAACCTTAATCAATATTTTATTTTAATATTTCACAAATTCTGAGGTTGCGATAACTAATTGTGATTATAATTTTTAAATTGTTTATGTTTATTTTTCTGATAAAAACTTTGCATTTTAAATTATCACTTCCTGTTTCAAATTTCTAATGAACATTGTAATTTCACTCTTGTTGGTTTGATTTCCTTTTGAAGAACACTTAGGCATGATCATATTGTTGTGGTGAAACTTTTACATGTGGGTAAAGTCAGTGTGAGGACGTTAGGAAAATGTGTTTGGCCTGGAGCGAGACGGGTTTGTTTCACTGTAACTGTATTCTTCACTAACGGACAGCATGTCATATATCATAACAGACTTTTAAGATAAACTACTCTTTTTTTTTTCTTTGTTTTGTACAAAGGTCTATTAATATTTCATATAAAGTGTTTTATAATGTCAGGATTAAAGAATAATAGAAAGGACCACCTAATGAGAATGAGGATATCAAGAAGGAAGCGTATCGCGTTAATTCAAAGCGAAAAAGTAACATTGTCTAGGAATGCCACTCAATTAACTCAACAAGTTGAATACAATCCGTTTTGAGTGTACTGTGCCTATCACAGGCACATTATTTATGAAATAAATCTTAATAATTAAATCTGTGTAATAAGGTAAAAGAAGGTAGAATCCCTGAACATGTGAAGCATATGAAATTTGATTAGTGTTGTAGAAATTGTGTTTTCTGTTACATCGACAGTGCTATCTGCAAATAGTAATATCTAAATATTTGTGATTTAGTAAGTAGTAAGCAGTCAGTTATAAATTACTTACCTGAGAGATGTTGTGATTCCTAATTTTTTTTCGTAATTTACTTTAAAATTTCGTTAAAATATATCTTATTTTATCTGCCAAAAATTTAAGCAAGAATATTTAAATCCATGCATTTCGTCATTACCACAGAGGTTAGTATTATTAATATTAAAACTATAATATACCGTCTTACCTCGTACACTGCTGCTGAAGCTCTCGGACCGGTTTCGGGTGTCACCCATCTTCAACAAGAAATGATCTTGTTGATGGAGATCATTTCTTGTTCAAGATGGGTGACACCCGAAACCGGTCCGAGAACTTCAGCAGCAGTGTACGAGGTAAGACGGTATATTATAGTTTTAATATTAATAACAATATTTAAGTTTAGTAGTACTATTCTTCTTGAAATTTAATTTGAATAGTACTATTCTCACTTGGGCACAAAAGTTAAGCAGCATTGGTTATTAATGTTAGAACTTAATTCTAATTAATTAAGATGCATGAATTTAACATTGGTTATGCTTAGCACTTGGATGGGTGACATCAAATAGCGCTACCAGTAATGTGATTTGCCTATAGATAATGGGTGCTAAATAACAACTCACCCACACATACAGATCGTGAATATCATTAAATGTACAACGCCTCTACACATGGCGGTGAGAGATTAAAAATATTATTAATGCTTAAACAAATTTCACTTCAGCCTTACTTTCCAATTATTCCATATTTATTTATTATTTCTTTCTTGCTAACTATTGAAGAAACTTGCATGTATCTTGGGTAGAGTTTGTTTGATTTCATTGCGAATATCAAACTATATTCAACAAAATATGGATGCTGCAAATCAAACGATATTTAACAACAGGAACTTATGACAAAATATATTTTGAATGGTTTAAGAAAAAGTAATAGACATTACTAAGTGCTATCAGGGTGAATATTTAACTAAGAAGGGCGGAAACTTTAAAATGAAGATAAATTGCAACGTAATATAAATATAATTTTAAAGAAAATTTCGTATTGTTTTCGTATTCGTATAATGATTTTCTGCGTATTGATCTTAACATATTAATCTGAACAGATTAAAACTTACAATTCTTCATGATCGTTTTGTTCTCTATTTGTAGATAAGATATTTGTTTTGATTCCTTTAGCTTTTTTTTTTTTAAAAAAAAGTAATAGTTTATTCATTATTTTCTCTCTGCATTTAAATTCGCAAAAGTGTTTGGTGCACGTGTTTCAAATTAATTTTGACAAAGAAATTAGTTTGTTTGTTAATGATACAAACAAGTAATATGGTTTTCAGAAAACAAAAAAAAAACAAATAAGTATACCTAATAAGCAATGTACATCCAAGCAATAGTTTCGATTGCATGACACAATTAAGAGAACGAATGAATATACTATACATGTATATGTGCTTGATATTAGAAATATGAATTAGGGACCGATATGTGCTAGATGATACAGAACAGAAACTACTATAAATCTTTTATGAAGCATCGGATTAAGGACCCCTTGATTTACTATTGGCTGGTGACACATCAATTGGAGAACTTATGTAATCATTCAGTGCTTAGAATCGATTGCAATTTCAGTATAATTTCCTTTTAACAAAACAGACGGAACTTAAAATTTCATTCCTGTAATAGATTTCTTGCTGAGAAATTCATTTTGCTATTTCACATATTTTACTTTTAACCACTAGATCAGTGGTTCTTAACCTTGTGGGACTACCGATCCCCCACCAATTCCATATCAGCACTCACCGAATCCTTTAGTGAAAAATAAAATGTGATTTTTTTTTCAAATTTAAGTAATGGCGTGTGTTTTTTTTACTGGTGCAGAAAATGAACCGTGCATGAATAGAATCTTGCTCAAAGAACAAAACCAACACAGTGCATGAACTGATCACAAATTATATACCTGTTAATCAGTGTGACTTCTGCTGTTAACCGCGGCGGAGGCTCCGTCGAACCCCTAGATTTCGATCGAACCCAGGTTAAGAACCACTGCACTAGATAGTCTTTAAAACTAACTTGATTAATATTGGTCAATTTTAAATCATTAAAAAAAACAGCTACTTTCGTTATTAGTATATCATCTAGCATCTAATATATTTGAGTTATATTATAAAAAAAAAAACCAAGAAAAATAAATTAAAAACATAAAGTCAAATAAGCTATTAATTTTTTAAAATAATTGCCTACGCTTAATAATTGGATCGATCATCAAATGAAACATTAAACCTTCAATTTTTCGTATAATGAAGTTATTAGTTCTGTGGATAAGTGAAGTGTGTGCTGAAATGGTTATGACGTCATGTGTTGCGTCAGTCTGATCGTCTCTCAAGTCGACCTTGTGACGTCATTCCCTACTCAATCCCTCTCGCTGCATTGATCTCCACAATGTACTCCTTACCTAGATTTCGAACTCATTCCCCCCATCAAAAATTACTTTCTATATCAGCAGATTTAATTATACATTTTCCAATTAACTCATATGTGAGATACAAATTGTTTTTTTTTCTGTTGACTATATAAAGTAATAACACCATTTTTAAAGACTTTTAACTTTAAATATTAACATTTGATGAAGATTATTTGTTATGGAAACATATAATCCTTTAGTGAAATTAGGATTATATATATATTATATATAATATATATTTATTATAATATAATATATATATTTTATATATATATATATATATAAACTAGAATTTAAAAAGAACACATGGAAAAGAAATCAGTCAATTCCGGATAAAAACTCAAACTCGTTGCCATACGTTTCGGTTTTATGTAAATCTTTCTTCATATGCAGAAGATAAGAATTTTCTAACTAGAAATGAAATTTACATTATCTAAAGGAACAACAATGTAAATTTCGACAGTCGAAGGTTTTGTCCGGTTAACATTGTTGTTCCTTTAAATAATGAAAATTTCATTTTCTTAGTTAAAAAATTCTTACTTCTGCCTATGAAAAAAGTTTTAAATAAAACCGAAACTTTGGCAACGAGAGTTTGATTTTTTTATCCTGGAAAATTGACCGAACCCGATTAGAGAACACACCTATTCTATTATAAAGTTTTCTTTATAATCTCAGAAAACTAATTTTCTGAGATGTCGTTGATAACAGTAAAAAAAATTTGGAATAATTAGTATTTAGTTAAAGACTAATTAATTACTAATGCATGTTAAAAATACTTGTTTTGGTATTTCAATAGACAGTGCACCTGATAGAGTGTTTAATATCTTCAGCAAAGATATACATTTTCATTGGCAAATAAATCAATACTTATTATCACCTAGAAAAACTACCATTTTTATGTAAATTAAAATTACACTATTATATTCATGCTATAGTAAAAGTCTTTACCTTTGGACAGAATACTCCAGTTTTTTTTTATTATTTTCACAAAGTATCCATGGTTTATTAATATTATTAATTATCTTTCAGGTTCGTTTTAATTGATTATATTAATTATTAAACTTATAATATAATGCTTATTTGATAATAATCAATCATTACATGTTTTAGATAAATTAATACTAAGTAATTTAATGTTGATCATTTAAGGTTCTTAACTAATATTTATTATATATCAAATTGTTACCTATGGTTGAAAAATTAATAACTCAATTTTTAAAAATTATTTAAATTGCTAAATATACTAGATTTTGGTTCCATGCTGAAAATAAAAACAGTTCATTTATAATAATTTACCTTGATATTTTTTCAAATTCACTTGATTTCCAAAAGGCTGTTATAGTTTTCATTATAATGTATTTGTGATCGATTATATTGTTTTCTCAGGCTTTACTCCTCAGTTGCACAAGAGACGTATTTCTCTATATTTAATATCATATAAAATGATTTTGTTCATGGATCTATCTGAGTAATTTTCTTTAAACATATGAATATATATTCATTCTATTGTATTTTCCTTATTTAGTTGATAATTGAAAAATAAATTCATATTCAAATAATTTTAAGGGTGACAATAATGACTTATTTCTATGTTTTTTTCTTTTGAGTTTACTGGTGGGCGTAACGTATTCTTGGCCAGTGGGTGTACGTCATGTGTCACACACTTAAGATGCGTCATTATGTCCCTCAACTTCGTAGAGCCTCAAGATCAGTGATGTGGGCGAGCTGAATTTGTCGCTTGTCAATACCTCTTATAAGAGGCTCTCTGGACTCGACATATTGGTTGGAAAAGGTCGAGTAGCTGAAAAGTGAATCAATTATGATAAATATAATTCTGAGTAAAGCATCGCTTGAAATATCATCCAGTAGCAGAGTGGTTCATTATTGAAACTACTGATTTTCAATAATGAACCACTCTGCTACTGCATACTGGAATTGCTGTTTCAATATGCAGACGGGTTCATGCAGTGTAGAGGAAGTCAATATTAGCCTCCTTCGAAAAGCAAATCATAGCCTTTAGGTTTTGCTGAAAAGGATACATTATCGTGAATAGTTTGTCGTTGCAAGGAGGGGGGCGTGCCAGACTTGTCGTGTGTCACCGCCCCCAGGTGTCACACGATTCGCCTATAGAGCCAGTCGTGGTTTGGGGGCAGTAAGGGTTGCAGAGGGAGTGGGCGTGTCGCGCTTTGTCGTCTGTCGCCGCCCCCAGGTGTGTCGCAGGCGCATGTCCGTCTCCTCGGTATCCTGTCCACTCAGTCCGCCTCCGGCTCCCTGCCTTGCCCATGCTTCTCCAGTCACCTAGTAAGTCATTCACACTTACTTATGTTATTCATTAATCTTATTAATATGAAAAAAACTTTTAATCTATAATCTTTCATGATCTTCAGCATGATGGACGATTAAAAGAAAATTATCTTCCTCGTAAGACACTCGTCAAACTACATGACATTATCAAATGTCAAGCATGGGTGCTTAAGTGGTTTAGCCGTGAAAGTCATTTTCCTAAGCCACCGTGGCATGAGTTCGAATCCCTTTATCCTTAGTTTTTTTGTATCCAGAATTTAAAAAACTGATTTTCCTAGAAGTCGTTGATAACAGTAAAAAAAATTTTGAAAAATATATCAAATTGCTTTGATTTATTTTCATTTCATAAGCATTATAACTACTCAAATTATAGATAAAAACTTGAAAAATACCATACATAACTATTGATCAAATATTGAACTCATACATCCTTCAATATCTTTCCCCTAAAAATATTCAAAAAAAAACTTGATGTATTGCATTTGTTAATTAGTTAATCATTAATTGTCAATGTAGTTGAATTTATGGAAATACATTTTAGTAACGAAGGAAACAACTTTTGTTAAACATATGTAAATAACCTAGGCCTATTGAAATCGTTCTAATAAGCAAGCACCATCCACTTCCCATTTCTTTTGCACTCACCTGTCTTCTATTGACATTCTAGGATTGATGCTTAGTCGTGTATTTTACTGACCTATTTACATAATATTCATATGTTCTCTTTACCGTCACTCTCAAATTAGTAAATATATATATTTATATAATAATTAATAAATTTTTCATATGGGACTTTCAGTTTATCGGGACTCGGTCAGTTCTTCAGGTTCAAATTAAACTCTCATTGCCAACGTTTCGGTCTTTATTTAAAACCTTTTTCATAGGCGGAAGTATAAATTTGAAACAGAAATATTATGTATTACATTACAAATTATTTTACAAAGAAAGCTTTAGTTTTGTTTCTATTCTATGGTCGATACTTTTATCAATATTTATATATATAAATACAGTTGGTCTCTCTTTCTCTTTTCTCTTGAAGACGGATTTCCCGAAAATTTAGAATGTGTAAGTGTGTTTCTTTACTATGTATGTTACTCTTCTTCGATTTTAAACTCGTGTATATATATAGTTCACACAGGAAAGAGAAAAACAGATAAAAAAGACTCACAACGATATTTCGACATTCGTCGTCATCGGGTAGAAGTAGTCTTTTTGAGTAGCTGAAGCTAACTCATATATATATATATAGTTCGCACAGGAAAAAAAAACAGTATACATATATATATAACGCGATATATATTCATATCGCATATCGCATATGAATCGCATATACATATATATTCATCGCACTTCTTCCCGATGACGACGGATGTCGAAATATCGAATTGAGTTCTGTAGTGTCTTTCTGTGTTCTTTTCTCTGTGTTAAAGTATATATATATATATATAAAATCAAAACTAAAGTTTATCGGGACTCTAAATTATTCATTAAAATGAGAGTTTAATTTGTTGAACCTGAAGAACTGATCGAGTCCCGATAAACTTTAGTTTTGTTTATATTCCACAGTCGATACTTTTAACAATATATACAAATAATTGTATAAAAAAACAAATAAAAAAAATATTGACGGAAAATAAAACTTTTTTGCTGTGAGTAAACTGCCATCAAACATCAAACAAAGGATGACTAATGAAATTACTCGTAATTTTGTCTAAGCCATTACAATGTAAAATGGATTATTGAAACATTCAATTAGGGGTATTATGGAAAGTCCACAAACATACACGCATACACCGTATTGTTTTATATGTTTTATAAGTGTTAATTTCTAACATTTCTATCAGCTCATTCCATATTTCACAGTGCCAATCACATTCCTATATAACTTCAATGAAATTTGATTTTCACTCTAATTGAAAATATGTAATATGTGGCAATATTTTAGTTTATCTTTACTAATAGTTAACTATCATTAACCTAACGGTTGCATGACTCTGTCTTCTGATCTGATAAAACAGAAGTACAACAGCAACTCAAGATTCACATGCTCCTTGTTGCAATACTTATGTTTACTCTTGATAGTAAATGAATGCTTCGAATGCTATGCAAAAGACATACGAATATATTAAGGCGTCCATACAAGAATATTTCGATATCTGATACATTTAGTAGTTAATTTGGTTTGCCCAAATTCACCTCGCACAACTTTTTCCAATTCGCTGTTACTAATTGACTTGTTTAAGTCAAAATAATGCAATATAACTATTATTGATTATTTTATTCTCTATTTGCTGTTTTTTTATGAAAATATAAACGTTAAAGATAAATATATAAATGATTTATATAAAAACCATGCTGGCTATTGATAATCAAAGAGTTATTTATTACGAAAAAATTTTGAAACCTGTTGTGATTTCTGTGAAATAAAATTGTCGCGTTATATGAAATAATATAATAATATACATAATATATAATAATATAATAATAATTAATATAAAAATATACCAGTTATGAAATATTTGGACAAATATTTGTTTCCTGTCTTTATCATTAAATTAACAAATCAAATCAACAATTGCTAATATTTATGTTTATATAGTTTCATAAAAATATTATCATGGTTTCAACTATTTACGAAATTTCTCAAATTATTCTTAAATAGCAAAAATGTTCCCAGTATGTAAGAAGAAATGGTGTGATTGATAATTAATGCATATCCAAATCAACCCGGGTGCTAGGAGACTGTAATAGTTTTGACTGTTTAAGGATATCGAACTATTAAGCAGGGTGTTTGCATCACTTTTGACTGACATTAACCCAAAAGACGTCGTCTATGCACACGCAACGTCAGCCAACACGCAGAATAATTACAAACCCTCACTCGTTGCCATGTATTTTTTTTTTATAATATAATAATATGAATTACGTTGTTTATTTGCATTTATTGTGTTTTTTTAAATTATCGTTGCGAATTAAAAGCCTTTTATCATGGTGTAATTTTTTTAATCGCTTTTCAAAAAAAAATTATCCTTTTCAATAAGTTTCAAATGATACCACAAAACCATACGATATACAAATATTGACATTTCAACAGCGGCTAATTGAAATCGTTAATCTGGCTCGAGACGGAATAACATTTTACTGACTTCAATTAGCCCGTCTAAACTATAATTAATCCATTTCGTATAAATTTTATTTTTTTAATATGAATAGTTTGACTATGAAACAAATGATGATCGTAAAATATAATTCTTATTTGTTTTTTAAATTTTTACATTTATTTTCAGAATTTTTAAGCAATGACTTATTAAAATATCTAAAATAAGTTGGGAACATTTATTATACGTCAAATGTTGTTCCTCTCTCTCACTCACTATTCTCTAACCTGATCTAAACTGTTAGAAAAATATCGTCAATCTGCACTAAATAAAACGAACACTTATGTTCCAGTCTATGTGTCACAGTTTAAGTGTTATCTGTCCTGCCGGACCGTTTTTCGTTTATCATAAATAATATATATAAATATATATATTATATATATATATATATATATACATAATAAACACTCTTTCTTCTTCTTAGAATTTGGTCAGGGTTAATATGCGGAATCACCTTTTCGTCAATGTTTTGTCTTTATTTTAAGACATCTTCAGGGCTATAAATCAAGGCTAGCTTCTAATACTGAACCAATAAAACCGTTATCTCGGTTATGTAACCATAACCATAACCGTTTTGTTAGTTCGGTATTAGAAGCTAGCCTTGATTTATAGCCATGAAGATGTATTAAAATAAAGACGAAACGTTGGCGAAAAGGTGATTCCGTATATTAACCCTGACCAAATTCCAAGAAGAAGAAAAAGTGGTTATTAATTAATTAATTAGTAATTTTTGGTCAAGAAACGAATACCTTAATAATATAATAATATAATATCGATAATATATATATATATATATGTGTGTTTCTAAAAATGTTATGCCAATTTCATGCTTAGTTACCTTTTTTGAGAGTTTCTCTAATGTCCTTTAGGCTCTTCTCTGTTCCGCGGGGAATAAAAAAATCAACTGGTCCAAACTTTTCTTTTCATAACTACACATTCTAACACTAACTTATATGTAGTTATATATATATTTATATATATATATATATATATATATAAATTCAATAATATATCAACCGTTGGATAGAACAGGTGTATAATGTAATCGGGATTCGGTCAATTTTCCAGGATCAAAATCAAACAGTCTGGTCCAAGTTTTTGACCAGTTAAGATGTTAGTTCACTCACTATCTATTGTTACTTCATTTTATATAATGTAAATTTCATCATTTTTCTAATTCAAAAATTCTGACTTCTGCCTATGAAAAAGGATTTAAATAAAACCGAAACGTCGGCATTGAGAGTTTGATTTTGATCCTGGAAAATTGACCGAATCCCGATTACATTATACATACATATATATATATATATATATATATATATTAGAAAGGTTGGTAGCAATCCTTCTTGCAAAAATGTTTCTAAAAATATTATGCCAATTTCATGCTTGGTTACCTTTTTTGAGACATTAATTTTGAGACTACCTCGTGTCATTTGAATAGGAATATTATCAAGTATCTGACATCGTACAGGCTCCGGACCGAGGCGTTCAAAATCTATTCACCTCCTACGTGAAAAATTGGAGGGCCAGAGTGAGAATGAAACCCGGATCTACTAGTCCGGGGTGAGCACGCAAACCAGCAGTCTACCATGACTCCTGGGATCTACGTTCTTATCACATTCTTCTGTGAATTGAATTACACTATTAGATTTAACTTTCTCTATTCCTTCATTCAAATTGCACGCCACAGCTGGATCTCAGATGCCAAAATAGAATTATTACGTTCGAAATCATAACATTTTTTCTTTTCTATAAATTCTTTAGGAAAACTTTCAAATACCAAACAATTTTTGGGGAAAAAAACATTGTTTTCAAGATACCCTTTCTGTTTGGTAACTTCTTTGTTCAATGACTTTCGTAGTTTATCCAAAAAAATTAAAATTGTCTAGAATAATTTGCTGAATATTTGGATTCTTTACCAAATTTATATGTAATATTGATGTAAAGTTTTCTCCTTCCAGAATATTAACTTCAAATAAATTATCCAAATATTTTTTACTAACTCTAGTACATCAATAACTTTATCATTAAAGGTAATAGCGGTGAAGAGATATATATCATTCTTTAGAGATTTTACTTGGTGGAGGACAATAAGATAATAGCTTATGTAACACATCCAGAGAAATCTTTTTTTATTAATACTTAATAATAATAGTATTTAATTTTCCTTAAGCCAGATATACCAGATAATTTTGCCACTAAATTGCAAAGAGAGTTGATTTCCTGTGTAATAACTTATACATACTGAAGTATGTGTTTCTGAATTTAGATATTGTTTAGTATAGTCTAAGAAATTGTTGAATCATATAAAGAAATTTCAATCATCTACAATGATAACTTTGTTGACATTGATATGTTAATGATAAGTCGTTAGGGAGACAATGTCAGGACAGGGGAATGAAAGGACAAAGGAGCTATTATTTGATAGTGAGAGATAAGGTAAGTGTTGTGCGTGGTGGTAGCCGCTCAGTCGGACATACTCTCAGGACAGAGATGCCGGTCTGATAGAGCTGGGTACGTCACCGCCTCTGCCCCACATACCTTTTTCCGCTAATCGATCTCACTTCCCCTGGAGCACCATTCACCAGCTGACGACAAAAAACTTTCTTTCTTCCCTAGAGACCCTTATATCGTTCCCATCACAATGTTCTTCTGATACCAAGCTATTCAAGAACACTTCTTCTACAAGCCTTTCTACTATATTTTCCATTAAATGTTTTAATTACATTTCTCACATTAGGCGGTGGAGATAGTTGTGCATCACCATGTTATTGACTCCACGCTATTAATTAAGACTTGTCTGATCATATATTCTCTAATAACTTCCAAAGCACAGGTGTGAACGCACCTCGGGTTCAAGAACAACTCTTGTGACATTTAATCGACGCGTACAATCCCATTGCTACATTATTAGATTAAAATATTAAAGGTAGTAAAGCTGAATACTTGAGCTTTATTTAAAATAAATTATATGAAACCAACCTAATTAAACGAAATTGTAAATTATATAAGAAATACATACCGTTCTGACAAAAAAATCAAAAAGTTGCTATTCGTTTCCCTCTGCTATCAGCGTTTCACAACCAGTACATTCACAACATTTTGTACGTAATGCCTCTTCTTATCAACTCGATTATTAGAATGATTACGAAATTGTATTATTTATATACATGAAAATGAAGTGTTATCAACATAAATAAATGCTCCTAAAATATCATAATCATCGCCAAAAAAAAAAAAAAAAAATGCTTTATTGCGAGGATTTAACTAAAACACTTGTAACAAATATTTTTAATTTTCATGGAGGTAGGAGTGTTACCTGAAATGTATATTGGTCCACCAGTTGGATCCTGTTGGTGTAGATTATAGCTGCAATATCATAATGATTAATAAGGTGTCACATGTTTGTTTTCATCAAAATTTGTTTAGTACTCTTTTATAATGACCAACAAGATGAATTATTTATTATTTCAGGACACAACATGTTCAAACTTAAATTAGATTTATAATAAAATAGGATTTAAAATAATTTACATTTATGATTTTCTATACAATATTTCAGACATTTTGCTTCACTGTAATGAAGGACACTTCTCCAGCATATTTTCAGAAGAGATATTGAACTAATAGACTGTTTTGAAACATTTGGGCAACTCATTATATATGAAAGAATGGAATTACTACTGAAGCATCTTTCTTGAATATAAAAACATTACTGCACGACTATTTTTTGTATTGAGTTATAAAGACAATATTTTGTAAGAGAGAGTGTTATGGCGTTGACCACTAGTTCATGGTGTTCCTCATTTGTTATTCTTTTTGCACTTTTTACAGAATATTAAGGGTCCTATTATTGTGTTATAATTGAGTTTATTGCTTTTCCAACATGCTCTATCAGTCAAACATATAACGAATCATTTTCATGTCATTAGATTGTATTGTACCCCCAAAGTGCCAATTTACACCTGTGTATTCATGTATGTATTCAACTCTTTCATCTGAGACGAATTTTGTTCATTATATCGCATGACTAGCTTTTCAGCTCTGTAAAACTCATGGAATGGATTAGACAAGTAGTAAAAAGAGCGATATCTAATGTATGGTACAAGAAGATAAAAAAAAAAAAAATGACTGGTGCCATCGAGCGCTCCAGCAATTTTCCTTTCATTTGGTTTAAGCTTTCATAATGTCTTTTCCGGAGATATTGTAATAAGTTAACTGTTTGCTAGCTTTCCGCCATTGAACCTCAGTTATCATGAGGTAGAACGTTGTTTGGAATATAAAGAGTAGACTCTGATATAGTCGTTATAGTAATGCATGCTTGTGATTGACACGAGAGACTGACTTTTGTCTGTCAATCAGTGCAAAAGTCTTAGAGCATTTGGTTATAAGCGAAAAAAAATCTTTCAATTAAAATCTTAGTAAAGAAAGGCTTGTATGTCCAAGAAACAGAAGTCTAGAACCGAACATGGAATTGACCAAGGACGAGAACACAAACCGTTAGCATTGATTGATCCATAAAATAAAGTTTCTTGCTCCAATCAGAAGCATAGATCACTCCAATTGCTATATAAACATTCAAGTAAAACCCGAGAGCTCGCATACAGAAAACTTAAAACATGTGTTTTACAAAGTTGTTGCCAAAATATAACAATCTTAAAATATAAATTGTTTGGAAGATCAAAGTGAGTGCAGCAGTTGATGCTAACTTTAGGAATTTATATTGTATAAAATTACCTAAAAGAACACATGAAGATACAAAATGAAACACAAATGACTGTATTCCTTTATATTCTACGCGACTCACATCTTATGATGACGCAGTTGAAATATATTAGTGGGTTTCTGTAATCTCTTTTATGTGTTGTCTTATTGTGTTTTAGTTCATACATATATATATATGAATTGACTGTCGTCCCTCCGTCAATTCACTTCTTCTCCTGAGGACGACCACCATTACGGTTCGAAATATTGAAAAGTGAGTCTTTTGTTATGTTTCAGTCTATGTGTCACTGTTTATTTTAAGTGTTATCTGTCCTGCCGGACCGTTTTTCGTTTATCATGGTATATATATATATATATATATTTGTAAAGTTGGCAGCAGATCTTCATCCAGGCATACATTGTTGATGAGCAGAGCTGATTCTGCATTCACGACTTTTTGAAGTACTCTCTTTTCACAGAGCGCACTTGAACCAAATATGGGCTTCTTCGGAGGCTCGTAGAGTAAGATTATTGCAGTCAGGGGGGATTTGTTGCAGAATCTGCAACCTGTAGTACTCATTAAAAGGGAGACTGTGGCTATTAGCATGTATGGTGATGGGAAGATGAGAGTGGTTGTTGACTGAAGCTCTGTGATTGTTTCATACCGGGACTATTACACTATTATATTATTAGTAGTTTTAATAGTTATTGGGCTATGTTTTTTGCCTGAAAATGTCTCTGGGAAATTTGCTATTTGCATTGCCTCTGAAAATAGAAGGGTAATTAGGAAAAAAGAACATCTGCTTAAAAAAGTCTGAATGCAGAATCTGATCTGCTCTTGAACAATATATATATATTTTCAATATATTTATTTCTCAAAACTACAGTACATAAATTCAGAATGGTACTAAGGTTATTCAAACATTAGTTAGAGTCACACTTGAACTGAGTGTGCCAACTAGTTGTTTTACTGAAGGATGTTAGACCAATTTCATCAGCTGAGAATATAACTGACTAAGAATAATAATAAATAGTCACACACCAGCATTTTACAGTATCAAATTCAAGTAGTTCATTTTCTGGACCACTTGTTACGAGACAAAATACCTTAAGTTTGACCTTTGTATTATTAATAATCTATGATTATATATTGTGTAAGTAATATGTTTTATCATTAAAATTTAGTTTAGTTACCATCATAGTAAACAAAGAAAAATAACCAATTAGACTATTCCATTGTCAAGTTGGCTTAAACATAGTGACTTTTGAGACTTTGTTTGACCAATCTGGCAAGGCAGACTTATGATCACTGCTAAAAACAGCTTCACTGACTTAGTTAAACGACCTAAAGATATTGTTTACAACACTTTTAGTCAATGAGTTGCTATAGCATTTCACTACAGTATAATAAATGAAAGCCCTTGGTCAGAGAATTACATAGGGAGAAGAGTTATTTTCTACCTTTCTCCTTCCTGACATCTCACCCAACCACTTCGTCTACCATGAGTCATGCCCTACATTCACAACAAACTCCTTCTATCAAATCTTACATCATTCCTAATTATCTACTGAATATATGCCTTAATTACTGCTTTAAAACTATATTTTACATGTTTTTTTTTAAATCATAATAACCATTTTACTATGTATATGAAAGGATGAATGTTAACTGGAATGAACTTTAGCATAGTTAAATAGTCACTTAAATTTTATAGAGTATACTTTCATAATGAACTTTACAATTTCAAACAATATAATTTTCAGTATCTGGCAATTTTTTAAAGTGTTCAACCAATTTTAGGTACCTATAAACAACTATTTTATATGTGGAACCTAAATACCTCAGGTATAGAATATAACATATTTTTTAAATATTCATTGAATATGTGAATATACCTCCAATTATATTTATCAGTTATAATTTCATAAAAAAACATGTGATTGTTTTTGTAACTTTGGTTTCATAGAAGAATTTGAATTTTAACAGGGTATGGTATATGTATACTTTTTCAATGAAAATACGATTCGAAACGAACACATATAGTTCAATGTACATAAAGAAACAGAGAAATTAAAAGTACACATACTTAGTCTGTAATTTTTGGTTTGAACCGTCTTCAGGAGAGATAAGAGAGGGAAACCAAGCTCACACTGGTTCAGAGATAGTTCAGAGACCAACAGTGTTGCCACATGCGCGCCCGGTCCCAGAGAATATAGGTAGACAGGAAATATTTTATAATTAAATTAAATTAGGAAATATGAAAAAAATATATATCTAAATTGATACATAAATATAAGTATCGACTAAGCTATGATAAAATAAAATAAAACTGAAAATACAAATAATAATATTAAACAAATAAAATAATTTTATAATAAAAAATGAAATAATAAAGGATAACAAAGGGTACTTGATAATAAAAAATGAAATTTAAGGGACTAATTAAATGAAGTATTATCTCTTTTGATGAAGGCCAAGTGCACAGAGCGCACTTAATAACCAAATATGGGCTTCTTCGGAGGCTCGTAGAGTAAGATTATTGCAGTTAGGGGGGATTTGTCGCAGAATCTGCAACCTGTAGTCACTCATTAAAGGGGAGACCGTGACTATTAGCATGTATGGTGATGGGAAGATGAGAGTGGTTGTTGACTGAAGCTCTGTGATTGTTCATACCGAGACTATTACTATTACTTAGACTATTATACGAAGCTTAGTCTCAAAAAATTTTCGTTTTGTGTATCTTTACTCATATTTACTTCTGCATTACTTCTGTATTCAAATGCACTTAATCTCAAAAAAAATTAATTGCCAGATAGCTAATTCACAATTAGTTCCTTTGAAAGTTCTCTAATTTTCCCCCTTCAGTTATATAAGTGTGGAATTATTAAATTAATTATAATATTACAATATTTCTTTAAGGTGGCATCACTCCACATTAACATATACATATATAAATAATAACAAAAAAATGGAGCAAGACAACATGAACAAAAAAGTACACCTGGTAAACTCGGTCAATCTTTATCAGTGCGTCAACATATACTAGCAGGGAGATAAGGTGACAAAAATCTGGTGCCGTCTATTGACAGCAAAAGACTCAAATAACTTCTGAACTTCCTGCTGTGATTTGCACTTTTTTATTTATTTTACTTATTTATTGTGATATACTGTTAGAAATCATGGCAAATTTGGGCTACTGGGATCGTGTTGCATGTCATAGGCACCCAGGCAGTGACTAGTAGCTTATCATCAAGCAGGTCATTTTTGTCATGATGATGACGGGTATCTTAATATGGCTGTGTTTGTTGTTAGTTTATCCTATATAAATTAGTAGTTTAGTTTTTTTTAAAGATACTTTTTTTCTGACAGTGTCCATTGCACTTAATATACTTTAATTGTCCACATTACAATTGTAGTAGTAATTGTATTTATTTATTATTGCCCTGAAAGCCTTGGATATATGCAGTGCCGAGGAGAGATTGGTGTGAACGGGCAGACCCTCTGGGCACCTATATAAGGAGAACATCCAACAGAGGGGAATAATATGGCATTAAAAAATGTCTGAACTAGGAGATAAATCAGCTTTAGGAGCCTGACTTCACTGAGAAACGGCTGTTAGTCATTCTTACATATACACAAATTCAGAAATAATCCGCAGAATCACGAAACACATTTCAGCAATCTCTAATATGTTGCTTATTTGTGTGTTTTACTATGATATTATAATATCCAGTATGTTTTATATTCTTTTTCCATGCCTGATAATTTTTTCGTCATTCATGTGAGTTATAAATATAATTGCACATTGTGATATAAAGTTTCTTTTGACGCATCAAACTAAAGAGTTGTCATTGGTTTATGTTCGATAATTCACTTGTCATTTAATCCGGTGCATTGTCAAGATATACATTTCACTTAAGCACAATGTGTTACAGTAGGTAAGTTTTGAACTCGTTAGGAGGCAGGCAATCATGATTTGCCCTTGGGCATCGCCAGGCCTCTGCACACCACTAACTCCACGCCAAAAATAATTGGTGATATCGTAGCTATTCAGTGTGGAACCCATGAAACAGTAGTCCTTGGAGTAGTATATATATAGAGCACAACAGTCAGTTTGACCTTAGGCAAGATGTGCCTAAAACTCAACTACGTGAAATTCAACGTTTACACATAATACAGACAATAATAAGTCTCAATTAACTATCGTATAATTAAGATCAAAAGATTGAAAATAATGTCTTTGATTCATATATATAATTAAAAAAACAGACCAAAATAGATTTGACATATATGTGAGACACCAGGCTCAAAAACATCGACAGTCATTATTCTTGTTTCAGTGATAGATCTGTAGTTCTTCTAATTGTTTCAATCTTAATACTTATCATTGCTTGACGTAATCTGGGGTTTCTGTACTAAACAATATCATTTATCGAAGATAAAAGCCTGTTAAATGTGATATCTTTATTTCGTTCGCTTATATAAGCCAGTCAAATTAGCAGCAGCTTCTTCTTTAACCATTTACTTTGTGATATTAGATCTCTACCTGCGTAAGAATGATAGAAAACAAGTTTACAAGAAACAGAGACACTTAAAAATTGCTCAATTGAAATCCAGGACAATTCGGTTTAATTTACAATAATTGTAACTACTCCAAATAATAACACCAAATCATAATATTGGAAAATGCTTGGAAATATCAAACAGTTCGTAGACTTAAACTTTAAAATATCAAATATAATCAGTTAGACTTAGTTTCAGCAGAGATTAAGGTTATTTAATTTAAACGCAGTTTTAGTGTTTTTTACTTAAAGAAATGTTATGTGTCCCGGTGTTTTGCTAACCTACTTTGCCAAATACATAAGTGTCATCGCAGAGCAGTAAGAGAGTTAGAGAAGATCAGCAAGAATCGTATGAATATAGAAGTGTTCATAAATTATTATTTATTAAAAATATTATATTTAAAAAAGTTTTTTTAAATATAATAATAATTATAATAATTTTAATAATTATAATAATTTTAAATAATAATTAAAATATAATAATTTTTATTTTATTTAATAAAATTCGAATAAAATATTTTTAACCTATGATTTCTTAAACATATATATATATATATATATATATATATATATATATATTAAACGTAAAATATAAGGTTATATATAACCTTATATCGCCGCTTATGGTCGCTGCTCTGTCTTCCTGAGGGACGCTTCGCCTCCTGATGACGACGATGATAGAAATGTAGAAGTGAGTTATTTCTGTGTCTATCTGTGTGCTATCTTCTTTTTAAGATATATATATATATATATATATATATATTTGTAAATTTAAAATTTGTAAATTTATATTTAAAACTGCTTCAAGCAAATATTTAATTTGGTGATAGAATTATTTCTTGATGTTTTTGAAAATAATTGGGTTAATTTAAGAAATGTATAGTGTAATATAGTTGTGATTAGTAGGGATAAGTTTTTATAAATATGATTAACTCTGAAGATGGTCAAGGAGACCGAAACATATCAGTTATAAAGAATAAATCATTTGGAGAACTAGTGTATTTAATACCAGAAAGATTTAAATCAAAGGTGAGAAAACTTGAAAGATCGACTATGAAATTGATTCATGCCACAGTACAGAGGTCGTTCAACAAAACATATATATATGTTATTATATATATGGTTATTAAAACCTATGGTTTTAATAGAACATGTATCAATAGGCATTGGTTTTAATAGAACATGTATCAATGAAGGCCTGCTCCCCAAATATACGAATATATATATATATATATATATATACTATATAATCACAATAAACACGTGATGAAACTAATGAACGTATAAGCCACAAGGAAAAGTAAAAAAAACACAGAAAATATGCTCTAAGGCCTTTCAATTATATGTCATCAGAGAGCAACTAGATATTGATAACAACAGAGGTTACAGGTTTGTTACAAAAACAAAATATGGGGAGACAAAACAAAACACATGTTAAATTATAAAAACATATAAAATACAAGCAAAAAAAAGATAAAACAACAAAGAGAAACAAAACATACAATTTAACAAAAAGGAAACAAAATACTAGGTACCAAAAGGAGAAACATCAGTTCGATTAGAGCCTACACTGCAGGACTTCAAACCATCACGAAGTCCAATTTGCCTGACAATACCTTCAACCAAAACATTATCCAATTTAAAAAGTCCCGAGCTGCTGTTCATGAGGTTTACACACCAATGTTTGATCAAGGCACTTTCCACAAGATTCCTTTCAATATTGGAAGCTAGAAACAACAGTTCCTTTGCATTTTCCCAATTCATTGAATGTTTCTTGTTTTTTATATGTAGAAACACGGCACTGGACTCTTCCTGTCTTCGAATGGCATATTTATGCTGCTTCACCCTAGTAAGCAGGCTTTTTCCTGTTTGGCCAACATACCTTGAGTTACAATCACCACAAGGGATATTGTACACACAACCTTCTTTCTCCCTATTATGATTGCTCACCAATCTGTTAAATAGGTTTCCTCCACAACTAAAAATAACGGAAATGCCGATTTTTTTCAAAAGAGAGGGAACATCTTTTAATGTACTGTTATAAGGAATAACCAATAAATTTTCCTTATTAAAAGGTTCTTTTTCATTTTCACTACTTAATGACTGTTTAACTAAGAACCTTTTAATAAGGAAAATTTATTGGTTATTCCTTATAACAGTACATTAAAAGATGTTCCCTCTCTTTTGAAAAAAATCGGCATTTCCGTTATTTTTAGTTGTGGAGGAAACCTATTTAACAGATTGGTGAGCAATCATAATAGGGAGAAAGAAGGTTGTGTGTACAATATCCCTTGTGGTGATTGTAACTCAAGGTATGTTGGCCAAACAGGAAAAAGCCTGCTTACTAGGGTGAAGCAGCATAAATATGCCATTCGAAGACAGGAAGAGTCCAGTGCCGTGTTTCTACATATAAAAAACAAGAAACATTCAATGAATTGGGAAAATGCAAAGGAACTGTTGTTTCTAGCTTCCAATATTGAAAGGAATCTTGTGGAAAGTGCCTTGATCAAACATTGGTGTGTAAACCTCATGAACAGCAGCTCGGACTTTTTAAATTGGATAATGTTTTGGTTGAAGGTATTGTCAGGCAAATTGGACTTCGTGATGGTTTGAAGTCCTGCAGTGTAGGCTCTAATCGAACTGATGTTTCTCCTTTTGGTACCTAGTATTTTGTTTCCTTTTTGTTAAATTGTATGTTTTGTTTCTCTTTGTTGTTTTATCTTTTTTTGCTTGTATTTTATATGTTTTTATAATTTAACATGTGTTTTGTTTTGTCTCCCCATATTTTGTTTTTGTAACAAACCTGTAACCTCTGTTGTTATCAATATCTAGTTGCTCTCTGATGACATATAATTGAAAGGCCTTAGAGCATATTTTCTGTGTTTTTTTACTTTTCCTTGTGGCTTATACGTTCATATATATATATATATATATATAAACTTTTATTTACGAGAAAAAATTGAAAATTTGAATGTGATATATTAAATATCTGAAATTCCTTGTTCACTTGCAAAGAGGATCACATATCCTCGCCTCATGAAGAAGTTTCAATCAATCCATCTGTGTCAGGTCTGTTGCTGTTTGAAAAAATGGTGTTTCTTTATATTCTGTACATATTCTGTGAAGCTGTCCAGTTGACTTTTGTCTTCTCGCCACTCAACTTCCTTTCCTTAGGACGACCGTTAAAAGGGTCGAAATATTGAATGTGAGTCCTAGTTTCTGTTTTTCATTCGTGTTTCTCAAAGTTTTCAAAGTGTATAGTCCGATCGGATCTGATTTCATTTGAAAGTGTCAAGTGCGTATAGTGCCGGCCACCGACTTCCTGCAGTTTCTTGGTATTTGTTGGCCTCCTCCTTCTAACTCAGTAATTTATACTTATTCTTTCTCTTTATTTAATTTAACTTCTCTGCACTATTTCTTTCTTCTATTATTAATGTTTAATTTTACCTTAATTGTCTTAATTTATTTTTCATATTATTATTTTGTAATGTTTAAATTTCCTCCTGCTTTATTTTATTGGCTGTAATAATAATGGATAACTTAACGATTCACTGGTTTAAACAAATATTTTATCTTTCTCAAAGATCCTTAACTTTAATAGCTTCAGAAGAAGCCCATATATGGCTCTTAGGAGCTCGTTCAAATCCAGGTATCAACCTGAACCGTTAAACAGTATTCAGAAGTGAAGTTTTCTTAAATTTAATTGTTTTCATAAATTTAAAAAAAATTAATGTGTATATTTTTATTATTATTTATTTTATTAATTCTTAATTTTCTGTTCTTTTGAATTTTATAGTTATGAAGATTAATTTTTATTATATAATTTTTTCCTTATTAATTTTTTTATTATTATATTTTTCATCGTTGCTATTCGTCTTCAGCATTACTACTACAGTTTTTCGTTTTCGTTGTGGCCAACCTGTACATATTCTGTGAATCCGTCCAGTTGTCTTTTGTCTTCTCGCCATTCAACTTTCTTTCCTGAGGACGACCGTTAAAAGGGTCGAAATACTGAATGTGAGCCTTAGTTTCTGTTTTTCATTCGTGTTTCTCAAAGTTTTTAAACTATATAAACTATATAAAAATATATAGACTATATTGATACAAAGAACACACAGAAATGAAACAGAAACCTCACTCCTATATTTCGATCTCCTCGTCATCAGGAAGATAGAAACGAGTCGCTCCGCAGGCAGACAACTATGATATATATATAAAAAGATTTCACATAAACACGTCAAATAACAATCAATGATCAAACCACAATAAGAAATGGGAAAACAAGACTATATAGTCTTGTCTTGTTTTCCCATTTCTTATTGTGGTTTGATCATTTATATATATATGTATATATAAAATAAATTCAAAACGAAGGAAACACACAGAAAGACACAGACATAACTCTGTCAGGGTGAGTCACCGCCCTGCCTTCCTGCGGGACTCTTCGCTCTTCACTCTTCACACCTCCTGATGACGACGATGGTCGAAATATCGATGTGAGTTATGTCTGTGTCTTTCAGTGTGTTTCCATCGTTTTGATTTTTTTTTTTAAAAAGTCCACTGAACCGTTTCTTTTAATTGGTTTATATGTATATATATTGGTGTGCTTGCATATGTGGTATGTATGCATATAAGCGAGAGAGAGCAAACGTAAAGTAAGGTATATTTCACCTGTTAACCTACTGATTAGGTGACCTCTTTGCAAGCCTGTGTTTGATAAGAATTGGTTTGTCTGGAACAGGTGAAGGAGGAGTGAGCCTGGAGACGGCCTGAGAGGTGAAGAGCGCATGCGTGGACCAGGCGGCCAATCGGAGCCAGTCGCCGGCGTCATGGAGGTGGTAAGTAGACACGCCCACAGTATCGACTGGTCATGCAGTGGCCTCCGGCAGCTTGTAGGCACGGGTGGTTGTTGTGACTCGTCAGGGGGGTTTTTACGATCCTACCGCGAGAGTTGGGTCGATCTCCATGTACACTGACCCGGGACATTGTCCCCCAACCACAACTCACTACATGGACTTTGCCAAAGAGCTCCGCCTTCCCGCCAGACAGAGAGATCCCCAGCCCAACGTGAGTTTAAACATCTCTTGGTGACGATACATTCAATTACCGAAACGTCCTTTAATTTGTTAGTTTTCTAAATTTGTTAACGAACCACAGCTTTGGGCAAGCTGCACAATTCATTTCAAGCAACACTACAAAATTTTTTTGGTAATTTCGTGGAATCAGACGGTATCCCCAACTCTTAAGGTAAGGTAAATAACGTCTACGAATTATAAGGGCCCTATAAAAAGTTTAAATTTCAGTACAAAACAGAATCTTTCAAAATACTTCTGCTATTCATACAATAATTAAAAAAAATAGCAAAATAAAAATACAGAACCTTGTACAGAACTACCCCTCCAAAACACCGAAACGATATCATTCCAGTGATGACTCACATTACTTATTCTCAAAGGTTTTTTGTTTCAAACTAACCACAAAGTAATTTCTGTTAAGCAATTTATACCTGGTTGTTTATTAAAACATATAATGTGTTTTATTTCATTAAAACCATGAGTTGTCTTATTGTCAATTGTAAATAAGTTGTGTGAGATGACTAACTAGTGCAGCAGTAGTATGTAGTAACTGCAAATATGAATGGAGTCTGTGAGTAAGCGATCCCATAGTTCCTGAAATGGCCAAATGAAACTACAGAAGCTACGAATCCAGTTAGTTATGTGTTTAAATAGACATTACTGAGTGTTCGATTTATAGAAATATATAAGATATCCTTATATTATCATTTACCTTCACTGTTCGATTAATTCCATCATTATTTTACTCCAGTAAACCTTCTTATAGTTGATAGACTCATTAAACAAGACTTTCAAATACGATTGAAATGCAGTTGACACAAGTTTGCTCTCTTTCCCATCATTACAATGTCAAAATCCAATCAAATTGTTTTTACCTATTTACCAAGCTGTCTGAATATTCAATCTGTCATTTCTACTTATTCAAAAAAAACCCTTTGTTCAGTTTAAACAAACATTAGATGGTTATAGTTCTTCTACTAGTATAGTAGAAATGAAACACATTATGGAATTCTTAAAAAATGTTAAGTAGTAGTTTTACCGTAATAAGGATTTCAATCTTACTTGTAATGACATATAGATGTCAGTTAATTCCGCTTTTCTATGGGTTTTCCTTAGTAGTTCGAAGATTTTCTCGTGGAATGTTTAGTATTAGGCGGTAATAATAGATCCGTAGTATGATTAAATAAAGATATTGATATTTTTAATAATATATATATAATATATATATATATATATATATATATATATATATAGGCTAAATTTACAGAAAGGAAACCCATACAGGGAGCACAAAAACTCACTATTATATTTCGTCTCACATCTTTCTACCTCATGACGAAGTAGTCAAAATATAGTATTGAGTTTTTGTAATCATTTGCTGTTTAGACCTTCACTTTTATTTCACATGTTTATAGTCAAAGCATGTTATATATGTATAATTACAACAAAAAATAAATGAAAATACGCACCAGAAAAATTCATTTGTATATCAACCGGCTTTGTAATCAGTATAAGATTTTTTATTCAAGCTGAACACATATCCTGATGAAACTAATATATATTTATAAAAGTGAGTTTTTTTAATGATTAACTGAGTTATTTATCTTTGTGATAGAGCTTTTTGTTGAAGAACCATTTCAATATATATATATATTATATATATATATACTTTTTCGATGAAAATACGATCCGAAATGGACAAATACAGTTCAATGTATAAAGAAACATAGAGAAATTCAAAGCACACACTTACAGTCTCTAATTTTCGGTTGAACTGTCTTCAGGAGAGATAAGAGAGGGAGGTCTCCAACCGACTCTGTACCAGTGCGATTGGTTTCCCTCTCTTATATCTCCTGAAGACGGTTTAACCGAAGATTAGAGACTGTAAGTGTGTGCTTTTAATTTCTCGGTGTTTCTTTATGTATATTGAACTCTCTCTCTCTCTCTCTCTCTCTCTCTCTCTCTCTCTATATATATATATATATATATATATATATATATATATATATATATATATACCGACTTACTAAATTCAATGTTTCGAACTGTAATTCATCATCAGGAGAAGACTAAAAGAGAGGACGATTAAGAGAGATCTCCTCATGCCGAAGAAAGGAACGCGAGTTATGTTTTTTCTGTGTCGTTTTTTGTGTAATGTACAGTTTGATAAGTCTATGTGGACCGTTTCTTCATTTTAGTATATATTTATATTGGATTTGACAATAAACACGTGTAACCCTCAAAATGAATTCATTAAACTTGTTACTAGGGTTATAACAGTTACTTAGTTCAATAATCATAGACCTATTGTTGAATTGCAACATTTGTTATTTATTCGTTGATAACAATTAGACAAATATCTCTGCTTTCATGATTTTGACAACAATTTTTTGAGAAAAGACTTAAATACTTGAAGACTTAAATGAAGACTTAAGTCTTGAAGAAAAGCGCCATATTTTTTTCTACACTCGTTAGTGAAGGATGACAGTGTTCGAAATATTGGCAATAAGTTCTCGCTTCAGTGTTCTGAAGTAGATTTAGTTTTTCATAGAATCAGTTATTTCTCTATTTTCATATTTTGAATAATTTTATCAGTTCGATGATGCATTAAGTTTAATTGATAATTCTGAAAACTAATCCGTGTTTATAAAAAAAACCTCCTCTGACGAATTATCGTTTGAGATATCAACAATTGTAAGTACATATAATTTACACTATGAAATACTAAGCTGAGGCCAAGACCTTTGAATTAGTAACGTTTTACGATAGCCATAATCGGAATGAATTTTACTTTTCGTTAAAGCAAAGGTTCTTTCTGTTAATTGAGAAAAGGAGTTATTTCTTATAACTGTAACAAAGTGTGATACTAATCGACATCTAATAGTATTGTCTTATAAATATATGTATGTCACAATTATTTCTAAATCCGTTGACATATTGGCAGTCTCCTTGGATCTTTTTTTACTCTGACTTTATTTTATTTATCTCTTTGTCATTGATATTTTCATTATCTATAGTATTTTAAATATAATACAACTGACAATTCAAGTCTTTCCACGCTATTTTGAAGCCAGTCTATACACTTCTTAGAATGATTTTTTCATTGACAATTCTTACAGTTAATCTTTCTTTAGACATATTTATAAACTCTATCTGGATTTTATATTTGCTTAATTTTAGTATGAAAATTTTGAGTAACTATGCTTGCCAGTAAAGTCGCTTTTCAGAATATTAATTATTATAAACTAGCAAGTATTTTATATTTATGTGTCATTTATTCCAATTAAGAAATGTCACCAGCCACCAAAAAACTTTATGCTGAGATAAATGAAGATGAATGTTATCAAATTGGAAAAAAATGCACTAAAATAATCTACTTTCTATCTTTTTTAGAGACTTCACTTGCAAGATATTATTTCAGACATAGTGTTGGCAATATATAGATAAAATAACATTGAGGCTTCTTCCACACTGTGTACATAAACAGATATAAAAATCACCAAAATTGAGAATCTATCTTCTTTCCTCTTGTCTTAGAGACTTCGCTTAGAAAATGTTTTTTTAAACGCAATGTTGGTACACATACAGATAGAATGACATTGTGCTTCAATCCACACAGTATTACTTCACTAGGTATAAAATTTCACTTACACTGAGACACCTCACATCTATTTCTAGATATATCATCTTGCTGGTATTCGTAATTGGAGATAATGGTGGTATCTTAGTGATAAAGAATACTTTTCTTCCTACAACTCACCGCCAACTGAAAGTGTCGCTTGCAGGAGCAGAATAATTAATAGATTGCATGACCGCTAACACATCGGTTTGTGGAGGGTCTAGTGAACCATCCCTAAACATTCCTGTTAATATTGGCTTGGAAAACCCTGACTATTCTTAGGCATTCAACAGTCCTTGAGGCGTAACTAAATGTGTGGAGTTACACGTAAGGAAATCAATTTCATAACGTCTTGCTTTCAAAAACCTATCTCCGCTTCAAGAGCTCTGTTCTTTTAACATTCTAATAATGAATATAGGAATATTTGGTTGGACTATAGATGTACACTAAACTATATATGTCACCATTACACTGGCTTCCTTGACAGAATGAAAAATGTGTGTTGGCGGTTTAATGATTATAGATAAAAACTAATTTAAATGTAAAAATACCATCATTGCTGATAATACGAGAGCGGTTTGATAAGTCCGTGAATTTTTGAATCAAACAAAACTTTTTCGGCAAAGAAATATTTTATTTTTCTACATAGTCACCTTTTAGCTCGATACATTTAGTCTAGCGTTTTTCTAATTTTTTTATTCCCTCCAAATAATTTTTGGATTCGATAACGACTTGTTAATTCGACTCAAAGCTCTTACCACCCAGCCGTTTCATTAGGTTTGGAAACAGAAAATAGTCGCAGGGGGCTAAATCAGGAGAATATGCTGGATGGGGTAGCAGTTCGTATCCCAATTCGTGCATTTTGGCATTCGTGACTAGACAAGTGTGCACACGTTCATTGTCTTGATGGAACAGCACTTTCTTCTTTGCCAAATGCGGCCGTTTTTGCTCAAATCAACGTCGAATCTGTTCAAAATCTTTGAATAATATTCGCCGGTGATCGTTTTACCTTTCTCGAGGTAATCGATGTGAATGACACCATGTGCATCCCAAAAACCTGTGGCCATGACTTTGTTGGCTGACAGACTCTGTTTGGCTTTCTTTGGTCCAAGTTCGCCCACAGCAACCCACTGTTTCGATTGTTCCTTGGTCTCTGGCGTGCTGTGATGTATCCATGTTTCATCCACAGTAACCAAACGGAGTAAAAATTCGTCCGGACTTCGGCTGAACACCGCTAAACACTCTTTTGAAGTGGTCATACGATTTCGCTTATGGTCAAGTGTGAGCATACACACACACACACACATACAGACACACACACACACATACACACACACACACATACACACACACACACACACACATACACACACACACACACATACACACACACACACACACACGTCGTGTGTGTCGTGGCACCCATCTCGCGGAGAGTTTTTTTATGTCCACATATTCGTGTAAAATCTTTGAAATTGATGGTGCCGAGTCCTCGTAGTATTTATCATGTCTTTCCTTAGTTTCAGTGATGGATTTTTTACGCAAAAAGTAATACTTAATCAGCTCACGAAATTCACTTTTTCCATTTTCATAAAAATACACGAGGTTGTCGGCTATGAATGACTATCAAACACCGACTGCACGGGATAGCTGGCTCATAATTAGATAGTTGTCTATCTATAACTATAACTAGAATTAGATAGTTGCATTTGGAGTAACTGCGCGGGAAATTCAAAAAGTCAGTGACTTACAAATCCGTCCCTCGTACTTCTAATTATTCCTCATGGATTGTATAAGACCACCATTATAGGTAAAAGAGTGTTAACAATGTTAATTTAAGAATAATCCCCATTTTCCAACCCTATAACATCATTAAAGATGAAATTTTATCAATGCGGCATTTGGAAACAATAATAACAAAATCAATGGAAACAGTGTAGTTTTTTACAGATATGTTAATACTCACTTTACAAACACAGATAGATACTCTGACTATCTTGCACACTGGTATCCTGTTGTCACTTTTCTATTTTCAACTTTATATTATTACTTTAATTTGTTATCAAAATACTAAAGAATAAAATTACCGTAATTTTATTTAATTAATTTCTTCCCGGTCAATGCCATTTAGGAAAAGTATATTTCAATAGGATTAAAAAACCGAAAAGTAAATGATTATGAATATCCAATTTTCATGATCAGAAATTTATATAGTACTAGCTCATTATTCACTTATTTATCTTTTTCTGTTAAAGCAATGTTCTTGGTTAACTGTTGTCCTTCAGTTTTATAAACTTTGTCTGCATAACATAACATATTAATATAAACACCACAGTACGATTTTCCAAATTGAAAATCGTGTGTATGGTTTAATAACAGTCTTAGTCAAAGTCTTATCAGTGAATGATTTTATCCGAAAAAATAAATTTGTCACTTTAATGAGGACTGTTGCTGATCAATACCTCTAGGTTGTAATTTAAAATTTCTTACTATGGTTTATACGGAGGGACGACAGTCAACACTATATATATAGTTTATGTTGCAGCATACCTTAATTTACTATTGTTACATGATTAACACATGCAGGCTGCTATTTGTTTGTTTGGAGGTTTCTTTACGGTTATGTTCGTAAAACATAAACAGATTTCCAAGCCCTGAAGATGACATAAAAATATGTCGAAACGTCGGCAAAAGGACTAGTTTAAAATCATTAGACCTAAACCCTCAAAAAAATTACATCATATTCATATTGGTTCAAGAAAGCAAATCATGATAAATATATATATATATATATATATATATATATACATATTCATCATGAATATAACACGAGAATAACACAATTAATTGCAGATTAAAACACTTGAAAGAAACAGGTAGAGAAAGGACTGGGATAATTCACTTAAATATTTTGACATCCGTCGTCATCAGGGAAAAAGTTGTTGGTTGTTGGCTATGTGCAGAGTAAAAAACATCCAGGTCCTTGGACTATCGAGTGCATTGCCACGAAAGGATGAAAGTGAAAGAGAAAGGAAATAGTGATATAAAGGGGCGGAAAGATACGAAGACAAAAAAGAAAGAGTATATAAGAATAATAATAAAGAATGATACTAATAAGAGTGAAGAATAATAATAAAATAAATGATTTACAGATTAGATAAATAAAAGTACTAATAAGTAAGTTAATAACTTAAAGTAAATAAAATAAAACTCTTTCAAGTGTTTGATGTTGAGTTTCAGCTAATAAGGCACGAAGGAGGTTAATATATGCTTCTCTGAAGCTCTTAAGGTAACAAGACATTGAGAACAGGGATCTGATAAACAAATTGAACAAATAAAGAGTAATTAAAACTGAGACCATGATAATTGCCATGGATAGCATTAGAAAGGTTGGTGTATAAACCATTGGAAGCTCTATAACATATGAAGTCATGGCTTAAGAGAAGTAGAAATGACATGAAAAGATGCAAACTGAGTGCAATGCAGTTGTTAGATGCAGTTGCGGGAAGTAAGGGAAGGATTAAAACGGAAAGAGTTCCTTCACTTCCTTTTTAAAATCCTAAAACCTGGTGTCTATTATTTATCCGTTATGTAATTCATTCTCTTTATTGTTATTTTTATTTTCAAGTATTATTATAACTTCTTTAACTACACCTTGCTTATCTGCCGTCGCCTCCTTATTTCGTGCTCATGCACGAAAATTAATGCATATATGAATACTATTCCTTTCCTTTTACCTTGGTCGCTTCCATGGCACGGCAGTGATTGGTCTATTACACCAGTTGTTTATCAGTCGGTACCTGGTCATCTAGCCAAACACAGCTCTTCTGATGACGACTCATGTAAAGATGTTGAAGATGTTACATTAGTTCATTTTCTCTGCGGTTCCCTCTAAGTGTTGAATATTTTGCAGTCAAATATTTTATATAAACAAAGTACAAAAATAAATTAAAATGACACACATACAGTGTAAAATTTTTGCTTAACTATCATCAGCGAGGAAGTAAGGGAAGGATTGAAACGGAACGAGTGTCTTCACTTACCTTTTTAAATCCTATGACAACCTGATGTCTAAGGTATATATACGTTATGTAAATATGTTTAACATTTAAATGTTATTTTATTTTCATAGTATGCCTTATAACTTGTATTGACTAGACCTTGCTTATCTGCCGTCAAAAATCCTTAAATAATTCGTGCTCATGCATATGAAAGATTAATGCAAAATTCTTAAATACTATTCCTAATTGCTCATGTATTACGGACTTGGTCTCTTCCATAGCGTCTACGGCTAGTGATTGACGTCTACATATACACAGTTGTTTATCAGTTCTGTAACCTGGTCATCTTTGCCAGTATAATCACTGAACACTATGCTCTTCTGATTGACTCTGGATTCATATCCAAGTTATATGTTGAGGTTGTCATTTACGTTAGTTCATTAACAGATTCTCTGCAAGTTCCCTCTATTTGAATATTTTGAAGTACAGATAATTTGTAAAAACTAACATACTCGTACATTGAATATATCATTTTAAAGTTTGAAAATTCTACAAATAGTGGTTAAATCATCTGTGATGACTTAAAATGTAAAGGAAACATTTAGACCTTAGAAGAGGATTTGACCAACATCTGTTTTTTCACATACAATCTCTCTCTCTCTCTCTCTCTCTCTCTCTCTCTCTCTCTCTCTCTCTCTCTCAGACACACACACGCACACATACACATTCACTATTTTTCTTCTCTGTTCTGGTGCTTAGATAAGACTGATAAGAATATGTCTAATATGAGAAAGCAATTGCTTGATTCGTGCAAATCACAGAGAACCTTTTTAAAATTATTCTTGACTAGTTCATTCATTTATGATGTGTTCTTCTAAAAGTTAGAGCAATGTTCTACCTTAAAATAAGAAATGCCTGATACACAATAAAATAATGCATACATGTAATCAATATTCCGGACTGTTCTTGATTTTCTTTAAAATGTGTATTATTATGTGATATATGTTAGAGTGTGTGTGTTTGTGATGTGTGTGTGTGTGTGTATCTGAGAGAGAAAGAGAGAGAGTGTGTGTATTATACATAAATATAATATATATACACAAACAAATATATATATATATATATGTATATATATATATACAAAACTAAGGTTTATTGGGACTCGGTCAGTTCGTCAGGTTCAAATTAAACTCGCATTGCCAACTTTTCGGTCTTTATTTAAAAACTTTTTAATAGGCCTACAATGATAAAGGTTTTAAATAAAGACCGAAATGTTGGCAATGAGAATTTAATTTGAACCTGAAGAACTGACCGAGTCCCGATAAACCTTAGTTTTGTTTCTATTCCACAGTCGATTCTTTTATCAATATTTATATATATATATAAAGATTTCACATAAACACGTGAAACAACAATCAATGATCAAACCACAATAAGAAAATGGGAAAACAAGACTAAGATCTTTCAACCGTAACAAGCGGTCTTCGTGAGAGTCAAAAACCCAACTCAAAACCCATATTATATATGGCACACACATATATTGTATACATGTACTTTTAACGGTTAGCTTAGATATCATATAAGTTGGATGAAACTTGAGAGAGGGGGAGAATGTGTGAGTGACAGGAAGAAGAACAAAAGAGGTAGATATTAGTCTTCTACGACTGTGTAGATCATTTAGAGGTAGAAATGAGCAAGTAATGTATTCTGAGGTCCAGAAATCCTCTCAGCCTTTCTGAAATAGTTCCTTTAAACAATAACAGTGCCTATATTGAGCCGGCATATTCGAAATGAAGACTCCATATTGCTCAATCTACACTGAACTGTCATGCATTGTTGTGAACAATGAGGAGCATTACGCTTCTCGATGCTATCAAGAACATGTCCTGAGGCAGTGCTGAGAGTCGTTTATTTCATCGGCTCAAACCCTTCGTCAATCTGATGGGGGTCAGTTTTATCCACCTATGTCATCTGTGGGTCAGCTAACCTTTAGCATTATCAGTTTTTTGCCGAGAGAGTTCATTTTTCTCATTGCAATAGCATATGAATCACAATACGAATAAGGCATAAGACTTATTATTATAATGGTTTTCACAATGCAGTTATATTACCCCTACAGGTGTTATTATTAATTTACTTTTAACTGTCCTTCTGACTTCAACCTATTATCTGATAATTGTTAGACATGTACGTAAGAAACCTAATGGCAAGTAAATATTCTTCCATTAATATTACCACCGTCGTCTTCAAACAACATCTCTGTCGGACAAACTAGGATATAGCTGAAGTCGTCAAAAGATTAAAACATTTAAAACATAAATATTTTAAAACAATTTAAAACATGAGCTCTCAACCTAGGGATCTATGGACGAGCCCTAACGAGCCGTATGTAAAACCACCTCTAACCACCTTTAACCACCTCGTAATGTTTCTGGGTGTCCATTGGCAAAATATGACAGACTGGGAGTCCACAACGTGGTTCGATGGTCTATGATGAAAACTAACACGTAATGATTTTTTATTATTAAAAATTTAATTTCCACTGTAATTTTGGTTCGATATTGAAAAATCTGAAATATACATTCAAACAAATTTAAATATATTTTATAGATTTAAAAAAAAATCATAAAATTGTCTTGAAATCAATAAAAAAAAAGAAAAAATATATACTATTTCTTTGTTTCTTAAAACCTCAAAATTTATATTAGTGAAAAATAGAATACTGTTTGATGTTCAATAGTTGGAAGGGGTCCACCAACAAAAAAGAAGAAATAAGGGGTCCATGGGTAAAAAAAGGTTGAAACCTACTGATTTAAAACAATGTATCTTCAGTAGAAATGTTTGATTCTTCATGACATAATTAGCTAAATAAATACATCTAATTCTTTGCAAACTAATTAAATATACAGTAACAAAGTCTGTGATCACCTGTACAGCTAGATTTTGATATATTATTGATGCCATGAGTATAAATTTCAAGGTTGCAGTCTAATGATGCACGTTGTCTTTAAAACATATTACTAAAATTTTACATTCAACAAAAGGAACATAATGTATCATTATTTCCAAATATCTAATGTTTAAACAATAAAATTTAGAAGCTCCAGGGTAAGATTTTTTTTTAACATTGCCATTTTAAACAATTTTACATGAAGAATTGAACTATTTTTGAAAATAACATTAAGTTGGTTTTTATGCTAGCTTGATCTGTTTTCTATGAATTCAATTAACATCTTTAAACAATATTTTTTTTTTCATTCTATTGAAGATCAGAATTTTAGGTGTGCACATTCCATATAAAAGTTGTGACTTTTGAGTAATAAACTTGCAAACTGTATTTAATGTCATGGGTTTATTTTTCATGTTCAGCTATTGTCATTAGAGGAAATATTATGTTCTAATAACCTGTGATCTTTAACATCGTATAATAGTTATACAAATCAGTAACAGGTCAAAGAAGGGTCTCTGAACACAAAACGTTCCAGCATAAGGGAGATTTACGATCAGATTCTTATGATTGTATGATTAGATAAATGATACAAATTAGGCAATTTCAATGACGTTACTATCCTCTTTTTAAAACATACATTATTATATATAAACGTCGTATGACCCTTAATGTTAACTCGACATCCTCCTATATTATCACTACTGGATACGATTAACACATACGCATCACCATTCGGTTAAATACAAGAACTGTATGTACGTCGCTCATGGCAACATCATAATAACACATCACTATTGAGTCCATTCAATGCTCTACAAGTGACGGTTGGGTTGAAGACATGCATCAACATTAGTGGTCAGGGTAAACGTACAATATTTCATTGTGGGGAGTTTGTTAGTACCTCAAGAGAAACAATTCATAGAGAGAGAGAGTGAGTAAAATCTGTCGAACGTATAAGGGTTCGAAGGGGTGGTATCAAATCGATCCCACTCTGAGCTCCCATCGAGAGCCGAGCATCTACTAAGCAAGTACCTGTTGTCCAGTCCAATCAGCTGAGTTTAAGGTCCGTTCGTTCCCACTGGTAAGGGTTTGGGGTCTCTAGCTCCTCGCTATGCAAAGCAGACATCCTACCGAGAAGTTACTGCTTCTCATACAGCAACCACAAGGGTCTACCCAGGTTGGGTGAGAACTAACAGCAACTACGAATCCAAGCTCAGTTAGCGGGATGGAGGGATAACCTCCAAGGGCCCCCATCACCCGTAGTACCGACTTATTTTAAGAGTTTTGGATCGAACTCCGCACCAAAGCTCCACTGAATCTACTCAGCTACAGGTAAGGTCAATGGCCTTTTTTTACCCCTGGTTGAAAGAACCTGTGAATATATAAAAGCTAAAACAGCTTGTGATAGAGTTGTATGGCCTCACAGAGGTAGAAAGACATGTTTCAATAATAAATTGCTTATTGCGGCATTTTCGTATCACACCATCAGTTTAAAGTACAACCAAAACTCCACATGTCACAGTGGAAGTCAAAACGCCACCCGTAGGTTGCTCATCTTGGCTACTTCATGTCATAACATCACTGCTGAATATCGTGGTCTATAGATTGCTCATATCTGCCTCGAATCGCCATTCCCTCAAACATTTACATCTCATACATAGTACATTGTAAACTGATTGTTAAGTTATCGTGATCGAATATAAGTTCCGAGACACAATTTATGTTTTAAATAGGTATGTTCCAATCCTTTGAGAATGATGAAAATGGTCAAGGACAAAACCATATAGGTTTGAAAAACATGCAGTTAGAAATTATATGAAAATACCTTGGAAAAATAATAGTTTTTCAGGATGTATCTTTTTCCAGAAAATTCATCTCTTAGGAGTGAAAGTAATTAACACTTTTTGGGGATTGCATTCATTGGTTCATGCATACCACTCTTTATATAAAAATGGTATTTGGAATTAATCCCATTGATTATTTTACTTCGAGATTACTAGATTCAAATTTAATAAAAATAAACCAAGAAATTATTTCCTTTTACTATCATATCAATTATCATTTCAACGCTTTCTTTATATTAATGTTATTATGCTATTATTAGTATTATTACTATTATGTTATTATTAATTTATATTATGCTTCAATATTTCCAAGCTATATTAAGCCTGCCTGATGTAACCGTCATGTTTTTCATTATATTATCAAACATCAGACAATCGATTTTTAATTCTATGACTCTTCTTTAATATTTGGTCTTTGTATTAAAAATACATACAAAAAAAATAAATACAACACTATCTTGAAGCCTTCTTGGCCACATACCATAGAACTTTGTGGTTCTGCTAAACATTCAAATATTCGTCCCATACAAACCATTCAATCAAACATACTTACAAAACTGTCACATCTCCCATTTTACGTTCCAAAAATAGACATTCACCGAGATCTTAAAGTCCCCTTCGTTCGCGACTTTGCAAAAGACCGTTACAAACGATTCCACAGTAAACTCTCAACTTATCCAAACCCACTCGCTCAAAATCTTTCCCTACTAGTAATACCCAGAAACCCCCAAAGACGACTAAAGCGGCAATGGACACGTGACCTTCTGTTGTCATAAAGATTAAATATAGTTACGGAGTGCCAACAATGTGTGTCACCAAATTATCGCTAATAAATCAAAAAACTATTGGAGAAACAACCTTCAAAAGAAATTACTTCTAAATACATGCAATTATAGTCAAGGTATCCAATAATTTGAAAAAAAAACATATATTCTTTTTAAGGAATTCAATTTCAATCAGTTCACAGATACTGCCTTGAATAAATATATAAAATAATTGTATATATTTATTAAATACTAATTTGCATTGTGAGCATATAGTGGAAAAAAAATTATCAGGAAATCTATGACTACTCATCAACTTATTTTTTGAAAATAATAAATTCCAAGACAAATTTATTCTAAAAAATGACAGAATACACTATAATGTGATAATGACCATTTTAGTGACACACTAAAATCAATATGATGGGATAGGTGGGAAAAATAATACTTTTCTCTTACGACATGTTCCACGTCATAACAGGAGATAACATTCACTTAAATAAATATACGATAACGCAAACCAGTTAACAACATTGCTTTGGGCATATCACAAGCTATGTAATAGACAGTGCATACATCAATTGAACAAATAAACATCCAGAATGGTATTCATTCACATGTAAAACTAAGGGTGAACAAATTTATTAATAATTGTATGGGCTGTACAATTTACATACATCTAATTGTATTGAGAATAAAGCAACTATTATCATGTAAAAAAACTTAACAGAAACGATGGTTTTATCAATTACATTGTTTTTTCTTAGTCTATGTAAAATTTTCCTAACTGCAACCAAAGTTATTCAAATTTATATCGTATCCTGACATTACGCTTTGACTCTCAAATTCTAAAATCTAACACCATTTCATTACTAGTTGAAGAAAGGATAAGCAGACAGTTTTGATGGAGCCATTCACGATATAATTTCTCAAATTCATTTCTCCAAATCATTTCAGGTTTTGTTACAATGAAATGTTTACGTTTGTACTTTTATTGTGATCCATAAAAGAGTTTGCCATATAAAACATGATGTATACATCACAATATATATAGCGTTTTAAAGAAAGTAGTGATGCACACACGGACTAACACATACACACACATAAATACAGAAATATAAAAACTACTAACCTAGGGTAATAGCAAAGAACTTTTTTTACTCACAATAACGTTATTACTTTAATAAAGTAAACATGAAATGCATCCCAATTATATATGACAAAAAAGTTTTAATATTTCGAAACCATCGATAAACACTTTTACTAATTTTTAAATTTTTTTTTAATATAAGAATATTTGAGTGACATTTATTTCTACATGCTTATTTGTAATTTTATTTTTTTTTATTTATTTCGCAAGAAAACATGTTTTTCGCTGTTTACGACCTATTTTTTGCAAGAGCTTTTTTTTTCAGTACGGTCTTCCGAAGATCCTTGATGAAGATTTACCATCTAGTCCTATTGTGAGTTTTTATTTTTATTTATTTATTTTTATTTTTTTTTAAAACATGAAAGTCGATATCTTTTTCACAACCTGAGTACTGTGATATGATCTTAAATAATTTTCATAAATAATTATTTATTATCCATTTATATATATGTGTATATACATATAAATTATATACATATACATGTTTATACATATATAAATATGAAATATACGAATTTGTAGAAGGTTGTACAAGTCGCTATACAACCATAGTCTTAACAGTAAATTCTTAACATTTAATTAGGGTTATATTTATTTGAGGTTTCTTAAGAACACACTTAATATAATGATGCATGTAGTGGTACATGTATAATTACACTCAAAATAAAACGGAGTGTAATTATACAAATTGATATTCCTAGTTTAGTCTTGAAGTTGGTAAAAACTGGTAACCCAGACATAAATAATTAGATAATTTCTGAAAAAAACCATGATTACAATTCTTATTCTAGTCAATATTCATTGATAAGTTATTAATGATTTCAGCATACGATTATCATTATTTGAAACAATTCCACATTTGTTCAAATAAAAGGTATTTCAATTTTATTAAACAGTTGTTATTGTTTTGTATATTTGATTAATTACTATTTTTTTTATATTATATGAAAATCACAAATGAATATTAGTCTTTTCTTATGAATTCGTTAATTTTGTTATACTACTAATATAATTAATATTACTGTGTAAATAAATAATCATTGTTCTTTGAACTTTATTTTGTAATTGTAATAAATATATCAATGAAATAATTTAATTTTTCTTGTGTTAAAACAGTTTAAATTTTTTTTAATTTTAAATTATGATCAGGTTAAAATCGAGTATACAATTTATCAGGACTCGGTCAGTTCTTCAGGTTCAAATTAAACTCTCACTGTCAACGTTTTGGTTTTTATTTAAAACCTTTGTCATAGGCTTTAATATATTATTTTTAAACATAAAAACTCAGTATTATATTAGAAATTATTTTTCAACCGTAATAGGCCGTCTTAGTCAGAGTCAAAACCCAACTCTGACGAAAACCGCTTGTTACGATTGAAAGATCTTAGTTTTGTTTTCCCATTTCATATTGTGGTTTAATTATTGATTGTTATTTCACGTGTTTATGTGAAATCTTATATATATATATATATAATTAAAAACGTAACCATAGTTACGTTTTTTAATAATATGTGCTTAAAATAAGGACTGCTACTAAAATTCACAAATATATACATATATATATACATTTAAATTATGTATGTAGTCTAAAAAGTATAAGTTGAAGATAATACTTTATACAGTAGTTTAATAGTATTAGAGAATAAAAGATGACTCGGAGTTAAGTCAGTCTAGTTGGTCGAAATTAAACTAGCATTGTTTTGAATTTAGAAAAATATCATAGGCATCCAAAATAGACGAAGATAAGTAATTATGAAAACAAATCGACAAATAATCATAAAACAACCCTTTATAAATAAATTTTGCATGAGAAAATTTTAAACCAGACAGGTTCTTATAGAAATAAGAATATTTGAAAATCAATGGTTATTCATTACAAATTATTTATACTCTCCAAGCCAGTGTATATATTTACAATCTACTTATGTTTATGCCCTAATACGCCATGTAATGATCAGATTATTTGTCACATAGTTATTTAGTGATTTTTTTAATGTTATTTTTCTTTTAATTTTCTTCAGTCTATGAAATGATTTTGAATAAAATTGAATCATTGATACTGTTATTTTAATTCAAACTGACTAATCCCTGATTCAATTTAGTCTTATATATAGCCTAAGGAAAACGACTTTTATTTATGCGCAGATAAAATGCAAATAAATATGTTAAAGGAAAGGTTAATTTTTATATTCTGAATCAAGAATTTTAAATTAATATATAAGTTATGGCTACTTCTGTTTCTTTGACAACTTTTATTGCCTTTGGCTAAGCATTTAGATTTTTTTTACCATTAAAATACCTTTATAACTTCAGAATATATTCGTTTGCATACTACTGAAATGTAATCATAAAGGTAAACACAATTTTAAATAGTACGTAGTTTTAAATTCTTTCCATGGAAAAAAAATTATAAAACAAACATATACACCTTTTCAAAAAGTGGTTGAGTATTGTGTCAACAAAAAGTGAGCCACTTAAGGAGGTCACTTTATTTTTTTGTTAAAATTCAAAATATATAATTTTTTTGGAAACTGAGGTTGGTAATTGCACAATCAATAAGTTAATATATGCTGAAAAGTTTTTCTAACAACCCTAATATAAATTAAGAATGACACATAGAAAATGGAAAAGAAGATTGGTTGTTTATATTTTTAGCAGGGACCTAGTTGTGACGAGTTGGGGATGACCCACAGCATTAGTTTGTGTCAGTCAGCCCACTATAGCAAATGTCAGAAGTCGAAACTAAACGAGTTTCGCTGACTGGTTGATCTAAATTCGATCTTCAGGTCACCCAGTTTTGATTTTAATGAGTGCAAATCACTTGAATAATTTATATTCAAATCTAAATCAGGGTCAATATTTTTGAATGTATTAAAATTGAAATGAAGTAAACCATAAAGTATTGTAGGGATTATTGAAGTAAATGTTTTTATAAAAAAAACCATAACATCGGTGAAAATCAAGTAAACCTGAATTTGTTTACTTTTCTTTAAATGCAGATTTAAAGGCTAATGTGCAAAGTGCAAATCCGAAAGGGGATAAGCCACTGCAAGGATTGGAAAACATAATTATGGTTATTCTTTTAAATAAATTCCATGTATGTATGTGCTTAATAATTATGTAAATAACAAACGTTTAACAAATCCTCAAACAACGAAGCAGTGATCTTTTCTTGCCAGTATGAAGTGTTTTAAGTGCATTTTTTTGCAATAAGGGGATTAAGTCGTTCAAATACCGTTGGTGCATTGTGGCATTCTGCACCAATCATTTCTGACAAAATACTGTATGACATTCAATTGAGGTTCAGTTTTATTACCAAGGAAAAATAACTTTCTTCCTCGTTTCAGTTTAAATTTGTAAAAATATGTAATCGTATTAGATCCAAAAATTTGTCTGACAGCCTTCTTTGGGTATGTATAATTTTCAATATTTGATCAAAAGATTGGCTTTTAGCAGCAAGCGAGGAATCTAATAGAAAACACCTGATCCTACAAAGGCAGGAAAGGGTTTAAAGACTCCTTTGTGCGCCTCAACAAATGAGCAACGTCAAATCAAAGCATGATAATTGGTAAGAGGATGAAGATGTTTTTGTGGTTCGTGTAGTTAAACGGCGCGTGTTGGGCGGAACTGTCGCCTCCCAGATGCTTAATAGGAGTTGACTCGTTTTGTAATCAATTTGCAGGGAGACACGCGTTCTTGTCATGCTAGGGTCACCCATATGTTTGCCTCATTACTCCACTTAGACAGTTCACTATTACACGGCCTTTCCTGTCCAATCCCTATGTCTGTATTATTTCCCGTCCTTTAGGCCATCGCACCTGGAAACTCTTCGTTTAGGCATCACGAACAATTTTCTGGCACAAAATACAAGCAGTTGTGCACTCCGGATTGAGAACTCAGGAGTCCCGATATACATTCTGTTATATATACTACATTATTAAGTAAAAATAAAAAAAGATCATTTTACGAGTATATCAACTCCAGACCAGTACCATCAAGAATGGCGAACATTTCTACAACCAGTATCAAAAGCAATAATGCTTAAACATATACTAGTTAATTGATTATTCAGTTACCTATGAATTTAGTTACAATATCAGAGAAATTATACTAAACAATAATCAGTATGCTGATGGAATAATATATATATTGAAAAGACCAACACAATTAGTTCATCAGAATATAATAATTAACGTGTAACTGAAAAATATCATGTACTGCATGGAGTAGTTCTTATACCATGAAAAACTTATACCAGTTAGAGCTGGTAAAATATGATTAAGTAAAAAAAATATAACAAAGTTTAAATAAAATTCAAATATAATATTTATAAGAAAATAATAAGTCGTAAATTAAATTGCATATTAGAATGTTTTTACGTATTATACATTTAAGAAATTTAATTAAGAAGGAATTTATATAAACAAAATTATTTTTATGAACTTTATTTGTATGTTCAGATTTTCTAGTTACACCGTTTATTCTATTATTATTATTATTACTGTAAATAGCTTCACCTATATATATATATATATATATATATATATATATATATATATATATGAATGATCAAACTACAATATGAAATGGGAAAACAAGACTAAGATAAAAAAGAAGACAAAACCCAACTGAGGGTTTTTGACTCTAAAAAGACCGCTTCTTTCGTTTGAAAGATCTTAGTCTTGTTTTCCCATTTCATATTGTGGTTTGATCATTGATTGTTATTTCACGCGTTTATATGTAATCTTTATATATATATATAACCACAGTAAAGATTACAGGACGACAACAAAGAGCAACACACATAGAAATTACTTTTCACTTTACTAAGAGTAAAGTATGCAATCATAAAAAAGTTAATCTTAAGGTTTTGTTAGATCTACATATTTTGAGGTCCTCAAAGTCTATTTTGGAATGTTATTGTTTAATGATGACGATGGTGTATGTGTGCGCGTGTGTGTGTGTGAGAGAGAGAGAGCGCGTGAGAGTGTGTATGTATGTGTACATGCGTATATATATATATATATATATATATGTTGTGTGTGATGTGTGTATATATGATATATTGTAGACATGTTATGGCAGCATTGTTTGCTACATCAAAATTCACTAGATTGTACCCATGAGACGACTGTCGAAATAGTGCACTATTGGTTTTTGAGCAATATTCCACCATAAAAATGTTACTTTTCGCCATGTGTGATTTATAGTCATACATTATACTCTATATATATATAGTATATACCATATAACTCTAGTGTGTGTGTGCAACATGTGTGTGAGTGTCTATAGTTTGAAATGTAGACATGGTATGGCCACATTGTGTAAAATAAAATAATCTAATTTTTCCAATAACGTGTAAAAGATGCAATTGGTTCTTATGAGAATATTCCACCATAAAATTGCTGATTTCGCATGTATCGATTTAGTCAACAGTTTAGACCTATTATTTAGTAAACCATTAACTCTAGGGTGTTGCAACATTGGGAGTTCTATAGAACTGACAGCAGCAGTAAAATAAAATAATCTAATTTTTTTCAATAACGGAAAAGATCAATTTTCTATAAAACTGTAAAATTGCTGATTTATTATCGATTTGAAAAGTTTAGGGACAAGATAAAATTCACATCGTTTTGAAATGAAATTATACCAAGAAATAGCACATTTCATAGACGGGTGTAAAAATGTATGTACATAGATTTATTGAAAACCTTAATAAACAATCATTGGCAAAATTTACATTAGAATCCATAAAACACATAAAAACACTTGCAGTACATGAATGAAACATTTATATGCTAAAAGCCGAATTAATGTTTTGAAAATAGATATGATTTATGGGGACGTTATATTAATTTAATGCGCTCGAACCTTTTGATAATAAAGAATTCAGTAAACAATTGAACTCTATTTTATTAGAGAATATCACAGTAAATTATGCATGATTTTTTCTCAAATAAATATTTCAAGAATAACTCGCAAATCAACACTATCTTCTAATATTTCAAGATCAAGTGTATTATTATTATTAATTATGTAATATGAAGATTAATTCCTTTAAGCTCATTGTATTAATGTGTGAGTCTACATTAGCTTCTGGTTAGCAGTTCCAATTATGCCTTGCTCAATATTACTACAGTAGGGACCTTTGGCAAATATTTAGATATGTAATAACATTAAATTTATCAACGCTAAATATGTAATAACGAGTTGATAAATGGCTGTGATCACTGTCTGTCAGAGACCACACATGGACCCATTACAAAAGATAGTATTAGAAAATAGTAGTACAAAATACTTAAATCACATAATAACAATTGTTCCTTAACACTTTCACAGAATATGGTTATAATGTTGGCAATCATGAGGTAAATGAGGTTACAGATTATAGCAAATTGATCAATTAAGATACTTAACTTTCATGTAAAGGTTGTTTCTAAAACACTCTTTCAGATTGCATTTAGAATGGAATTCTATGGTAATGATCCAGTTTACAGTCAAATTAATTGTTCAAGCTGAAAAAAACAGATTATTTCCTAAAAATTCAAGTAGAAGAAAGAATACTAATCTGGATAATTCAGATTTATATACAGTCATTAAAAAGAGGAAATATTTAAAATTGAATATTCATAAGGAAATTAGTATATTGCAGTATTAGTAATTTGGGATATTAGAGGAATTATTTAATATTGGGTAAAATGAATGTAATTGTTGAGCTCTTGATGAAGGGACGTTTACAGAAGGATCCGTTGTAATTGTTATTACACTTGGAATGCAGAAAAGTGTGCGTGATTATGGCCGAGTTATCGAGAAGATACTCCGTGGTTTACCTAATTAGTCGCATGGGCTACTTGCTTCTTATTCCATCTGTCATTACAAGTTTGCATGACTTTATACACTTCGCTCTGCGAAAAAACGAGAAGAAGCTACTCCTTTTCAGCACGAATGCAGAATAGATTGTATTGATGGCAGCTGGCGAGAAAATATACGACGGGAGTCTGGTCGACCTAATAACAGAGATCAGTTCATCCTTTGACTGGTATAGGAGGTTCTACAAGACTGAATGTCTCAGCAGAAAATAGAACATTGATATGATGAAAAATGCCATCCAGATATGGCTATTTGCCTACAAAAGAAGCTGAAAAATGCAATCATCAACTCAAAAAAAAGTCAACTTACAGGCAAAACATACGAAGAAGGACAGTGGCACCACTCAGATTTATATTTACTTATCTTTCTACATGAGGACAAGTGTTATCACTTAAGTGACTAAGCAGTAACTAAGACTTGAAGCTCAGACTTGAAGTGACCCACCTAGCAGGTCACTTCATCCCCTAAATGCAAGAAAGGAAATATAAGAGTGGTACTTATAAAAACTGTGTTTTTATAGCTACTTGTAATTTAACTACTTATAATCAATGTTTACGCTATTACCAAATATCTTAAGCTATTAAAAAATATATTTTGCTATTTTTCTTATTATTTCATCAATTTATATGATATTACCAAATGTTGAGTCATTATCTCAGTACAACAAACGGTCAAACAAAACAAAATTATTATAATTAATTTTATAAATATTATTATATTACAATTTATCATTATTAATATTTTCTCGATACCAGCTAATCAAAAGATATACATTAACTATAAAATGAACTTAATACATGTATTTAATTTGTTGCTATCACAAGAATTAAATGTATTCTTCGAATAATAATTGATCACAAATTAATTTTTGTCAGAAACAAAAGAAAAAATACGTTTATATCACAAAAGAAAATGTCCCAAATTTGTTTTCAATGAATTGATGTATTGAATTAATTAAAGTATTGAATTAATGCAAAAAAAATTAACTTTATATAAAGTTAACGTATTTACTTTCAGTAAGCTTCTGAATTTCATTTAAATAGTTAATGTTATGGGGTGTCATTGAAAAATTTAAGCGGTATATAAAAACTGCCGCAAAGGAATCTCTTAGGCTTGGGTGAAGAGAAATAAGGGGATTTTTAGAGTATAATATACGTTGCATGCTAAATGTCCAAGTGGGGTCGGAAAGATAAGATGTACTTTACATTTTCGGGCCACCGAAATGGCTGTTTGGTGGCATTCCAGTTAGGGAGACCTCCAAGGTGGGAGAGGTCGCGGCGGCAGCCGGAGGCAAATAAAGGCAGCAGTCCTGCCGCCTTGGCTACCCCACATCGTGGCCTGCCGAGAGGGGTTCCATGAAAAACAACCCTTCCCCCACCTTTAGCTTAAGACAAAAAAAAAAACCGGACCCCAACACGTGCTCGCCCCCCACTCTTTCTTTATTCAAATCCATTGGAAGGACAGAGAAAGAAGAACTCCGATAAATATTCAGGGAGAGAAGGAGGATGAAGCGGCATATTCATGACGGAGGGGAATTATGGGAGATGTGTCGGGGCCTGAGGCCTCGCTCCGTATCCAATTACCAAAGGTTACCAACTGGGATGATATCGTTACCTCCACCCACGCCAGAACTGTCGACCCGCAATTAAAATCATCTCTTACCAAACAAACCACTAGTCTACTACTCATCTACCTAGCTAGCAACTTTTTCTAAAAAGATTTGTATATACCTATTTATAAAATTGTTTTACATATAAATAAATGAATCAAAAACTACTTTCACCACAGTGACAACCAGAGAAATTGATTAAATGGCCTCAGAACAACTTCAGATTTATTTGAAATAGTTTACTAACACAATAAAGTAATTACAAGAAAAAATAAAAAAAAATAATTAAATCACTTGACTCTGTTATCACATAAGTTCCTATGCGATAAAATGCCATCTTCTTCCTTTTGGGCAGATTATTTCTTTTTCTGACGACTGTCAGAAAATTATAGTGAACTTTTCCCAGTGGTGTCTATTTCTTTATTGTATGTTGAGATATATAAATGAATGTAGCGTATATGCTTTGAAAGAAGTTGTTAATACCAATGTTGGTCAGAACCAATATTACTTTCAACTATCAAAATTTTGATAATCATATTAACCTGATATCATTTACTTCGAAACGTGTTACTCAAGCACAATGCATTTCGTTTTGATGGTTTTAATTTCTTTAAGAACAGTGCTATGCCTGCTATGGTTACCTTTATGGCTTCTTCCTTTCTTAGTTACCTCATATCTAATTAGATCAAGGTTTTATTTTTGGTAGTCAATTTCCTATATTTTTATACAATTCTAATGTAGTGCAATCAGTTATTATGTGGTATTTACTCATTGTAGGGTAAAAATCTAATGAAATGGTCTCTACATATAAAAATTTAATGAACACTACGTGTTCGAAGCGCGTTGTTTATATCATTAAATTTTTATATGTGGAGACCATTTCATTAGATTTTTACCCTACAATTTTATATAATTATTACACAGGCGATATTTTTTTTCATTTAGCAGAATCATAAAAATAATTTGGAAAATTTCTTTCACCATTTCTAACAGTATGGTGTATTTCTAACAGTCTTATTTATTTTCATGACGTTTATGTTGCCCTCAAAATTGCCATTTCTCCGCTTACGTTAATATAAGCAATATAAATCCTTTTTTTCACTATAATAGTTGGTTTCATGTTAAAAGTTCTTTACAAATATCTCTAGTTATACGCATCAATTTAATTTTTAATAATATTAAGCACCGTAGATTATACATAATTTATTAAAATAATACATTTTCAGATTTTACTGTCCAATACGTCAACACCTATTGAGTTGCTCACCAGTCCTGGCACAGAAAGAATGACATGATTCCTCTATTTCCATGCTTTGTTTTTACCTGGAATCCATAAACTTGGCATTATTATTAAATAATTTATTCCTATTTATGTTCTTGTCTGCTATTTCATCTCTCATTAATGAGTATTTGTTTAGTTCTACCAAAAATTGTCCATCCTGAAAATAATGTTTTCCATTTCTCTTCCAAACCTTGTAACTGATACTATCGGTTATGACTCACTGTGTTTGAAAAAAATAGTAACAATGCTCTTTTTAAATGGCATTTTTTGATTTATGCATTAGTTTGAGAAGTATATTAAATATACTATAAACTCGAGTAAATCTAAGCTATTTATGCATCCAAATAGCTCCAAATGAGAATCGGTTCTGTTGATTAATTCATTGTCACCGAGTTTCCAATGACTAGTTTCACATTGTAAACTCTGTAGTTAACCTTACATCAGAATTCATTTGTTAAATGTTTATGCAAAAGAAATAAATGTGGCTTTCTTCTAGGTAAAAGAAAAAAGTAGATAAATAATGAATATTGCGATTTCTAGAGTTAACTAAGATAGAATAATTTAACAAGAAACTCAGCAAACAAATTAAAGGTTTTAAGGAAGAAATAAATTGGTTGATATGCCTTAGACATCGGTGAGAAACATAAAAAGAAATTTTAATAGTTCTTTGGCAAAATAAGAATATTTAACTTGATTGAGTGGTTAGATTGTTGTCAGTTATTTTGTTAAGAGACGGAGGAGTCATTAGAAGTTGTTTTATTTTTGCGCTTTGTTTATGAATGGCTCGAGGTGGGATAACGGCTTGAGCCTGCTCTTAGGTCCTGGAGATAATATTGAATTTTGATCTTTGCGAGGAGATTTATGCGCTGAAGGAGGCATAATGGGACATTCTTTTATAGGCATCCCGTTCGTCTAATTGTGGTGGGGGTATAGTAGGGGTAATGATAGGGAATAGTGGTGATCGGGAACAATGGACGCCTCCGGGAAAGGGGGGGGGGGGGGATGTTCTCGGCAGCGGCTGACGATCTCTGGTTTCGCCAGGAGTTTGAACATTATGGGACAAAGGTTTTGTTATGCTACCAGAATAGTGATCACACAACGCATATATACCATGGTATTAAACACATTAAGGGATTTTACTTAAAAACTATATTGGTATTTCAGAATCCTTTTGCGATTGATCCTATTTGCGACTTCAACAGGAGTACATTTTACAAAATGTTCAAGATAGACTTTAAACTCTCTTAGACAATAGTCAAAATTCTTACCAAAAATTATGCCAATAGCCTTTTTCTGAGGCATATTCTAAGCGACGTTATACAATTAGCAATATTATTTGAATTTTAATAATTCTAATCATTTATCAAGTAATATATACGATAATTCTACAAAACATCTTGTATAATTCACTATATCCAATGTTCACATAAAATTTATTCACTCATAAATAAACAATTAGTACTGATATTTACCCCAAAACTAATATTATTTGTCGTCCCTTATCCAGGAGGCTCTTATCTAATTTAATGGCAATCGAATTCGTCAATTGTAACATACGTCAATAGTAACCTTCATGCCTATAGCTAGCTAGCAATTTAAGTTTTGATATTTCAAAACAATCCTACATAGACAATTTTAGAAAATTGTACTAATTCTTTAATGAATGCTAATTCAGTTCGTATAAAAGAAACTAATAATGTGTGGTTTTTCTGCTATTTGGTTTATTTTGGTACATTTTAATTTGAAACAAAAATAATCGCATTATATATTCTGAATAACCACAGTATTTGATACTTCTTTCTCAATCAGACTTTTGGTGTTTTGAATAGCACTCTTGTAATTTATCTACTTAGTGATGTATTTTCACTAGCCGGTAAGTTTCTACTGTTCTCCTATCATCATCAGGACATGAATAATCTTTGTTTTTCAAACTTCTTATTAAATGAGCAACAAAGAAGTTTCAGGAGTTAAAATGATTAAAATTTTTGTATGTAATTCATGTAGTTAAATGTGTTAAGAAGTTTCAGAGGTTAACAAAGAAGGTCTTCTTACTTTCCTTCCTTAAATACTTTCCTTATTTCCTTGGGTACATTGTAATAATTTTAAAAAATTTTCACTACTTATAATTATATAATTTTTGACTTTTGGTATATTTGGGTTAGATCAATAGAACTAAATCACAAGGAATGGGACCATTCAATCTCATTATTTAGCTAACTACCGAACCATCATCAGAAAGTAATGTATTTAAAAAAAATATTTATCTCCCTCTATGACAAGAAGTTAATGATTCAATCAACAGATAGACTCTTTGACATACTAAACGAGATACAAAGAGAGAGAAATAGCACCATTGTGTGTTGGATATTTATCCAGGATTACCTTGTTAAGAAAAGTATTGCCATCGTTTGTGATTAATTACATTCAAGTTACAATATTCCTCAACAAAAGGTCTCTACTATGGAAACCTATTCACTAATATAAACAGACTTGTTTACAAATAGACGGTGACGCCATGAATAGTGGGGATGGATTATACCATGGAGTTACTTACGAGTATGCTAAGTATTATCTCATCGAGAATAACATGCTGATGAAAAAATCAAACCACTTATATATGTCGATATGTTGATGACTGCTTTGTCATACTAAGCAACATAAACGAATTATAAAACCAAAAAGAAGGAAATTGATTAAAATTGACAATAGGAAAGGTAGTAGAATTAAATTAATGTATTTTACTTTAACTCAAACACATGCAAGATAAAAGAACTGAAAGTTCAATGTATATATATATATGTATATATTTTGTTGAAATGTACCGCAGCTTCGGTATTAACGACTTTCAAACTAAGCTGTTCCAGTCTCCTGACAGTCTTACAATAGAAAGGTGGTAATTCAAATATATATGTATATATTATATATAATAATAATCAACAATAATCTTGATATAATATATGAATTAAAGATCAATAAAATATATATATTAATTAAATGCTCTAGCTTCGTTAAATGTATCAGAAGCTATGGAAACAAAAAACATATCAATAAGTAACCTGGTTGATTGAAGTCTTCAGATCTGCATCTGTCTGAATTTAAGTCTTACAAAATCAAAAGGTGTAAAATTCCAAATATATATATATAATATATATATGATCAAACCACAATATGAAAATGGGTAAACAAGACTAATATCTTTCAACCGTAACAAGCGGTCTTCGTCAGAGTCAAAAACCCAACTGTTGGGTTTAGTGTAAGTGTTGCTTTGACAAGCATTGAAAAGATACCTACAGTCAACAGTAGGCAATGAATAATTGAAATCATTCCTGGAGTGATAAAAGTTACATTACAGAAATCGATGCACGCAGTGACACAGACTAGATGAAAGGATATTGAAAAAAAATCATAAACTCAAAAACAGTTATGACAGAATAAATCCGGTGAAGTTATATGAGTCCAACCGTTAGCAGTATATTTATGAAAAATAGCTATCAAAGCATGAGCTGCTCACAGAAAGAAACCAACCTAGTAAGGAAAACAAATGTAATTATGGGCACTGCGAAAACTACAAAAACTTGTACACTGAGACCGCAACTTCAGTATCAAAAAGACTTACACATACCTAGTATACTGGACCATTAAAAGAATATTAGGAAGAGAAATAGTGATAAGTACATATCAAACAATTAAAAGAAAATAAGAAAATCACAGACTATCAATACCGACGGCTTTCTTGTACAAAGTCAAAAACAATACATAAAATTTGATCAATACAGCAATAACATATTATTCTTGTTTGCAAAAACTAAGAGAAAACGTTCTCAGTTATTCCTTAAAACCCCTTAGCCCACTTGCCTAACTGTATGTCGAACAAACGTCTTATCCTCCTAGACTCTCAATGTTCTCTCAAACCTACATAAATGAAACTGTTGAACAACAAGACTATTCATGTTTGATGATGACTCGAGAGCTGTTAATCAAATTGACTCTTGGGATATTATATTGTGAAGGTTATTAGGAAGCTGATTATGAAACAAATGTCAGCAATTATGGTTAAAATAAGGTGTGTATTTAAGGATGTATGGTACACAAAATATCATTATTTTATGTACGGATGTACTAAATATTTACTTGAAATGGTTGATCGGAATTGAAAATGAAATACATTTTAAAGTGGGCAAGTAGAAATAAAATTATATAGAAATGCGACAGAAATGAGTATATGATAGTTGTTAGAATAAAGGAATGCAGCTGTGGCATATAGGATTCCCATCAGGCAAGAAAACTAAAGGAATAAGCGATGGAGGTATTGATTTCGTGTCCAAGTTGGGACTGATTTGGGAATGATGAACGAGAAGGCCTGGATGGGAGAAGGAGCAATCAGGCCCCGAGAGGAGAGATGTTATGAATCATGTCCTAACTAGGTTTACCGCCGAGACCCTCCTCCAAGATTTGTCACATTCCCAAATCATTTCCTTTGATTAATTCAACTGTCTGAATTGAAATTAAGAAATTATAAGTACTAAAAGAAAAACGTTTCTAATTGATACATATGGTAATAAATCAATGAATCATTTTCATTAGTAAAATCAAAAATATTCCCGGATATATTCCAAGAATTAGAATGTAGATTAAAGCTATTAAAAAAAAAGTTATGCTGAATGATTATTGAATAAAAATGTATAAAAGAACTAAAGGATTTTTTTAATCAAATGTTTTGAAAAAACTTGAAATAGATGCTTATTTTATTAACATTCTATTTAAAATTGTCACAATTTAAATGTATTTTTACTTTATTCCTAATAAAGCATTTAAATAGTTTTTCACACTTCTCCACACTCTTGAGAGAACGAGAGTTCAGCAATCCACACTTTTTGCTGAACCTTGAGTCATGTTTTGGTTTTTCAGATAATTTCCATTTGTTTGTGTATATGTGTGTGTATTGTGCGTGTGGTATATGTTTATGTTTATAAGTATACAAATGCTCTAATTATTTAAAATGTCCCCCCAAATTTGATATATGATAGAAGGTAATTAAATTTGCTATATATATATATATATATATATAATAATAATTTCTGTAGAAATTACGTCATTGCGTCATTGTGAAGGTATTTTAACTTTCTTTATGTCATTATAAGGAATTCTATCATATGTATTATATTTTATTATTGTATCATATAATACATCATATTGTATTATAAGCTGCAATACAATTATATTGGTCTAATGAAATTTTATATTCAATATTATATTTCAGTATAGAAAAAATGTTATGAATTCTAAATTATTGCAAAGAGCAATGTAATACTATAAAGGAAAAAATGGGTTTTTTGGTGATCACTATATTTGTTCTAACAAATGTTTTCCATTAGTGGTGTAGATATAGTTTTACAACATCTGTATTTCAGATATTGAAACTTTACTAAACACTCCCATAGAATTTTGGTCATAGTATTTACACATTGTTGTTTTCCTCATGACAGCTGTCAGTGGACGAATATAGACCTTATTTAGTGGTGTACAAACTTTGATAGGACTGTATTGGTGGATGTGAGTTTAGAGTTTTCTAAAAGTGGTCACTTTGATCGAATTTATAGTGAGTTTAGAGTTTTCTAAAAGTTGTCACTTTGATCGAATTTATAGTCGCAATAGTTTTATTTCAAGAATTAATAAATTAGATCTAAACAATTTATACGCTTATGTTTGAAGGCATAGTCATTTTGGCGTTGTTTTCAATGTGTTACGTATAACATAGTAAAATTATAAGGAGAAATTTCTTATAAGTTTATTTAATAAAATTGATTAATTAAAAAAATTTGTTATAAAAAAATTTTATTCCAATCAATCCTTTGGTTTAATATATATGTCATAGATTAAAATAATTATTTAGGTCCTTGAAGAACGAAGTAGCATGTGAAGAACTTAATATTTCTCTTATAAACAAGTAGCAGGTCATTTGCAGGTTATTATATCATAACCTGCAGGCAAAAATGCAAATTATGTGATTAAGTGAAATTATATATCCTACGTGGACATGTGTTAACATGGTGGGAAATAGAAGCGTGAGATTTTTTCATGGATGTCTAGTTACCTTCAGAAGGCAGTAACAGATTCAAGTAGAAAAATACGTGTCATAAACATATTTAATGACTTTCATTACGGCTTTTCCAGTTAAGTTCCCATAATAAGCGTTTCAAGAACTCTTGTTATTTAACTATAATCTGGTTCAAGATGTTTGTTGAACAGGCTTAATTTTTCCTTTGATCAAATGGTCTTATGTGAATTGAATATAAATTAAATTAATTTATAACAATGAATTAACAACTACAATGCTGGTTAGATATCATTTTTATTTACACATAGGTTCTTAGCAACAGTAGTTTACCTCAGATTACTAAGTTTTTGGTACTAGGTCATTGTCAACAATAAACTGGATGTTATTTTTTTGTTATTTAAGGGCAAGTCGATTATTGTCTTGTTAAAAAATAAAAATGAAAAATAAGTTTAAATTTTCTCTGAATAATTAACTAATTTTCAAAAACAGTGATACTTGTGCAAAGCGTACTAATTATATTTATATTAGTGCTTCATATGCGGAATCACGCTGAAAAATATGAACATTGAAGAACTAAGTACTAAACTGAATTCCTCTTGAACGATTCATTTAATAACACAAACTAATTGTTCAATGATATAAGGAATTTGAAAACCTCAAGATAAAAAGGAAGTCTCTTAATGTTAAACACTCAAGTAATAAGTTATATATATCAAAATTATAAAAAAGAAGGAAATAAACATATATCGTAGTTTACAAATTTACAAAAAAATAAATAAGGTACATTAAAATAAAAGTGATTCAGAAGTATGAAATAGACACATGTTGCACTTACGTAACGAGAATTTTAATGGTCAGTTTTAGAAGAGAAAATGGATTTTATATCCATTGCTTCACAAACACACACACACACACGCACACACACATACACAATTAAAATTTAAAAAAGATATTCTAAAGGTTTCCGGTAAACAGGCTTGAGGGAGCAAGATTGAATATCCAAGTAAAAGTTAAAATATAAGTTTTGAAATAATCAGTCTGGACTGAAGTATTTTTTTTGCCCCATTTCACATAAAGGCCAAATTTGTTTTATAATTACTTTAACCAGTTATTTATATACTTTTAAAGACCTAAACTAAAATTATGTTAGCTATTCTCTCTCAGTTATTTCAGTAAACTTTCTTTATCAAAAGTTTATAGTAAACGGTAGACAAAACATGAAAAGGTTTATGGTTGTTTTATATATGTGGGTAAATACGAAAAATAATTCAACTAACGAAAAAAAGACTATGATCTTTCAACCATAACAAGTGATCTTCGTCAGAGTCAAAACTCAACGGATGGAAACTGTTTGTTACGGTTGAAAGATCTTAGTCTTTTTTTCCCCATTTCATATTGTGGTTTGACCATTGATTGTTATTTCATGTGTTTATGTGAAATCTTTATATATATATATATATATATATATATATATATTATTTATAAATAAATGCTTGTTAACATGGATAGTTAAGGTGAAATGCATAACTGGGTCATTGAATCAACAGTGTATGCTAAATTATCCATGGTCCTGTTAATGACAAGGACGCAGGGTTACGTTTGCCTGAGGTTTACTTAGTCTACCGGGGTCATTTAGTTTTGCCAATTGCTCAATGTTCGATTAATTCAAACACGGCGAGTGGTTGCTGGCTGAAGGCGCTTCTCTGTTTATCTTCCAATGATCCAAAGACCACCTTCAAGGCCACCCTTAATGTAAACTGATTCCATACAACCCCTTTTACACAGAATCCACCCCTTTCCAACCCTCCCCCTGCTACCCCTATTGCTTTCACTTTGCTTCTGGGGAAACTCTTCCACAACCCTCTCACTCTCGCTTTCTCTCTCAGAGAGCACCCTAAGACCCTAAGTACACATTTCACCGTAACGTTTCAGTCATTCAATTTCGTGTCAGTGATTCCTTTATAGACAACCTAGTCATATTCACTGTTTAGTTAATATGCTTCATTTGGGGTTTGAATTGAAATAAACGTTATAAAACTTTCTATTAAGAAATGAGTCATTTATTTATAATTATATTATGATAGACAACCAAATTTAAAATTATTATTGATCCTACTAAAGTAAAGATATTTTCTTCAAAGAAAAAAAAACTGCAATTAAAGAAAACGCATTTTCAAAAAGTAGTGATGTTTTCTTAATCAATGATCACTGACATTGTATCTGTTATCAGTTACTTAGTGATAACGAAAGGCGGCGTCAAAGGGTGACTGTTTGTAACTGCGTGCACTCTACTTACAATCATGTTCACTTACTGTTGAATTATATTGTATTAAGCTACTACTTAATAATATTTTTTTTCAATTTGATGCATTTTTTTTGCTTACCTTATAATTTTTGGGGAACATAAAAGGTTTTTAATTAATTTTAATTCTAGAAGTAGAGTTTCACTGAATTAGAAATAGAAACAAATCAGATTGACTGCTGAATCAAAAGATTTTAATTTGGAGTTTTTTTCTTATATTTTCTTTAACATAGTACATAATAACTTCTTTCTAAACACTAAGATTAATTTGACTATTATTAACTCAATTTTTTTTATGAATATTTCTTATAGAGGAAAGGATTTATAGTGAATAACAATTTTGATGTAAAATACTTCAACACAACTTAAAACTTGAAAGTTGTTACTCAGCAGCGTCTTATCCATAAAAAAGGGTTAAATTTTAGCCGGTGAAATATCATGATTTTTATGAAACCCCTACTTTTTCTATGGCTGACAATGAACTGTTAGATAAAATGAAGTAATCAAAGAACATTCCAATATGCTATGGTCATGACCATGAATAAAGTTGAATTTAACCTTCTTGTGTTATCACTTCATCAAATCATAGCCTTTTAGAATAACACAAAGCGATTGAATTCTCCAAGAGCTAACGTTATTAAAGGTAATATTTAGTTTTAAGGCAGTTAAGGAAAGCATTACATATTGTATACTTAAAGAAACCTTTGTTTAGTTTCTTTCATTACATTTAGAGAATTTGAATAGTTTTATAGTCAATAATTTAAAGACAATTAAAATAAGTAGTGCATAATACGCATATCGAGAATAATATAAATGAAATTAATAAGATAAACTCTTTACTGATAACAGCTGTAATTTTTTGTATCATTTTGGCATATTTATCATGAAATGAATCGGCTGTATATAACTTCAGAATATTAACTGAAGTTAGATATCGCGAGTATTCACTTTTTCTGTTGAAAACTTTTTGATAGTCAGAATTAATTTATTAAGGATCCAAAAATATGATAAAGAATTTTGAATACAGTCATGCACATGCACATTTTTATTTAAAAACGAGTATATTTTTACATTTATGTTCTGAGGGCAGTGTGAAGATTGCTTGATGTAATGGAGATTCAATGAACCTGAAGCTAAACATATAAAAGCCAAGTAATTTGATGAGACGTGAAGCTGTTATTGACCTTTCTAAACCTAAATACGGTGTTAAAATTGTTTATAAAATAGATAAGGTTTAGTAGTGACTGTAAAAGAGTTTATTATAGGGCTTGTATCGCACTGGCTGAACGTTGGCAGCATCATATTCTGTCTAAAAGACTGCGTGATCCTCCATTTCCAAGTCACACTCATGAAAAATCAATACTCCAACCACAAGATCTCCCTAAACTCTACATTATACTGTTCATGTTAGTCAGTATTGTTCTTATACCATACTGAATGCAATGTAATCTGGAGCGGTTTACACTCACCGTTTACTGAAGCAATACCTCTTTCAGATACGGTGAACAACCAATTTAACTAATTCCTTCTTTTTTTCATTCTAACTTTTGCCAATTATAACGAAAATATAATTGGGATGCTTGTTTACAACTGTTGACTAACACTTGAAAGGAATGTCTCTATTGAATGATAATCATTCAACAACGAAATACAACAGCTACATTAGCATTAATTTAAATCCTATCATTTGGCAAATAAAATTGTTACTCATAAAATCAGACAGAAAACTAAAAATGCTCTATTATATTTAAAAATTCATTCAAAGATATTAATCAAATGAATTATTATTTCATTTAATTATGTTATTTTAAAGTTTAAAGAATGGTATTTTGAATGAAGTAAGTTATACAACTTTTTGTAATCAATAACTTACAAATATGAATTCTTCCAACATATAATTAATTATTGATTAGGGATCCATTTTTAAAAACACATTTACCTTTAATAAATAACTTGTATTGAAATCTGCAATATTCGTTAGAACATCCAATAGGTGATTGGAAATTAAACCTTATTATTATACTACCTTGTGAAATAATTTAGAATAACTTGATTTTATAGAGAAGCATGTACACATTAAAACTAAATCCAAGACATCAATCTCTAGTATAAAAGCAACCTATTTAAAAATCATTACTTCTTTAAATATAAGATACTTTTTCATCAAGTATTTTTGTTAAAAAAAAGTAGTATATTCTACAATATACGTTCCACTATATACCTCAGTTGGGTCTTTGACTCTGACGAAGACCGCTTGTTGCGGTTGAAAGATCTTAGTCTTGTTTTCCCATTTCTTATTGTGGTTTGATCATTGATTGTTATTTCACGTGTTTATGTGAAATCTTTTTATATATATATCAGTAAATGATCAAACCACAATATGAAATGGGAAAAAAAGCCTATGATATTTCAACCACAACAAGCGGTCATCTTCAGAGTCAAAAACCCAGTTGGTTCAGTTGGGTTTTTGAATCTGTCGTAGACCGATTGTTACGGTTGAAAGATTTTAATGTTATTTCCCTTTTCATATTGTCGTTTGATCATTGATTGTTTTTTCACATGTTTTTGTGAAATCTTGTTATATGTTAGTAACTATTTAATGTGTGTTATATTTACTTAACCTTAACCCGGCAGTTGTGCCAGTTTTTTTTTTAGTATTATTTTAATATACTTTTATTGCTGTATACCATATATGATATGTGTGAACATAAATAAACTCACCCATTACAGGTTTACTGTTGTGAGGAAAAAACACACACACACACACACACACACACACACACACACACTCACTCATGCACACATCCCCACCCACCCAAAGAAAAGAACATAAAAGCATCAAACTAAACATATAAAAATAAACCATAGATGATAGAAAAGTTGAAATCCACCAAAATGTTAAAATAGTTTTTCTTAATGATTATAAATTGTATTTAGTAAAATTATAATAAAACACTAATTCCGAGATTGCATTGATAATTAATTATATAGTGGTTTGCGCCAAAACTAAGTTGATTTAGGTATGGCTTTTGGCTGGTGTGTACAGAGTGACGCAGATGAATGATGTCACTGGGGAGGGAGTTGATCAGACCCAAGTGAATGGAGTAAGCCTTGCGTGGCAGGTCACCCTTGCGGAACTGTCCCCCATGTCTTTAGGTCAATATTGTTTGTCCACTTTTGTCCGCCTTCGTCACGTCAACTAACAAGTTGTCATCTAAACGATAACTCCACAATCAACATTCCAACACAAACTCACTTAATAATTTATATTTTCATTGGATTAATACAATATTTCATTATAATCCATATTCAATTGAGTTTTAATATCAATATTCTTGAAGAAGTAAATAATAAAATCTATTTGGGTCCATTTTTAAATATAATTTTTTATATACAATATCAATTCGGTTTCTGTGACGTCCCAACAGAGAACACACATAGTCCAAAGATTGGCCCTCCGTGATACAACAAAATGAACATTTTAACATGCTTTAGGAGTGTTCCAGTTTGCCTAACTAAAGTGTATTTAGATTTAACAAACATCTGAGAGTACACAGGATCGAGACCGACGGCTTAACATTCTCTCCGAAGGACAACATACTGAAACATTTTTGCCTTTCATGTGAATAAATCGAAGTCCAGATTGAGTATCGAAGCAATAACCAGTTGAAACAAGATACTTGCGAATGCAATAATGTATTCTTCTTTAATATAAACACGTGAAATGAGAATCTGTAGTCCAAAAATAGGTAGTATATATGCAGAAAAACTACAAAGAAAAAACACATGATACAATCAATAAAGTTTAAACAACATGAAAAAAGGAAAACTATAGAAATAAATGCACTGAGACCTTTCACCTTATGTCATGGGAGAGCAAACAAAGTAAGTTACCTTCTTATTTCTTACTAAGTTTGCTCTCTCGTAACATAATGTCAAAGGCTTCACATTGAGCATTTATGTTTATCGTTTTCCTTTTTCCTTGTGGTTTAAACTTCATGTATATATATACATTAAAATTGAAGTTTATTAATTCTTCAGGCTCAAATTAAACCCTCATTGCCAACGTTCTTTTTTTTCGTTGAACCTAAAGAACTGATCGATTCCTGCCGAACTTTTATTTCTTCTTCATTGTCAATACGTTAATTGTTAAAATTTATTTAAAATCATTTTTTTCCTGTTACCACTGTCGTGATTTCTTATCTTGTATAGTCTCTGTATTTATTTGATATTTCTACACTTTTATATAGTTCAAATTGTGTTAGTATAAACAAGCTTCTAGTAATTATATTTTATAAGCTGTTGAAGAATTCACATTAAATTACAATCCTTAAAATATAATTAAAATATATATGTTTGTTAGGCTTTTGTTAGAATTGAAAACCATAAAGTTCCTAAAGTTTTTATACCGACTCTAACCTTAAAAGTCATTACAAGGTATTTTTTTAGTAAGTTGTTATATTCATATGAATGTGCATGGAAATATACAGTATTATTTATTAAAACATACCAGAGAGGAATATGGTTGAATTTATAATTGTTTGGCCAAATAGTCAATATGACTATAAGAAGTTTTAGTGGTAGTAAATGCCAGTTGTGGGCATGACAAGAGCCGACTACCTCGAGTTTATAATGTGAGAGTGGTAGTAGAAATCTTGTAATGTGATTGAACAGGTATCCAGGGGACAGAATAGGTAATTGAAGGTGGATTTAGAAGGTTGCAGGTATGCTTGGTGACTGTCGGCTGAGTGGAGTGGTCCAGGCTATCTCACGTCGTTGTAATTTAAATAATAACAGTGGGTGTGTGTGTGTGTGTCGCAGCTGAAGTGTCATCGGGGTCGTTAGCTCAAGGCCAGAGGGGGACAGCTCGTGACGATAGCAAAGGTCCACCTGACTCCCAACATTACTTCCCACGCTGACTCCTGCCTCATGTCACCTACCATCATTCCTTCTGCCTTCATCTCTCTTCACCCTTCTAGTCCTCTCAAGGGTCAGGAATGTTATATGTATTCCTCCACTTATTTATCTCTTCCAGCATGGTATATGCCATTCAGGTTTTACTACAGCCTGTATTCCCAATAAATTAAAACATTCCAATTAGAATTTCCAACACCAATCTTTCAGTAATGTTATTAACGACAAAATTTACTATCTTATCTCTTCAATATTTTCGTCTACTCGAAGGATTTATATTTTGTCCCTTTACCATAGGATAGTTATTTTTATACATTATTACCAGGCGCATTCATCTCCATGGTCTAATATTATCTTTTTTTATTTTGTTTAACCGATTCCCTATTGGGTTAAAAAAAGTCAGCCCATACGGTCTTTTTGTTTGATCGGTAATTCTACATTAGTAGTCCTAAATCTTGCCCAACTCAAATGTATTTAGAATAGGGATCTTTAACGAGTTATCTAACATCCTTCAGGCTAGGTACCTACGGTTTACCTCTCCTAGAGACGATTAATTCACCTTCCAAATGAATAAATCGAACCACGTACTCACCAGTTCAGAGGCGAGGGCCTTAACCACTGAGCTAACCTGGCCCCTTATGGTGAAATATAGTTTTCCTAACATTTATTACGTTAATTAATATTCAGTCATTTAGTTTTCATTTTGTTTCATCACAACCTGGTTCAGAATATAAAAATTATTGAAATAAGAAAACAGTTAAATCTGAAAGAAATAGAGGAAAATGATAAGATAATGTATCATTACAAGGTATATGAATAAGTAAGTTAGGTATAAATACATGATGAGTTTACCTATAGAAATTCTGTCTGAGCTCCGAAATCCGAACAAAGCTTTCTATAAAATCCACAGCCAATGAAAAAAGACAATTTTAGTTGTAAGTAGGTTTATTTCACTTATAAGATTAAAAAGGCTTTCTAGTAGTGACAATAATACTATAATATTTTAGTATCTTAATAGTGTAACTATATTTAATATCTTAATATTGTAGTATCTATAATATAGTCCTACATATCTTAACTATTGCAAACAAACCACAAAATTGCATACATTCCCAATAATAGGAATTACACTCGACACCTTTATTGCTAAATAATATGTATTATTCTAGCAGTGTACTTGAAATTAATCAGCCATAACCAAACATGCTTCATTTCGGAGCTAACAACCAGCAATTATTTCTGTATACTATAGTGCATGTCTTAATTAGCTCTAACATACCAGAGGTCTACTAGTGTTGAACTATTGTGCTGCTATGTGTAGGTACATCATGAAGTACTGTTAATCAGTTCACTATTTCATCATGAAAAGGAGGCGTTTTCGTTTTTATGATCTTATAGGTCAAATGGTATATATTCGTGTTGATCGGTATTATAAGCCGACAGTTATTAAAGGGTTTGATTACTAGTAGTCAGATATCTTGAAAGAAAGTCAAGAATCGAGATATGGTTTTTATGATATACATATATTCGTGTGCATATGGTATTGTAGGTTAAAAGCTGTTCAGACTACTAATAGTCAGATACCTTGAAACATAGTCAAGAATGGAGATATATGTCCTAAGGTACGTTTCATATTTATTCTCATATGGTATTATAAGTCAAGAGTTATAAAATGGTCCCGACTTATAATAGTCAGATGTCTTGAAAGAATGTTAAAAATAGATATGTGGTACCAGACTGGTTTTAATATTTTGGGAAATTTGATACTTGAAACAAGGGTCTGAAGAAGCAAATGTGGATAGGCAGGTAGGTTTTGTTTTCAGTGGAAGTATGTCAATTGAAGTTGTCACAAGTAGGTTGCTTCTGGCATATAAATAAGCCCTTGCTAGAAGTCAATAACATTTTTTCCAGCAAATGTGGATACAGGTTTTTATATGGTGATTACTATTTTTTTTATCATAATTTTTAATTTTTTAAGATATAGTAAGTGTTTAAAGTTCGAATGTTATAATAAAAATTAAGATAAGTTTTCCTTTTTATAAAACCATTAAGAAGCTGATTATTCTACTCAATTATTATTCTATGTTAAACAAAATAAAAAGATGCAACACGTACGGAAATAAAATGTAAAGTACGATTGCCTATATAAGTAAGACGAAGAGACAGCCACAATGACTAAAAGAAAGGCCACATTTCGCATTTCAGCTTGCACAGTTACCAGATTAGCTTCTTCTAATCTATCTGTTTTCTTCCATGATAACTAGCGTGGTCATTATTTCAGTCATTGCTACGAGCTACAGACGTTGCGACAGAGTTAGTCTGAAGCTAACAACCCTACTTAAAATTCCCGACGGCCCATATTTGGCTTCTCAAAGACATAGTGACAGTGATTAAGTATAAAAATACCATCTAATTGTTATATTTATTGTTGTTTTTATTACTTTTATATTTCTTTTTTCAATAGCATTATATTGGGTTTTCGCTTATATTTCTTACGCCTTTTACCTTAAATATACATGTTTAACAATTAATATTTTTTTAAAACTTTTAATGTCAAAATTACAATTTGCAATTATCCCTTTCCAGCATATATACAATGTTTACTACCTTCTCTTTTATGTTTGTATCCTTCTCTTTTAACTGGTAATGTATGAGGCTGCGTTAACAGTGGTCTGTCGTAATTTTTCAGATTGGTTGCACATTCATTATTTTGTATTTCTGAGAATATTGAAAAAAAAATTAGACAAAAGTGAATTTTTCTACTGTTTATTATATTTTTATAAATATACTACAGTATTTGTATACTGTTATTATACCATAATTATACTATAACTGTAGTTATTCGTGTAGGTAGCCTTCTCATGAAGCCTGCTGCATATATATAACAAAACGATTACAATTACCAGAGTCTTGTGATTTACTAAAGAAATAAAAGAAACATAACATCCTATTGAGAACCCGAAGAAGGATAAAACAGAACATGAACTTAGTCATATAGTCTATGAGCACGCATATTCAGAGGAAACTGATGAGGAACTAATGAGAAACTCTGCCCTATAAATACATCGAGTTTACTACTGCAATGCTTTACTGAAAGGTGTTTAACCCTCCCTTGTTTGCTGATGTTCCGAAGAAACATGCCCAAGAAAAGTATAAGGCCATCTTAACAAGTGGTATGTTTGTATGGGTACTAAGTTCATTTAGTAAGGAAACAACATTGAACATATTCAAAATCTAGAGGATCTACGCATAAAAGATTGGAATGCCTATTAAATTACTATTGAAGAAAATTGTTTTTCAAATCCGACCTATAGGAGTTTGGAAGTATGAAGTGGTTAAAGGTAAAAACTCAAATCCAGTACTTGGTTGTCAAATCAAGATCGTATTCTGCAGTCTGGGCTAATCAGAAAAATAAGTATCACCGGGAAGGCGATAAAACATTCAACTATAACTAGATGCTACTGTAACAAAGCACTATATATATACACTTTAACAAATAGGAAAGAACACAGAAAATCACTGCAGAACTCACTTCGATATTTTGACTATTCAGTAGTAGCAGTTTGCTTCTCAATGCGTCTACTTCGCACTTCTTCCTGATGACGACGGATGTCGAAATATCGAAGCGAGTTCTGTAGTGACTTTCTGTGTTTTTTCCTATTTGTTAAAGTTTTTATCGTCCACACGTACCTTTCATTTTATATGAAGTATATATATATAACAAGATTTTACAATAAACACGTGAAATAACAATCAATGTTTAAATCACAATATAAACTCAAGTTAGAATTTGACTTTGACGAAGTCCTCTTGTTTGGTTGAAATATTTATGTTTTTTTCTTATTTTTTATTGTGGTTTGAATGTAGATATATACTTTATAAACATACTATGACCCTGCAAAATAAATCGTTTACTATCACAGTTTACATTAAATCTACTAACTATTTACTAACTAATAGGTTTTACTATTTACTAATAGGTTTACTAACGTATTTGACTGCAAAATTCTATATTAGTCTATCTGGCTAATAAAAAAGAACATAAAGCCTAATTAACCTTTTGATATGATTTATATTAAGACTGTCTCAATCTATGCTTTTTAGTTATATAAAATTGAGACACTGAAATGGAATTTTAACCGTATGACTGATTATTTTCCCGTATCTTATTCTCTCATAGACATGGTAAACCCCATTTTAAATCATCTAAAACTGATATTAGATATATTGTATAAAATAACTGTAGTGAACACCATGGTTGTTGTAGTTGTCCCTTCATTAACTGATAAAGAAAAATTCTGATATCGGTTACTGTAATAATTAATATGATACGTTAAGGCCCTTTGAATGTCTAAGCGTCACCATGCATCCTCATATTACATCTTGAGCCATTAATTTATAACCTCCAATCTTTCTTTCGACTATAAATTGTTATTTTTATTGCAATTTGTGTTTTTTAAATTAAAATCTAATTTTATTTCTTTATTATCTATTTTATTTTATTTCTTAGCAATTTCTATCACTTTTTTTTTTCATTTTCGTGTGGACAACTTGTACCTGTTTTATATAAAGTGGAACTCTCCGATAAAAATTAGATTATGGTAGATATAAAAGGAAATAATCGGCACTTATCATGGTTAACATCTCCTGCCCTTCCTAACAAGCAGTATTTTCCTTTATTTATTACCACCAGATTAAATATCCATTTAATAACCTCTTTTTAGCTGGTTAGTTCAGTTCCATTTTGTTTAATTGTTGTCTCTTTTTCCTTTAAGAGTTACATTTTATAGGATGTCTATTTAATCGTCACACTTAATTACACTATATAAAGCCACATCTTGTCAACTTTCAATAAAAAGAACACTTAAAAAGCATGCCTTCCTCTTTAACTGCTGCACTAAACTCTATTTTACCTCTTGGTGACATTCCATTTACTACACTCCTACTACAGAACTTTTCTTTAAAATGTTAAATCTTTATTGTTTCAGTATTGTCATTATTGTGCCATAAACGTTTTTTATAAGGTATTATCAGCAATAAATTATCCAACTTTTTTCCAATTATTAAAATTTTTTTGTAGAACTTTTAATACAGGTAACCAAAGCAGTTTCTTAAGTTCTGATCTTAGAAATAGCTTATTGCTTATTAGTGTACACATTTTTAAACAAATTACCTTTTAGAGTTCTTTGTTCCACTAATACTTATTTATGCTTACTTTATATTTAATGGGTTTATTTTTAATAACAATCTCCTGTCCTAAATAATGTGTTTGACACATTAAAGTGCTAAAATCTTCTGGAAAAATTTCATAACTTTTTTTTTTTAAAGGTACTCGTACTATCTCTCTGAAAAACAAAAAAGAAATATTTACTGTAAAATAAAAGTATTAGGAAAGCCTAGCAACATCATAAACAATGTATGGGGAATCAAGATCATGTCATATCTGGTAGACGCTCTTAATTACATTTGAAGTTCTGAGAATTGAAATTATCAGATACCAACACTCTATAATATTATATTAATATAGAAAAAAAACTAATATTTCGTTACGGTTCAAATGAATGTATAATAAATGTATAAAACAATTTGAAAAAGGACTAATAATAACAACTTTAACTATCTAGTTTTTTTAACTTCACCAATTGATTTATGTATATTAATTATCTGCTATATTTTAACACTAGGCTTATAAAGATATATAATATATTATATATATATATATATATATATATATATATATATAAACAGACAAATGACAATTGAGTAGCCGTTGCGTCTACTATGTGCTTGGTCTCCCTTTCACTTTTTTCCTGAAGACGGATTGCCCGAACATTCGAATTTGGAAGTGCGTTTCTTTATTTTGTGTGCTACATATCATCAATTTTAAACTTTTATATATATATATATATATTTATAAAAGTTGTATTAAAATCAATTGACTTGATTGCACGTACCTTTTTCTTATTGAGCTTTTCAAATCTCCTAGCTAATTTTCTTTCTTCAAGGTTGAGTTCATGTATAATATGAGCAAAGCTACTGTTAGACAACACTATTTATTATAAGTTGCAATTATTCTAAATGTAACAGATGAATTAAATTAACCTAAATTATTGACATGTTTCGGTTGTCTTCAACCATCTTCAGAATGTTCTGATATTGTTATCTACTAAACAGGTATGTAAACACAATAGAAAGGAAAAATTACACTAAATTTTAGTTTGGTGACAGTATGGTTTCAAAAATTATAAAAATTATTGTGAATAATTAAAAAACAAATTATGAAGGTGGGTTGTTCTTCCTAGTAGTTTTAGTTGCCGTGTGTTCCCTGTATGCTGTTGGTTCAATTCTGGCTTGTTTTCCAGAATCAGAAGTGCTTCAATTATTTACAGCCTTCTCTGATCTTGTTCTTGTTTGAGCACTACAGTGTTTTCTATTAACATCTTCCTTGTGAGTTGTTGGTTGTGCATTTTGGTTGCACGAGGCAGGGTGGTGGAAGTCATTCCTATGTACGAGTGTTTTTAGACTTCACAGTTTCCAATAGGGCAGGTATACTCGTACACAAGATTGGTTTTCTGAAGTTGGTCTATTTCTTTTTCCTAGTTCTTCATGATGAGGTTGCATGCCGTGGAGCTTTTGTAGTAAACTATGATGTTGAATTTATCTTGTGGATTAGTGCACAAGGTGTTGTTTTTGATGATGGTTTCTAAGATTCTTTCATCTACCTTATCCTGTTCCGAATATTCATTACCTTTACTAATATATATATATATATATATATATATATACATATATAAAGCAATGAAATGAATTTGTCATGCGGCTTTTATACTGTATTTATACTCTTTTTTTTACTCTTTTTTATTGGGTATATATTTACTCTTGGATATATATATATATATATATATATATATATATATATATATATATATATATCACAATAAACAAGTGAAATAAAAATCGTCTAAATCAAACTAGGAAATCAGAAAAATAACTAAGATCTTTCAATAAAACAAGCGGTCATCACCAGAGTCCGCTGGTTATAAATATTTTGTGTGTGTGTGTGTGTGTGTGTGTGTGTGTGTGTGTGTGTGTGTGTGTATGTGTTAATTGTCAAAAACTGTTACACTAGACATCAGAAAGCCATCATAATTTATTTCCATCCAAATTTCGAACAGAAATTTGTTTCCGGCAAAGGTGAAAATAAATGGTTTTTCTGTTCTTATCTTGTCTAGGTGAAGGAAGGTTTTATTAAATAAGAGATCGTTATAAGCTTTTTTTTTGTATCCTGTTTTATTTTCGTCAATAGGAGGTACCAAACGCATTCGCTGTTATAAAGTTTTTCGTTATAAATGATATAAAGTTGTCCCTAAGGAAAACATTTCATATTTCGATTACCAATCAACATAAGAAGCAATAAGATACCGACAGAGTCCTATTTCAGTATTTGTACCCGCCGTTATTAGGAAGAGATGTTGAGTTTCTGTCGGTAGTTTTCTGTGTTCTATTAAACTAAAATTTCTTGTATGAAAAATTATATTAATTATGATATACAAATGATTGATGAAGTCAAGGCTGTTTGAATGCATTCGTCCTTTGTTTTAACTCATGAAGGTTTCTGTTTGAACATAATATAAGACCTAAAGGTTTATACTTTAACTAATTTTACAACATTATCTACTTTTAGAAAAGGAAACATTATATTGGTTCAATATTAGAGAATAAATCATTACTCAAATAGTACAGAAACTTTAATATCTGAAATTGAGGAGAACTAATCAATGAATTGCTCTCTTACTTATTCCAGAATTGAACTAGAGATTATTGTGTTGAAGGTGGTGACCTCGGCACTAATGTGCCACTCATGTGGCCTGTAGTCTACTCCGCCTCCATCCTCTAGTTACCTACACACCGGCTGTCCTTGCTTCCCCAATTATCCCACTAATGTCAGTCTCAAAACACCTCTGTCGTTTTGTTTATCTCCTTCTAGGTCACAATGACATTAAAAATTGTAAAACAAAACACTTAATACTAATATGATTTCAAAACTTTTTCCATGTATTCGCAAACCAGCATTCGCCAAATTCTCACTAAGCCACCTCGATGACTGAAGAAATGTTTGCCTAGAGATCTATTGCTTAGCGAAAACACAATGACCAAATATTAAGTTGGTTAAATATTAAGTATATATTAAATATTATAATATATATATTATAAATGTTAAATATGGCAACACATAAAAAAAAAGAAGACACGTATTGAAGTCAATATTTAGAACCGCAGTTTGTCGTCAGAAAGAGACTAGAAGACAAGATGAAATACGATCGTTCCAGAAGAACGGTCGTACCTTTTCATCTTCTTCTTTTCTTTCCGAACTCTTCTTCTTCTCTTCCAGTTTCTTCCGACAAAAGCATATTCGTGAGGAAACTAAGCATTCTGTTTGCTGTGGATGAAAAACTGATTTGCCTGTTAGAAACAAGGTGTTCATGGATCGCTCTTTCATCTATCCTGAAGTCATATAGTCTGTAAGTGTCCGTCTTGCATTTTGTTGTTTATCAAGTTTATCTTCGTACTTTTATATGACCCATATCTATTTGTTTTTTAAATTGGAATAAACAAACATATATAAATGTATTAGGTTATTTGCCGTTGCATCTACAACTTGCTTGGTCTCCCTATCCTTTTCTCCTGAATATGGATTGCCCGAAAATTTGACTTTGTAAGTTTGCTTCTTTACTCTGTGTAAAGAATTCGTATTGTTTCCAGTTTGGATTGTCTTTCTGTTTATTAAGTGATTATATATATATATATATATATATATATATATATATATGTTTTATTAAAAATTATGCCAATTTTAACTTTTGTTCTTTTCCGAGTTAATTTTTCAAGTTTTCTCACTATGGATTTCCACCTTTCTGGTAAAATATAAAGTAATTCACCAAAAGATTTATTCTTGACTTCCATTTTATTAACTAACAAGTTTTAACTATAACAAACAAATTAACCTTACATACAAATTATATACAACGTTTCGGTCAGCTCTGACCATCTTCAGGCACTAATAACAATTCATAACAGAACTCAAATACAAAAATAAGAACTATCTAAATTATTAACACAATTATTAACATCCTAACAGAATAAGAAATATTTACATGAATATTGTGTACACAATAATAATAATAATTAACAATACTACATAATAATAATAACATAATAATAACAACATAACAACATAACAACTAACAACATAATAATAATAATAATAATTATTGTGTACACAATAATATTAATAATTAATAATTAACACAATAATAATTGTGTTAATAATTTAGATAGTTCTTATTTTTGTATTTGAGTTCTGTTATGAATTGTTATTAGTGCCTGAAGATGGTCAGAGCTGACCGAAACGTTGTATATAATTTGTATGTAAGGTTAATTTGTTTGTTATAGTTAAAACTTGTTAGTTAATAAAATGGAAGTCAAGAATAAATCTTTTGGTGAATTACTTTATATTTTACCAGAAAGGTGGAAATCCATAGTGAGAAAACTTGAAAAATTAACTCGGAAAAGAACAAAAGTTAAAATTGGCATAATTTTTAATAAAACATGTTTGATTGAAGGTCTGCTCCCAAAATACACAAATATATATATATAATGTGTCTAAATCCAAATCACAATTGTGGATTACACAGCAATGTAGCTTATTTAGTATTTATTAAGAGGCCAGGTTAGTCCAGAGGCAGCGAGATGTCTCTATACTGGTAGATCTCAAGTTCAATACCTACTCTACCACTCGATTTATTACACGATATATTCACGTAGGAGGTGAATATTCCCTCAGAGAGGGTGTCAAGTCGTCAGTCCCGAGTCTGACGATGTCAGGTACCCTTCAGTGATTATTACTTTAAAATGAGTAAATTAAAAACTAATTAATAACTGAGAAAACTTGAAGAAGTATCAAATTTTGAAAAATGCAAAACAATGATAATTTAATTTAAATGCCATAATAAAACGCTCAACAACCAAATAAGTCACTATAAAATCAGAGGAGAAATATCTTTTGAGGTAGACAAGCTACCTTGCAAGGTCACCAGACTTTTACTATGTTCCTTATATTTTACAATTTCTCTGATAATCATAGATTGTATATACCATGTTATATGAAAAGACTCCGTCCTGTGTCCTTTTTGACGCCAGAATAAAGCTGATACAGGTTAAACCGCATCGTCCTCAGCCGGATATGATGTTGGAAAGCCTCCAAGGGAAGCGGACACAGTCCACTGGTACAGACGTCATCCTCTGCTGCATTTCACTGTAAATTGCCAGCTGTTGGAGCCGCTTAGCTGTGTATCAATTTTAATCACCAAGCACGCGTTTTATATGCGAAGATGGAAGCAAATTGTTGGTTCTTTCCTCAGTGTTCTGAACGCATGCACAAGAGAGTAATAACTGCATGGCCTACCTTCTGTTTTAACTTCTCCTTCTCATTGAGATAGTCCGCTTGATAACCATAGACTTTCATATTGATTCGACTTTCAGATAGTTGGTTTCTAATGCATGTGCAGAATTCACTGTGCATTCATACGGCAGACACCTGATATACCCATTTCATATTACTAATTATTCAAATTTAGATTCCTATGAAAATGTTATCAGTACATTCATTAATTGATGCAAGTCTAAAGATATGTTGACGAAAGCATAATCTAAAACAAACCCTTATAGCGACGAATGGATAAGTGATATACCATCCATACTACAGCAAAGTGTCTCCAGTATTTGACAAGGCCCCAGCATGAATACAGGACTCGTTGGAAATCTCACTTCGAATAAGCTCGAGTTCAAAAAAGATTATTTGAAATTCTCAACCTATAATTACACCAGTACTATTGCCCTTCCATAACTAAAATAAGAGTATTTAAAAACACCAGCAACAGACTACTTCTTTAAAGCCATACTAAAGGCAAACATCTAAAATTACTGGCTTTGAAAACAATCAGAATTGGAATTCGCATAACCGTTCAACAAAACAATGTCAAGTTCTTCTCGGATTATGGTGAACTGTCTGCTCAGCTGTCTCAAGTGGATTTGTATACTATCCAAATTTTCTGCAGATGACTTTAAGATTAATAACTGTATACTTGCATAATTTTTTTCTTATTCATTCAGATTATCTAATCCTAATAAAGAACAAAAATAAGCAATATTCAACAAATATTTATAAACATAATCCCTGTGCTATGGACTTAGAAATGTTTCACTTTTTATGTTTTATCGCTTGAGTGCTACGATGCAATTACACTGGGTTTAAACCAAATAAACCCATTTTAAATGTTATTTTTCAATCTTTTTGTGTTGAAAGTAAGCATCTTCCTTAATACAAACGCATTTTGTTTATAGATTTAAGACATTGCTGAGCTGATATTTCTTATTCTTTATGATTCTGTATTTAGTTTCATTAACTTACAAATCATTAACAACTGTATGCACTGTATGTACAGTTTCAAAACCTACAGCTTTATGTTTGAATCGATGATTGGGTTGCAGAAACCGTTATATTCGGCTCATACAAACCTATGGTCATGGATAAAATTTGAACCAAGAAACTTCGGAACTTTTAGAAAACACCTTAACAATTAGATCAAATTGGACTTCGAAATCTCTTAATGGGCCTGACCAGCTTCTTCGATTTTACGTACTTGATCATATTGAAGCTTGGTTTTTTCGTATGGTCTCTGGTTTAAATAATTGAGTTTTCGCTTACGTTCCCGACAATGTAATACTGATGCAGCCTTATTCAACAGCACTATGTGCTTTACTTATTTTACAATGTTTATCTTTATTTTATTACACTTAACAGCACTGTAGTATTTAACATTACATGCTAATGACAATAATTATTATTATTAAAATAATTATTTATTTATTTTTTCAATTCATTATAATTACTCATTAGTGATTCATAATAACTATTAATAGTCTCTTAAATAATGAAAGGTCTTTAAACAATGTAATAAAGTTATATTAAATTAAAAGTAGAATTTTGGAACTCTATGACCATGATTATTAATTATTTTCTATTTCATTCATTCCAATTTGAACAAATTTAAGAATTTTATACACACAGATTACTTCAAATGTAAGAAGTTTTGCAGGACAGGCGTTGCATGATTTTGTTTGGTTTAATGCTTTTAATTATATATATATATATTATATATATATATATATATATATATATATATATATATATTAATTCTATATTAATTACGACTTTAATGCTGGTCGGCTTCAATTTACGAACAACCTTGTGGTAGGCTGGTGTTAATTTTTTGACATTTTATTTTGTGTCATATTATAAAGTTTTGCCTTTCGTCTGGAAGTTGTGATTTTATTTTTACATCTGCTCATGCCAAAGTAAGATGTCTCTTGTGTATTGGAGCAGACCAGCTTTAAAGTCGTTAACGCAGAGGCTGCTGTGTACTTTAATGAAACATGTTTACGTGAGAATTTGATGCCATCATATATATATAAATATATATAATTTAATAATATATCAAGGGTTTGATAGATGTTTTATGCAATCAGTCAATTTTCTATGTAAACGAGAGTTTGCTTTTGAACCTAGAAGATTGACTGAATTCCGATTGCATAATACATATATGTATGTAGGTTTATTTTACACTGTTATTTAATGCTCTGTTTAAAACTTTCCCTCCTCCAAGTCAAAGTATAAATCTGACATATACAGTTGCATGTGATCACAGGGGTCAATGGGATCTATGTAGTGTTAGCGAGTTTACATTTATTAGAGAAGATAGGAAGTTCAAATCTTTATCATTATATTTAAAATAGAAAATGTTGTGCACTCCTCATTTGTAGAGAGTAAAATCAGTTAACCCAAGTCTCAACAATATCAATTTATAAGAAAAAAAAATTAAATGGTTAATGGATACGATTTAACTGGTTTGAAGAACAAGACATAAAAATGTAAATGACGTGAAGTTATTTTTAACGGCATCTTCCTTACAGTCAGTAATGAAGCTTCGACGTTCGAGTCTTTGTAACAACCATGTCAATCACTAGCTAAAAATCACCATTTTAACAAATTTGCTTAAAGCACTATTAAAACTTTAAAGCTGCAGTTTTTATCATTCCTTTTTAAACCGTACTCCTCACTACCCGGATGATGATCTAACCAAAAATTTCAGACATTAAATGCATTCTTAGATTTTGAACTTTTATTTGTACTGAACATTAAATTAACTATAATTTTTTTATTTATATTGACCCATTATTAAAATTATTGATTGAAAAGTCTTTTAAGTTCATTTTAATCTGCCTTTTTTGAGTATTTCACTAAATGAAGTATCAAAAATCAACTTACATTTAATCTATGTTTTTCTACTATGAAATTATTGAAGTAGTGGTTATTAAACATTTATCTACCATACCTACATTACTTACTTACTTACTATTTTTGGTATTTATAATGTTTCATTCGGCAAGTTTTTTACTTGATTAGTAAAAATATAAAAAAAATTTCAAATTTGTTTTAGTACACATTTCTCCTCTAACTCTCGTTACTTGTAATTATCCGTGGTATTCATAAGAACACTTGATAGTTTCAATTAAATGTTATCATTCATAATAGCAATGATGAATTTAAATTAAACTACAAATTATATAAAAAGTTTTAACATTCCCTGTAATGAGTTAAAAATAAAAAAAATATACAAATTTCATTAAAATTCATCAAACCAGTTAAAAAAGCCATAATTAAGAATGATAAAAAATATTTTTCGAATAAAAATTAACTTTTTTTCGTAAAATTTTAATTAAATGATGTATAAAATACGGAATATAATTATAAAAACAATAAAATACTAGAATAAGAGAAAGAGCTGGCGGTGCTGTGCCATGTATGGATAGGCCTCCCTTCGTCACATCTTCTGCCTATTGACTGCAGAACCGGTTTGTGACCTCGCTATAATTACACACAAACTCTAATAAGCCATTATAAATCAACTCTCTTGCATATTTTATCCTTTTCCTTTTCTATTCCTCTTAAGACACCAATATTGCTTCATTTCAACGTCTCCTACACAAGATAATTAAACGTTCATTCATCTCAGTCAAGTGTCAAACATATTGGAGAATGTTTCTCCTATGTATTGGAAAGATTTATAAAATGTATAATGGTTATATTAACTAGCATTATACAAAAGAAACAAACAACATGGTCATTTAGGTTTTTTTCAGCCTGTTCGATACTTATTCAGCCAATTTAATAGAAGAAATTCTTACTATATTAAACTTATAATGATAGTAGGGATATAAAATTTTTATATTAATGAAATAAAAAAAATGTTTTAGTTAATTAAAACGAAGGTTTACGGACGAAAGTCAACTGAAGAACTCCCTGGTAAGATGGTTAAAGCAGTGCTGCCACGAAGGAGAAAATAAAAATTAAACTAATCAGTCCAGAATAAAAAAAAAATTAAAGAATAATAAAGAGGAAAAAAACAAAAAATATAAAAAATATATAAAAAATTATTGGCAAATTAAATATAAGGAATTAAAAACCTGTAAGAGGATAAAATAAAATAAGGAAAAAATTTCTTTAATATGAAAATAAAATAAAAACAAAAATTATATATAAGCATAAAAGAAAAAAAAATAACGGTTTAAATTCAAGCCAGTTTTGGAACGAGCTCATAGGTGCCAAATGTGGGCTTCCTCAGAAGCTTTTAGAGTTACTTGTCTGTTATCACTAGGGACTTTTTTAAGTACTTGGACTGTGAAAAATTCATTTAAGCTGAGGTTGTGGGAGCCGGCATGGGTGGCTACAGGACCGCTGCTGCGTTTACCAACCAAAGGCCTGTGATTATTTATCCGAAGGTTCAGCATCGTAGTTGCTAAACTAACGTAAAAAGCATCACATTGGGTGTATTTTAATATGTAAACACAGTCAGAAGAAGTATAGGAGGAGGGATTGTGAATAGAGTAATAATTTAGGTGAAAAAGAGACTTGATTGACTACTCAGAAATACGATAGGACAGGTGAGGCAGCGTCAGGTGAGCGTCCACGACGCTGGAGACCACCGCTTAGCTGGGTGAGAGAATGCTCCTAATCCTTCAAGCTTATTATTTCACTGAACACTGAGAAATTAAAAATATAATTTGTAATTTTATTTTAATATTAATTTTATTATTATTATTTTATTTTATCTTTACAGTTTTTAAATTCATTATGTTTAATTTGTTAATTTTGATGTAAATTTATTATATTTTCTCTGTTCTTCCCTTCTATTCTTCTTTTAATTTCTTTTATTCTCGACTTCTTTGTTTAAAACTTCGCGGCATCACTGTTTTAGCCCTCTTACCAGAGAGTTTTTCAGTTCATTGCCGTTCCTAACCACCTCTAACCACCTCATCCTTGAAATTTAAACTATCACCTGGATATTTCCTTGCAAGAGATTAAAAATAATTATATGCCCTGGTGTTTTTGGGGATGTTAAGATTCCAACTTAAGCTATCTTGTTTTCATAATTATTATCATCAGGCATTGTTTAAAGAAATCATTACTCTAAAAGAATCATCACGAGTTTTTCTTTCACCTGTTGAGATATAACAGACTTACTTTAATATACACTTCACTGTGATGAGATCCCGCACTGTTGCTGAATTGTGCGATACCTTAGGTCTGTTAATGATATCTAGAGTTTAAATTCATAGTTGTGACTACTAAAATTTGAAGCATTGAAATAAGTGGAATCAGATTGATAGCTGGAGTTCGAATACTAACATTAATAGAGTGATGTAGACTGGATTCCAGTAAGAGTTGTGAATTAGACGTAAAGTAAAGATGTCAGACAGATTTAAAGTTGAAATATTGAAATTATAGCAGTCAATTCAAAGCGGGTGTTAAAATTTTGAAATTAAGAAAAAAGAAACTCAAAGTTGGAGATAGATCTAGTGAAATTAATAGTGATACATGGTTGGAGTTAGAGATTTTGAATTTATGGAATCTGAAACAAAGATGGAATTGTAGCTCTGAAATTGAGTTCCTCAAAATCAGAGTGGTGTTTTTATAAATTTATGGAGTTAGATTCATAGTTGTTGCGGGATCTTCCAGAGTTCTGGAAGTCATATTAGAAGCCTAGGTCCCGAGTTCAATGCACCTACTCTACAGCTTTAATTATTGCGATATTAACTTTTAAATTATATTAAATATCATGTAATAAGTTACAGCTTCATAATTTTCATAACCTTAAGATTGTCAAATTGTGAATATCAGACGTTTACAAAATCCTTTATTACTTTTTTATTGCATTTAAAGTTTATTTTATTAATTTTTTTTTTATCAAATTGTTAAAGAATACGCGCTCCAAATGATTTAGTAGCAGAAGTTTTTAAGTTATTTAAATGATTTACTAGATGAGTATCGTACTAAAATTGTTGGCAGAAAACGAGTTCTAGTCTACACTGCAGATTCAAGCCAGTTAAAGAGAGGATTAATGGGAGTATAAAGAACAGTTACCATTTTATGGTGCTTCGTGATGAATATATTTCATGTATTCTATACCAGACCTAAAACTATAATCTTAACTGAAAGCACACTAAAATCACTGCAACTGCCACAACTAAGATAAACCTCGTTAATATTACCCCTCCCACTACTACAAGCGTTGCGCTCACTCTAGCAGGTGAAACATAAGCTATGGTAACTATTACATATCTATTATAACTATTACACTCGTGTAACTGTTATCAATATAGAAATCCTTAAACGACATCCAACTTAAAGGAAAGTAGTTTCATTTCCCTGCAAATGGCATTTGTCAACCTTGAGTTTGAGCAATCAAAATTACCAAATTAGTTACTATTTTTATGGCGCGCTGCTAACAAGAGCTATAAAAACGTTCTTTGTTTAAATCATCGAATATTGTAAATCTTATATTATTCTATTATTTCCTCAATTACATTAAAATAAAAAAGTATATAGTAAATTTTCCAATTCCAATTTAAGAGGTTTCTTTGGTATGCAGGTGGTTATATTCGCTGACATTGTTTAATAAATTTAGTTAACAGTGATCACTAGTTTTAAGTCTGTAGAAGTCAGATCTTAGCATATATTAAAATGCGTCAACCTCCATGATTTTTTTCATGGAGCTCTTTATATTTGAGTTGTTACTTTTTTCTTTACTATAAGTAAAGTATAGTGATCGTGAAAAAATTCGATCTCGAGATTTTGACGGAATTACATGTTTTGAGGTCCCAGAAGTCGTTTTATGACGTTTTTACGATGATGTCTGTGTGTGTGTGTGTGTGGGTGGGTGGGTGGTTGCGTGTGTTAGCATTGCTTGTTACCATGCTACGGTCCAGAATCTTTGATGGATCAAGTTGATATTTTACACAAAAATGGGCCACATAGGGAACAAGATCCCTATTGTTTGGGAAGAATTATGCATGATGGGATAGTCACTTTTTTTGCCAAAAAACGTATTTAAAAAACATTTATTTCTCCTAAACTGATAACCCTAGAGTTTTGAAATTTTAACATTATCTTTGAGGCTACAAATGGAACAAACGAAAAATATATTCAGAATTTTAAAACAACGGGAAATATTCTTTTTTCAATAAAATGTAAAAATTTTTACTTATAATTCAATCTCATAGCTTATGAGAGCGATACAAGTCATACCGTTAGATGGATCAAAATGAAAGTTTGCCTAAAAATAGAACATTATGTGGAGAATGAGTTGAGATATTTTTTTTCAAAATGACATTCACTAAAGGGGCGTTACAGTACGATTTCTGTTTTCAGAAAATAATTTTTTGACGCGAAACGGCTCATTAAAAAATAATAAAAATTTGACCAAAAATGGAACGAAAAATTAGCAATTTATAAAAAAAAATCATGATGTTTCAATTACGGAAAAGAGGAATAACGCTATAAAAACTGTTTGTTTATCCTATACTAAGAGATCACCTGCTATACTTGTCGACTTTTTTATATTTTTTTACATTGTTTACATTGACTTAGAAATTTTTTGAGCAAATCCACTGAGATAAAATTGATATTTATAAAGGAATAATTTAAATTGTTTATTGACTTATATGAGATGTAAGAGGAATAATATTGTGCAGGAAAATAATAACACTCACTCAGAAAAAATTCGTATATATGTTATTTGACAAAGGGGAAGGAAAATCTTATTAAATACTAAGTAGCTTATTATTATTATTATTTTATTATTATTATTATTATTAAACTTCCCAGTATAATAATTCTATAAAAGACCAAAAATGTAAATGATAATTCATAAATGGAATCTTTCATTTAGAGATTAATAAATGTAATTATCGTACATCTTTAATTAACAAAGCACTTTGAAATAACATTTTCTTCGCTGTTTAAGATGTTTTTCAGAGAAAAAAAGGGTATTTTCCTGTTTTTAATGTTAAAATTTTACTTTAATATTCAATGTAGAAGGATGTCAAGTAAACGATGTGAGAAATCCACTGGCTGTTGAACGAAAGCCATTCTCTTGTAGGAGAATAAGTCGTTTCAAGAAATGTTCACTTTGGTTTTTCAAAAATGTTATTACTGCTGTAGTTATACTAATGAAATTATTTGCAAATAATAAATTATTTGTGATGTACAAAAATAAGCTTATAAATTGATATGTCCTTCAATCACTATCTGTACTACCTCAGGAATGAAAGGCTAATAATTATATCCCATTTAGATGTTTACGTTATTCTTAAATGAGACGTTATGTTTTATATACTCAAGAAATTTGACATTAAGTTACTTATAGTAAAGTAGAGTGTAGGCCACTCCAGATTTTTTTTTCTGTTAATTGTAATAAACTACGGTTTCATTGTTCAGTTAATAACAAATAACAGCTGTAATGACTATTTTGTCACGAAGAAGCATTTAAAGAGAAATTAAAATGCATTAAATTTCGATAAACTATACAAAGTTAAATTAAAGAGAATAAATGTATATTTTTAGTGTAAGTGGTTAGTATAATGTGCCCTAAGAAATGAATGGAATGTTACAAGTTTGACTATTTTTTTTAATATTAATTTGCTGCTGATATTTATCAGAAAAGCTAAAGTGCAGTGTTTTCTGATGTGATATTTGCTTTTATTTGTATGTTTTCTGATGTGATATTTGCTTTTATTTCTATGTTTTCTGATATTTGCTTTTATTTGTATGTTTTCTGTTACAGTGGGCATCAGTTGCCTCCTGGTTTATGAGACCTGAAGCAAGGAATCCCGCACTCCGTTCTCCACCAACTGCCTTCCCTCTCACTCCTACCATCTGCACAGTAAGTTTCCAGATTTTATTTTTTATATTTTGTATATAATTATGCTAGTTATTACACAATATAAAGAAATATTTCCCTTCTTTTAAGTAGAATTTTAACAATAACATTTTTATGGCAAACATTGTATCACACCAAAACACCAAAACACCATCACACCAAACACCAATTCATACATAACCTGTTACTATGTGATCATTATACGCCATGACAGATATTTCCACCATATTATATAAAATAAAAATAAATAATGATTCCATTCATGTATCAACATCTATTTTAGGGTATTCTTTTCAAGTAGGCAAAAAGTAGCAAGAAAAACAAATGCTTGCACCAGTTGTTTTTTTCAACTAATGGGACACATCAAAATTGTATATTTTAGCATTTATTTTTATTTATGATATTAAATCAATTTTTTCTAAAAGAGAAAAAAAAAGCACTATCATTCGTTTTATAGATTGAATTTGCATCAGTTTATTGAAATAATTAATAACCTTTTAATGGTTTATTAAACCATTTTCAAACTCTATCATAAAAAAAACTGGAATCGAGTAAATGATATTTATATATAGAGTATTTTATATTTTTGATATATATAATTATTAACTGAAAAACTTATTCATTATAAAAATTGAAGGAGTGAATTTACTTAAAAACTGAAGGATAAATAATTTCTATTATAATAACTTCGAAAGAAGCTGGCAAAATGGGTAGTTTCGCAGTGCTTGAACGAAGTGTTTCAGTATAACGTTTCACATACAGCAGTAGAATTTAAGCAACAAGGCTGACTGGTTAGAAGAAGCACAGTCAGTACAAACCGGACTTGCCCAGAGGCCCATCAACCCGTCAACAGATATTTAAATTGGCTCGTCGGACTTATGTATTAAAAGCAGTTGCCGCGTGCTGATTGGTTAATTGCCTTTCTTCTTAGCTCCATACCGTTTGGTACCTCTCATCAAATGACTGCTCCCGATATTCCATTGATTGCAAATTAAATCCTCAACAACCTATTTGCATATGCATTTCATTAAGTTCTATGGCCTATTTCTAAAACAATTTGACATATTAATAGTCATATATTAAACTACATTCAATCATTCAAATTAAATAACATCCATATCAACTGTTTAACAACATTGATTTTTTTAATAGCTTAAGAATACATTAGTTTAACATGGTTTGGTAAATGCTTTTCAGTCAACTAGATAATTTAAGGAGATATAACTTGGTATGAATCCATAGAATTAGGTTTACAGCTTGTACCATCATCATGTTCATCTTGTTCGGATGCATAAAATATTTTGGTTAACGACTCCATGTAGACGTCCTACATCGGGCTTCACAAACAAGTTTATTGATCTGAAAAATTCACAACATACTCTATAAAAAACATTTATTCATCCATACTAATTGATTTATTAGGAACTCTGCTCCACTGTGTGACTGGCAGTAAGTAATTACCCACCACTAGAACACATTTGTACTCTCTTAATTTTTGAAAATTTCATCAAACTAGATGAAACATTCGTTTTTTTATTGCATTCGTTACTTCCATTTATAATTTATTTGTAATATATGATTTAAAAGAATTCTATATGGCTAGCATTTCGATTTTGAGTTTCGAATGGATATTCCTGTTCTTTGAGTCTTGAATTCAACGAAGACGACTTTGTGAATCAATTTCTCTGTGTAAATGTGGGTTTGCATACGTATGTATATGCATTCATATGCACACGTATACGTGTGTGACAGAGAGATGGAAAAGAAAGAGAGAGAATGGTATCTCAAAATTCATAACAACTATAATAACAAAATTTCTCTGTTAACACTGTGAAGGAACAACAGGCTGAACATTCCTAGTGCATAATTTATAAAGAAAAGAAATCCATTTTTCGGTCAATTTCTCGAAATTCGTTAATTCAATTTTCATTAAAATTGCTATGGTCATTTTTTTTTATTTTACCATTATGAGTTCTGTTATAAAGATAAATTACCTTTTCAAATGGGTTGATTAAATTTATACCAATATAAATCATAAGATATAAAGTTATAATCAAACCATCAATTCAGTTGGCATTTACCTTTCTACTAGCGCACCTGGAAAGAAAGAAGGAAAACTTCGTTATGGTGTTACTAACTCTTGATAGGAATATTTAATTATTTATTTAATTTTAGTAAAACGTCTAAATTTTATAGTCATATTATTGGGTAGATATTAATACTTAATTAATTTTGAAAAATTACTTTATATTGTTGGTATATATTATTATTATTCATTTTTGAAAGTCAATAAAGGAGGTCATGTGGCATGTCATACTTGAGCTTTTATAAAATGTATATGAATGCATTCATTGTTTATCTAAAAGTTATAACAGAAACTAATACTATTCAATAATTGTTTTTTAAATCATTAGTTGTGCAATCCATAATTGTATGGTATTTACTCATTCAGAGGTAAAATGGGTTGTTTTTACTGGACCAACCCTTCACCACAACATCCTTTGGTGTCTTTCTGATGATGAACACAAAGTGTTCGAAACTCGTTGTTGTTGTTGAATAAAACTTCATTTGTGTGGAGACTTTTTTCCTTTTTAAATCCCTGTTGCATATTTAGCTTATCTTTTATTTTACTAATTTGTTGAAAACAACTTTTGCAGTTAATTACTTCTGTAAAATGATTTCACTTAGAAGGAAAGATTTCGTCTCAAATTTCAATATACTTCCAGGATAGAGAGCTTTACGATGTTTCATCAGAGTCAGAAATTAAGATGGTTAGATTTAAGCACGGCGACTAAAAACTAGTTGGATCTACCCTTATAAAGAAGGGTATTGCTCAGCGCTTGGTTGCAAAGCAATTAATCGATGGGTTTAGCGCAGCTGTCGAGGTGTGATTAGTGCCCCTCCGACGTGACTTCCCTCGCCTGATGCAGCCCCACCTGTCTTGGCATAATAGCCACCTAGACGCCCCCGCAATTTCATTCCTCCTGTAGATTAACGCTCAAGCCTCCAAGAAACCCAACTGTCTCCGATACCATCGCCTTTCCAACAAACTACCTCTTAATTTCATTACTATCCTAACTTATTTCTGCATCTTCAATAAAAAAACAAAGACCAAACTGATTTTTATCATGTTATTTCAATTCTTTGCAATCAACTTCGGGACAAGTTCACGACCTTGCACTCCTGCCAATCTTTCCATTTGAATCGTATGTGATATTTATTTTTCATGTAATGAGTAAAGCAAAACTTTTAAAGATATAGGGCAGCTTTAAAGAGCAATATATATATAATCACAAAAGATAATCAAAAACAAGTGATTTTCTACATTTCGTGACATATTATTGGTGTGAATTATAATACAAAACTGCGGTGCAACCAACAGTTTAAAAAAAAACTGTTTTGCAACAGTAACGATATTGAAATTAATTATCTATTATAAGTATTAAGTATGATCATCATGACTTACTGAAGTAGAGATGTGATTTATCTCATTTGTGTCTTAAGTTAATTTTTTTCACATGCATATTTTAAAATACAAAAATTACTCTCCAAAGAAAGTTCACAAAATAAAAATATCACTGATTACATATTCTCATCATCACAGATAAACAGTTAAGAACGCAGTAGCAGCGCTTTTCTTAAAATAGAAGAAATATTATTATTGGTATAATAATTACTAACAAAATAATTACCGCTTAAAAAGTTGTAAATTTTAATAAAAATGTTTAAATAATCAGACATTCCTAACAAGATTTAAGGAGAAGCCTTCTTACTAACAAGGTAAGCAGAACAGTACTATGTATGAATGGAAATATATAAATAAAATTACATTAAACAGAATCGAGACAAAAAATTTACTACGATTTGTATTTCAAACAACAGTCTATCATCAGGAGAAGGTAAGAAGAGATGAGCAAGAAGATGAATAAAAGATGAAGAAGAGAGATGCTGTTGGTTAAACATATTAAAACTGAACTTCATATTTATAAAAACTACATCGCAATACTTTCTGTTATATAAAATAACATTATGCAACCATTATTCAGGTTCATACATTTTTATTCAAATAAATTTCACTAAAGTAAGTGTTTTCTCCTGTTTTTTCTTCTGGTTATCTTTAAGTTTTAGAGTTCAATTGAGACGAAGAGCAGTTGTTTTGGTTGTCATTATTAGTCACTGTTTTCATTTTCTTATTATGGTTTATACATTGCTAAAAATATGAATATACCATATAGATAAGACCAATAAAAGAAATGCCTGAGCTGGCATTTAACAAAAATTTATTAGTCTTTGCAAATAAAATAAATCATAAATTTCCTTTTAATATTAGAATACCAAATATTTTTTTTGAAGAAATAGAGTGCAGTATAATTTAAAAGAACCCCTTTTTTCAAAGTTCTTTTGCAAAGATCTATTATAAATTGAAATATAATATTTTAGAAATTCAAAGAGAACAAAATATTGATTAAAAAAATTTTTCCGACAAATGGGATCCAGTCTTTATTTCTTCTAGTCATAAACTTGATGCTGGCCTTCATTGCTATTTTGTTTACATGCTCTCCAATTACGTTTTGCGAAGCAGCTGGGAGAATTATATTTCTGTCTGTTGTCATGAGTTACATAAGCGTAATATATTCATTTCTATCTATAAACCACAACATTAAATTCTAAAGTCGGTTGAAGGTTTTTGATGACTTTTGTGGTTTATATATTGTTTTAATTTCATGTAATTACAGAAAAAACTGTTTGTGACCTGCTTATGTGATATTTCTCTGATTAATGGATTGTACAATACATTAAGAGATGACAAGCACAAATCTACTTGATTAAGAAGTTATGCTAATTATAGCAGAAGAAAACAATTGCGTCAAGCATAAAGAATTTCTTGTTTCCACTTTAGAGGTCTGTTTGTTTGAATCACTGGAGTAGGCTAGTGTTTGTGTACCTTGGCTGCTTGGGATGCTATACGTGTGTTGGTTGAGAGGGAGGCGGTTTGGAATTGCCATTAGAGTGGCTATTCCGGGAGGTGTGATGGACAGGCGGAGATTGATAAAGGTGAGCCATCAAAGGTGAAGGTTATGAAACGTCGCCTGAACTGGGGGCCTTGGTCGAGGGGAGACAAATAATGGAAGTTGGTGATGTGAGGGCTCATAAAGAGATGTGGACCCTGCCAGTCATTAGCGGGTACACCTGGAGCCTTCTTCTGATTACCTTCGTTTGAACAGTTGCCTATCTTTTATTGCGTGATGTCATCTCTTCTGTGGCGACCCCCAGCGACACATACTTTGTGTCTTCCACAACTCATCTAGTAACGTGACTCGACCACTTCGTCTTCAGTTTGTCTACCACCTCAACACATCCTTCTCATAATCCCCCTTGATGAAACAACTCTTTTAGATTATTACGTCTTGGCGCATTTTTATTTTCCTCCACATCATCTCAATTTCATAATCATACATTTTTGCTTTGCCAGTGAAGCGTCTTTTCATATGATCAAAGTAATGTTCTGGCTGACTGGTGAACTTGTAAATAATCATCATGATGCAACAGATACCTAACGTAATGATGCTGAATAAAAATACATTATAGTCATTATTGATTTGATATTTAAAACACTTATCACTTCGGTGTTGAAAACAAAAAACAAAAAAATTTTGTCATTTATTGCAGTTCATTAACTGACTTGTTCCAATGACATGATTTTGTAAAAGGATGCAACAAGATTATTGAACAAAGTGAGGTTTCACATTGGATCACGTAAAATTATGATTAAAAATAGGCATCGAATTTAACAAGACTTGCGCAGACGAATGTCTGCTTCCTAAAGGGAATAACAATAAACAGGGTAAAGAGGGACACTTACTAACGCATGGTGTAAACGCAGAGGGTTTCCAGTGTGCTTGGTCTCAGTCTCTCTTTTCTCCTGAAGTCGTATTTTCCAAAAAATTGAGTCAGTAAGTTTGTTCATTCACTCTGTGTGTTATTATTGAGAACTTGGATGTGTCAAGTTTTACAGCCATATATATATTAGTATAAATAGGGAGCAGACCTTCTTTTATACAAATTTATGTTATGTTTAAATACTTGTTCGATGAAAATAGTTTTGTTTTGTGATGGTTTAAAATATCTTTGTTCTGAAGATGGTCAAATGTTAAATGTCAAATGTTAATCAATAAATATTGATGGCCAACCAGAGTTTTGCTCAAATAATTCACCAACTAAATCAAGACGATTTGAAATTATCAAGAAAATATGAAAAACTGCTCAAAAGAAAGGTATGTTTGATTAAAGCAATTCAGTTCAACACAATATATATATATATATATATATATATATATATATATATATATCATACTCGTATCTATGCTTGTGTTTTGAGTGATTCACATTTTTCTACCTGATAACGAGACATCAAAATAGAATAGTGATTGTTATGATCTCTGTTATGTGCGCTTTGTAGGTGAACTTAGTTTATGCACATATATACAACGTAATGGTTTTTGATAAAAATACATCAACTTAAAAAAAAAACGAGCTCAAAACCACTGGCACAACTCGCATCTGTATTTGAACTCTTAACCTTATCTGGAGAAGTTAAAGTGGAGTTTACTGTCAGCAAAAACAAATATATATTAATACGTAACAATTGTTAATCAATTTTGGCAATATTTTTGTTAAGTCGTTTAAAGAAAAAGATATTATTAATAACTAATTTGCATATATCTAGTCAGCTATCCAGATTTTACAAGTTACAATTCCTGATGTAAAATCAAACGTGTAATCTGGCTCACCTATAACTAAAATGGGTGGCATTTTAAAAATTAACCATTAAAGCTATATAGTTAACCTGAATACTGTGTATTTAGTTGGATTATGTGGTAGTTCTTTGTCTCTACTTTGTTATATCCTTTCTACTCCTATGTTATTGTGTAAAGAGGTGAAACATATTATTTCGTCACTTTTTGTTATTAAAACGAGGCCTATTTTGTGAAGTGTGTTGCTTATTTCTTTGACATTTCAGTTTGCTAAAGTGCCTTCATTTTTCAATGGAGGTTATGCTTATTTGCATTGATACACACTTTAATATATCTCCTTATCATATCTTACTTCTATATATAATTTATTTTTATCTTAATAAATTATGCTTACATTATGCAGCAGATTGAATATAATACAACATTATACTGTATTATATATTATAATATAATATAATAATATAATATTATAATTAATATAATATTATTAATATAATAATATTATTAATATAATATAATATTATATAATATGACGCAACGGTAAGTAACCGTTGAATTGTGAATAAAGATTTCACATAAACACGTGAAATAACAATAAATGATCAAACCACAATTGTTTTCCCATTTCTTATTGTGATTTGATCACTTATTAAGTGAGTTTGTAAGTAAAATCACAATTGTTTTCCGTTCCTTATTGTGGTTTGATCGTATATATATATATATATATATATATATATATATATATATATATTATATATCTTCAAGAAAACGGTCCAGAAAATACAAGCACGTTGACTATAGATAAAGAATAAATTATACTTGCTTACAGTTTCCCATTATCGATTTAATTATACTAAAGAGAGAAAAAAATGTGTCACTGAACGAACTCTTTTTTTCTCCTGGGTACGGTTAAATGAAAAATTACAGACAGTAGGTATATGATATCTATTTATTGTTTACATTTTAACTTTCATATAGACATACATATACTCGTATGTATTTAATTCTGTATCTCTACTGGTAGTGTCAATAGAATTAAACTGTACTTAGTGTGACTGCACTCCTATATTTTTAATAGAATATTTGATAGTTTTTACTATTCGGAGTTTTTTAGTTTCTTTTTTTATTTTTTTTTTTTTAGAATTTTAGATTAGATTTTTCTAATACATTTTAATTTTATTATTTTCTGAGTTTCTTTTTTTTTGTTGTTGTTGTGGACACCTTAAAATATATTCAGAAGTTGTCTATTTCACTGTCGTTCTCACACTGTACCGCTACATTTAAAGAGTAATAATATTAAAAGCAAGTCCCAAGGCTTATTTTAAATTTACATTATCTTTATGTATAAATATTGAGAGGAGAGCAAAAGAGATTGTTTACTAATTGTGTATCTTTGTTACCATTTTTAATGTGTTGCTAGAATCCATTTTTTACATTTTATTTAACAGTTTTGTTTGCTTTGGATGGCTATAGGTTACACTAATTAGCTATTTACTTTGAAAACCAGTGAAGGGCCTCGTGAGTGAGAAAAGCAGTGGGATTTTTCCATGAGCACTACAGTTAGCTTGTTCACCGATGTGTGGTCTGCTCTGAAGGCCAAGAACAGTGATAAGAGGCTTGCGATGGTAATGAATTCCGACGACATCCGGATTGGGTTCACTTTAGCCAGAGGAAAGACACTGTCAAGCCTATTTAATGCTAATTTTATGAAGCTTCTTCTCGGCATCATGTATATTTCATAATTCGTCTTGGTTGACGGATTTTACACCATCAGAGTCACCTAAACGGAACGATAGGCCTAGAGACCGTCACAAAAAAAAACCCCTCCTGGGACAAGCTAAAATATTCATTAGTTCTACAGCTGTCTCCAAAAGATAATTAGAAGTTCTCTTTTAGAAGGACGCAAAAAAATTGATCATTTTACCTGAGGCAGTAATTTTGGAAATGGGCGTGGTTTGTTGTCGTTTTATTTAGAAAGGCGCTTAGTGGGTAGGTTCTGAGAAAAGTCGTTAGTGGCGCTAGAATCAACGGGATCATAAAGAGCTACAGACCACCAAAGCTCATAATAAGTGCAAACCACCTGTCATGGGTCCAATTCGTTTACAAATCAATCCTTTCAACCAAATGGAATAATTCAAAAGCATCGCCGAGCTTTACGAAACGAACCGTTATTTCCATTTTCATTTAAAAATCTATTTCTCCGTCAACCATAACGAACGTATTAAGAGCTAAGGCCGTCCTGTTTGTTTTTCTAACTTCATCATGCATGCATTATCAATGTTAATTGGCAATAACTTTGGCTTCGTATACTCTGCAATTAATTTCAACCAAAACCCAGGCTCATCAATAAATTGTGTGTGAAGACATGACCAGCAGACCTGAAAGGATCAATGTATTTCATTCTCCTAATATTAAACAGCAACAGATGGATGACAACTTATCATCTCATGTTCTCAACTTATTTGTCTGTAAATAACTTTCTGAAGTTATTCATTTATAACTGTTATAATAATGGTAAGCTGTGAATAAAACATACTGTTCACAAAGAAGATTCTGCACATTCGTTTCTGATATTCGTTAATTGTCAGAAACTCTTGTTTACAAGTTTAGGGTAATGAAATTATTCAAATTTTCTGATCTCTATCAGTCACTACTTGGACAAAAAACTGACCAACATGGTCAGAAAGGAAAATTTATCCACTCTTTCCATGGCATCAGTGATTTGATGATTTGACCCTATAAACCATTGATCAATTCAGGAGTTATGTTACCTTTTAACATATTGAGATAACTTTAACCTTTAATGTACTCGTATTGATTAATATATAGTTAACATATAGGATCTCTCTATAGAATCAAATCTTCATTTTAAATGTGTATACCTTAAAGAAAATCTTTTGTTTTCAACTTTTAAATAAAAAAAAAAAGAAAGATATAATTCATAGTGCTATTTAGTACTTTATACTCAATGGTTTACCCTATCCTTGAAGTTATTAATAACAAAAATTAAGTGATATTATTAATGGTGTCACAGAAGTTGTTAGTAATAATTTTATGATAATGAATTCATTTGAATCATTTTTCACTACAATGATTCAAAGTCACAGAGTAAGTTATTACGTTACACGGTTTCAAGTCGACTCCAGCTGGATTAGAAGAGCCGAGCGATGTTGCATTAGTACTACGCTGTGACCCTTTACAGGGACAGGTGTTATTTTTTGTACCCAGTCAGTGGGAGCCGGCTGTCATTTAGTTACAGAAAAACCTTCAGCCTTCCAATCACAAATTAACTCTTTTACTCTAACCATTGCCAAATTATTGGGCTCCTTTTTTCTAACAAAAAAAATCAACCATTTTGCATAATAAAGAAGAATTATAATATAAAATGAATGGCAGAATATTATAATTTGTAATTTTTATAATACTTTTAAAAGGGCTGTTAATCGAAAAATTGTTGTTATTATAATAAAAAATAAAACCGATTAACCCAATTTTATTCGAAGCAGTATGATATTATTCGAATGATTAATTACTTCAATGACCAATTTATAGGGTCTATCGATTTGTGCTTACTTAAAACAGTCTGATCTGTTATGTTTTTACGTGCTTTATCTATTTTGGGCTTGAATTGTTTCATCTTAAGAGCTTCTTTTTATTTGTTTTGTAGTTGATTTTGAAATGCACTCGATTGATTAACGGATATAGAGCATAAAGCACTATAGTAGATCTCTAATAAAATATCCAATATAGAGACTCACTGCTACTGAGTTAGGTGAGGTTGCAGTGATAGTCCCACAAGGGAACACGCGTAGGCCGAGCATTGGCCCATTGTGATACAACACAATCAAGATTGATTCTACAGTGGGAGTCCTAAATTTTACCTAACTCAAGTTTATTTAGAATAGGGATCTTTAACGAGTACCTGGCATCGTACAGGTTCGGAACCAACGGTTTAACGCCCTTCTCCAAGACACGACGTGTTCAGAAATTTTCACCTCCCACATGAATAAATCGAGGGCCAGGTGGGGATTGAACCCCGGTCCTATCAGTTCAGAGGAGATACATTAACCACTGAGCTAACCTGGCCCATTTACCGATGGGTAAATAAACTTTCAGTTATATTTTACTGAAAGTGGTTAGAATATACAATTATTACATTAGATATGTTACTTTAGTCTGTTATGTATGAAAGTTGCTGAAGCAGTAGTATAATTTCAAAGGCCAAGAGTTGAAGTAACACAGTCTTTAGAATACTCGTATTAGACTGTGCTTCTTGAAGTCAAGCATGTAGGATAGGTCCACATGAGAAGTAAAGGCTCTATAAGAGTTAGCTGAGAAAAGTTGATGCTTACGTGAGTGGTATTGCCTATGAAATGTGCGTACTCAGAAAAATGTTGTATTGTTCTATAACAAAGTTGCTGGTGCATAAAGAAAACCATGCTGAAAAAGACTCATTTATTCTCGGCGATTTAGACATAGATTTTCTTTGGAACGAACGATCATATCGTAGGCAAAGGTTCTACTTTATCACGAGTACTCGAGAATAAAACACTCTTTCATATGACATGAATTAAAAACGTCCGTCTACTATAGAGTTGCTGCTCGGGAAGATGGACATTGTCCAAAATCTAAGATTGATTGAAAACTAAAAATATGTAAAACGAAGTTCAGAATCACATTCATTAATAAAATAAAAATTCATTTAATCTAAATTAAACTTTAGACTTCTAATATATATGCATCAAAGTATCATTTTTGTTTTATTTGATAATTTCCTTAAAAAATAGTAATGTTCAAACAGGAATTTAGTGAATATATAAATAGTTACAAAACAAAAGAATTAAACGAAAACCCGTCTAATAAGGGAGGTTTAGCTTCTTTATTTTTTATCAAATGTAATTTACATGGTTACGCCTAATGGGAGAACATGGTGCTTGAAATTTGAATTACAGAGAAATTTGTTGGATAGCGTGCTTGTAATGTAAAGAAAGTAGATTTATATCTTTAAGGGGGTTGTTGTTTTTACACCTGTAAGGTTGATCCTGGGGTATTGCGTGTCCTGACAGTGTCAACAAGACTTGTCGCGTGATGCACGCACGTGTCTCAATGTCAAGTCTATCACGCCCAAACTTGTGTTTATGCCCTTTTACACCAGAGAAAAGAGAACAAAAAAAAACCCCCTTTCTGGAAAACTGCCTTAAAGAGGCACGTCGTAGTTGTTATTATAGTATTTTCTTTTGTCTACTTGTTCGAGTCAAGGACGTCCCTTCACTTCTCCCATACAACGTAATCAGCTCTTTCGATTCACTTAAATAATACCATACAAGTATTCATGTATTTCAACAAATTTATAAAGCATATTCTGTGCACATAATTTTTAATTTTTTTTTTGATTTTTATTAAAACTATCATTTTAATATTGTATATCCATTATTAGTAACCAGAAATATTGTATTAAGACCAATATTTTATCTTAAAATGTCGACATGGTTTCTTAAAAAATATAACAAGGAAATGTACATAAACCTTATTTTGTATTTTTATTTTTCCAGCCAATATATATATATATAATATTGGGTTTTTGACTCTGAGGAAGACCGCTTGTTACGGTTGAAAGATCTTAGTCTTGTTTTCCCATTTCTTATTGTGGTTTGATCATATATATATATATATAATATATATATATATATTATATATATATATATATATATATATATATATATATTATATTATATATATACACGAGTTCAAAATTGAAGAAGAGTAACACACAGACTAAGGAAACACACTTACAGACTCAAATTTTCGGGTAATGCGTCTTCAGGAGAAAAGAGAAAGGGAGACCAAGCACGTTGTAGACGCAACGGCCTTCTCGTCTCCTCCTCTGATTGAATATTTGTGTTGCTTTATCCTTTTAAGAAGACCTTTGCTCGTCTGTCCAATGTAAGACATTTTGCAGTCAGTACATGGTATCCTGTATACACAACCTTTGGGTTACTTGCCGTTGCGTTTACAACGTGCTTGGTCTCCCTTTTTTTTTCTCCTCAAGATGTGAGGAGTCACTGATTTGCAGTGAGGAGTTTTTAGATGAAGAAATTAAAAATATTTACAAAATTGCAGGCTCCTTAATGTATCTAAAAAGATTAATAGACAATATCATAAAAAAGGCGAAACAATCCATGATATTAAATAATGAAGAACAGTTCACAAGAAGGAATTTGTTAGTTATTCCATAAAGTCCTTCTTTGAATGATATGCCTTCATTTATGAAAAAGTTGGTATCTGTTATGGTAATTTAATACTCAATTTTGGCCTAAGTCAAATGGTATTACTCACAAGATTTTGGTCTGTGGGAAGTGAATGAAAGGGAACTTAACGGGTTTGCCATGCGGTCAATTAAAAGAGTGGCGTGACCAGTAATTAAACTCTGCAAGTATATTTTGTAAGTGAATTTAAATTATGATTTACTTTAAACTAAACGATGACAGAAGTGTTAAATGTTGTTTTAATGAAGTTAATTTTTGAGAAAACTGTAAGGGGCGAATTTGAAAAATGGGTTGGTAGTAAAAAAAAAAGAAGTGAGTAATTAATATAAACGTAAGAGGGGTCCTGGGAGGGGTAGCAATAAATATGGTGGACTGTTAATGGGGTGTCTTTGTCAACAAAGGATTTAATTAAGCTATATAGGGGTAGTTGAAGAAGGGTTGGTTAGTTGGGTGGGCGGAGTCAGACCAGTCGTTTTCAATCACGTGAACCGTCACGTGACAATGGGCGATTATTTTTATTAAAAGGAGGGGGTGTCCTAGGAGACTGGGGCTAACTGGGTGAGATCACGCACTTTTAGAGGGAATCAACTGCTGCAAGAGAAAGAAAGAGGAAACTTAGTTTCAAACGTACCTACCCCTGTCCACACTTAAGTGATTAGTCACTCGCCTCCTGCAGCTTTTTTTTTTTTCTTTTATTGAAACGTGGGGAACAGTTTGTGTAATAGAATAACAACTTAGATCACAATGAACTAACTATATTTCAGTTTTATATACTAGAATAGTAGAAACACGGCACCGTCTTTCAAATTTCATTCTTCGACTTTTTCATCCTCTATGAACCATGTTTTTGAGCCCTTAGTACCACTAATCTCCAGGTAGCGACCACAATCATCACAAACCCTTGGATGGTTTTGAAAAATAAACTGCATATTTACTAATAACTGAAAACAATAAACAGTTCATTCACTGTCAACTACTCAAAAATTCACTTTAGCCCACAAATTTTTTGCTTGTCTTTAGTGAGTGTACGTTGTTATAGTTTGTAAACTATAACACTAAAATCACAGTATATATTGATTGCTTAAAAGATATACAATAAAAACAACTAATTGAAAACACCCAAAAATATTAGTTATGCACGGTGATGCAAATGCAAGGAGAGTTATCAAACAAAACTCATAACTGTCTTTAAAGTGTTTAAAAATATCAGATTTTTAGAAATGTAATAGTTAATGTTAAAGATATTTTATTTCAACTAGATAGTAATGAGAAATGTATCTGATTGTCTGTTACAAAGAGTAAGAGCGTTCTGGTAGCCAAAAAAAAAACAAAAAAAAAAACATAAAAACAAAGAAAAAACAAAGTTAACTGTTGAATAAAAAAAATTAGTAGTTGACATTTTTAATAGCGCACTGTAATAGAAAACTATTACATTACAGTACAATACATTTTTATTGAAAAATGTAATTTTCAAAGCGTTTTAACTTGATGAAGAGGAAACTTGTATTGCAAAATTGTATCTATAAAACGGTAATAATTTTAGAAGGAACAATGTTTGGGAATTTAAAGTAGTTTAAATACTGGTGAGGGAACTCGAGGCCAGGGTTATAAGGCAGCGCTAGTGTCCAGCGGAGTACGGGAAGGAGCAATTTGTCTTCCCTTCCCTCCTAAGTACTATAATTATGTTTTGTTTTTATCCTGAAAGGGAAAGGATTGGCGTGTGGAAGGGGTTGGAGAATCCCGGCGGGCGAAGCAAGGTAATTGTTTGGTTAGATAGAATCTTAGTTAGCATAAGGTGCTAGCCGCGGGGAAGTGGCCGCCGTGAAATACCAAACTCGACCCCGCCCGCTGCCCAGGCCAGGTGTCATCTATAGTCCTCTGTGCCGTCTATTCACTCCACCCTTCCCTTATAACCTTCAACTTAAACATTGCTTTCTGAACCAGCCTGATTTAAACAAATTCTAGATGTATAATACCAACAATGCCTTGGAAATCCTATGAACATCATCAATCGAAAGGGCCTCATCCCAGGGCACATAATACAAAAAAAAAAAGAGAAATATACAATATTTGAAAATTTCAAAAACACACTAAGTATGATTTCAATATAACGATACTTTTACGACACGTGGTACAATCTTTTAAGCAAGTGAATACATGACAATAGGCATAAAAAACCAGTAGCCCTACTGTTAAATGAAATTAATATAATTAATCAACTCTTTTCTACTATTTACATGTAATTTCAAGTTAAAAATTAAAACAAAAAAAAGATAACGTGATATGGTTCACGTTATTTTATAATTTAGCACCAATTCATCCTTTAGAAGGCAAGAGAATAAACAAGAGAAGGACGGTGACATTGTAAGTCGATCTGATACCTGTATGTGCTGCAACTTTCTGTGTAGAGACAAAACAGAATAACATACCGTTTATAGTGTATATGCTTATAAATATTTGTAATAAGCATTACAATGTAACAATAGTATTATATTCAGCACAATATTGCTTACCTTTCAAGCAATCGCTTCTTCTACAGATGAAGGTCGTTATCGAAACATAGGTAGAATAGAGTTATTGATGGTGTTCTTCCAGTTTTCTCTGTATCCAATTCATATTTTTTTTTGTGTTTACTACTCTCACAGTCACAGACATGCATGTGAGCATTCTATTACACTATATATATATGTTATAACTATCTATATTTGTCATTTTCGAACTATTTATTCCAGTCTATGAAACATATTTTGATACAGGTAAAAAGCACTTCAGATTTGGAAACGAATTTTAACCAAAAACAAACCAAAACTTGTTTTATTTTGTATTTATGATATAACTAAATTCATCTCATCTCTCAAGAATTTTTTGTCTCGTTATAAAAAAAAGTCAGTTATTAAATATTGTGTTCAAGTTCTTTTGATTTCTTATCTGAAGAAATTCAGTCTCCTTCTCCCCAAGCTCATGTTACTTTAACAGCTTCAGAAAGAGGATTCTGAACTCCTTGGTTATTTATTAATTTAATAATTTATTAACAATAATTTATGCATCCATCAGCTCAGAGATACAGTGCTTATGATTGAATATTCCGTTATTTTTAATTTATTAAGTTATCAGGTTTTAGTGTGTATTATATGTACTACTAATTCGCTTTATTATTGTTTTACTCTCAATAAATGTTAATGTTATTACCATATTAATAAGAATAATATTATTACTTAAAACTATGAACATCTATAATTTTTTTTAAATATATTTGACCCTTTTGAAGTTAATTTGATCCTCAAGTACTCAAACTATACTATTTCACATTTATGAATAGGATAAGATATTTCATATTTGGTTAATAGTCGATTACTCTCTTTTTTTCCATTGTCTTCCAAATGTTCTAATATTGTTCATAATGCATAAATTTTAAGTAAACAAAAATTTGAAAGTAAAATGCCTTTGTAAATCAATTTAATGAAGGTTCAAAGTAATATAATTCACCAAGTTTAAAAGTATTTTTTAAAGAAATAGTCATTCTGGAGTGATGTCCACAAATATATGAACACAGGAGTATTAGTTTCATTCTCTTTACATTAAATCCATTCTCTTTCTATAGCAGTTTTCATATATTACTATGAAACTCTGACAATCTAAACGACCTGTTTTGAAATTAATACGGATTAAAGTTGAATTATCTTTTACCCAATATTATACTCAGTATTTTTTATTCAAATCCCAGTTGTCTGTTGGATTTAATTGTAAATATTTTTTTATTGTAAATATTAGTTAAATATTGTGGAATTAAGGAAAATGTAAAATTTTGCCTCAATATGTATATGTATGTTCAGTTGTATGCGATTTGAAAATTAAATAATGAATTAAATATCTGTTGATGACTTTTAAGGACTGTTCTTAAACGTTATTTTCATTACAGTGCTTGGTATTGTCAACAAAGGCAGCACTTGTTGTGAGATTTAGGTCAACGCACAAGTCCTGCGATAGGGGTGTGACCTAATAGGTCAATCCTTGACCAGTGGTCATGCCTAAGTTAGACGGAGTTAAGGTCAGTTGGTGATCGTGTCTCCTGCTCATTACAATTGTCGATCGGGCTGTCCTTGGCTCTATGTAAATTACACCGGCCTTTCTACTCTGTGGCTTTGTCACCTGTCGACTATTATAATCAGCTATTCCCTTTTGCAATCAACTTTGTTTTTTTTTTAATTTAAAATAAAACTACTTTTCAGTCAAATTACCGTCGGTAATTCTTTTTCACCTAGCATTAAATTGCTGTTAGTAGTAATAACATAGAATCTATATATATAAAAATAACTCTGCATAGTATGTGTGAGTGCATGTTTTCCCTATAGAAAATTTATACAAAGAACATATAACACATTTTTTCCGAAGAAGCCAACATGATATTTTAATTTTTATCAGAACTCATTTGGGGAGTCTACAGATCCCTTATTTATAAACCTCTTCATAATAGATAAGGTTTGTTTTATAACCTGTTAATTTACAGTTTGACTAAAATTTGTAATGATGTCCGCAGGTAGACTTTATATAGCTTTATAAACAAATACTATTAAATACCAATAATAATTATAGTCTTTGAAACGCAATTCAATCTTTCGGCCAAAATATAGTTAAAGTTATTTGTTAAAGTTTAATGGATGTAAGGGTTGCTTATTTTTTCTGATTGATTAATTAGTTTGTTTAAAATATTTAATTGTTATGGAATTATTAGTAATTAGTATCTAGCCTTACGCAATAGAACAATATCATAAGTTACTCGTAGTATATATCAATGATCTCTTACTGGAAGACGTTATGTTTAGATCTGTATCTAAATCAGTTATACTTATAAGGAAATACATAAGCCTATAGCAAGAAAATTGATTAAGGAATATTCAAATCAAAATGTACATATACAAAACTCAATCGCTATAAATTTACTGTGACTAAATCAGTAAAACTTATAAGGAAATAGATAAGCCTATAGCAAGAAAATTGATTAAGGAATATTTAAATCAAAATGTACATATACAAAACACAATCGCTATAAATTTACTGTGACTAAATCAGTAAAACTTATCAGGAAATAGATAAGCCTATAGCAAGAAAATTTGTTAAGGAATATTCAATTCAAAATGTACATATACAAAACTCAATCGCTATAAATTTACTGTGACTAAATCAGTAAAACTTATAAGGAAATAGATAAGCCTATAGCAAGAAAATTGATTAAGGAATATTCAAATCAAAATGTACATATACAAAACTCAATCACTCTATTAATTTGTATTTGTGTGTGTAAACAGAATCCTTAACATTATTTAAGTTAACATAATAACTACTAACTTAAGCAAAATGTAGTTTAAAATTTAACACTTAGCACCCAACTGACACTTTTCATCACAGTGCTTCTTCATAAAGAAATACTACGAGTATTTCATCAAAATATTCTTCAAACTTTCAAGAGACATTTTTTTTGTTATATAATTTTAATTAAACTCTGTGAATTCTTCAAATTGAAAGGATTTAATGAAATGTAATGTGATACGGTTTACCTTCATCAATTAACTGGGAACGAAAAAGTATATATTTATATATATATATATATAAAGAAAGTGTGTCAGTGTGTGTGTTTGTGTGCTTACTAGGACTGGAATTGTAGGTGATACTCGTAGCTTTACTGAGTGACTGACTTAGCACTAGATCTAAACTCTGTACTCTAGACGATGTCTGAAATTCAGTATGCGTACTTATATATCTGCTTACATAGATAAAAAGATTTAATTGTATAAATTTGTAGTTAGTACTATTTAGGTTACCGAACAGGAAAATATATTTTAATAGTTGTTTACATGATGTCTAGGTAGATATTATTATACCAAAAATTATTTTGAGTACTTGGAATTGAGAAGGTTTAAGCATTGTCTACGGAGGCGTTGTTAAATGGGTCAAGTAAGTGATTGAGGGAGAAAAAGCGCGTGTTTGGTTTGGGTACCGGGCGGTGTTTGACGGCAGCGTGCCAGCCTTGATATTCGCAGCCTGCCGTGGGGCATGTGACACGGAGCACGACTACCCCGACCTTGCCCTCCACCCCCGACCTCAATAGTCTACCAAACATATCGCAACTCTCATGTCGACACCCACCCTCTTTCCAAACACAACCCCTACTTAACAATTATCCATTATTTTTTTTATTGAATTGTCCCGCCCTGGGGTAGCTTCTCTAGGACGTGTATATCACGAAACATCCCCCTCCAGCTCATCAGTCACGAACTTATCTCCAAACTCGCCAACTTTGTATCATAATAAATACTATTGCCTCACCAGAGTGAGCATTTTATAAATCCAGTTTTAATTAAATTACTCGTACAATATCAGTTAGCAACTAACATAGTCTCTCTTTAAAATTCATCATCTTCAAACGGATTTATATTTAGAATCACCAAGTTTCCATGACACAGCTGCCTCAAATGGCTTACGTATTACAAAAGATAGTGATCGAGGAGACTTATTAGTGTGATAGCATTCTACACCTGTTGCCTACTAAATCACGATTTGTAGTCAGGTCTGTGACTCTATTACGCAAACAAACTGCTTTGACTTCATTAAAACGTCTTGACTAGTTCCAAGGTCAACATTGTGTGTTTTGTGCAAATATATAATTTGTCTTACCTCGTACTTTTTAAAGGGTGAACCATTTCGTCTAACTTTAAAAGCAACTTCGTGGTCCCATCACTCTCCCACTCACTTTTCATTATAGACCAACAATAACTTCTTATTTTCTATCTCTCTTTTCCTCTCTATCTATCTATCCATCTCTATTATTTTCCCTGACTTTCCTCTCATTCTGTCATCTACAAACATTACGTAATATCGCATCTCGAAGAGTCAGGACAACATACGAGGAAAGACGGTGGATTTCCATATCAATATGGCTAACAACCTCTGTAGCATTAACAAAGAAATTTTTCTCATTTCATGATATATGATTATCATTTTCCAAAAACCATTGGAAAATGATAATAATATATCATGTAATATGGAATTTTCTAAATAATAGTATATAATAATAATTATAGTATAAATATAATAATATGGAATAAGTAATAAAAATTCCATAATTCCAAATATGGAATTTGGAATTTTCTTTCCAAAGAAAATTATAAGATACATTTCAAATCAGAGAAGAACTGAATTCCCCCTTTTTATTTAAAGGTATATCAAACTTAGTCAAATTTGCATACCAAGAGTAAAATAATTTTTAACAAATTAATTATACAGTCAATAAAAATAAAGGCAATAATTACTCTTTGAATTTTAGTTTTGATAACAAATGTTATGAAGGCATAACTTATTAAAATTAATCGTTACTTATGAATAACTTTGTAATTTTGTAAACAATTGTATCTTAAAACAATGAATTCAAAAATATATTAAAGTATGAAACAGGAATAACAATTCAAGAGAAAATGAAATAAAATTGAATTTGCTGTTATGTGCTAAACTTTGAAGGAAACTAATATAGTTTGAGTCGTAATAAAATAATATTTGATTTTCAGAGAAACTCTCTTCAGGTGCTCTTGAAGGTGAATGAATCTCTATTTCATTTAGTATACTCTTAAATTGAAGAGTTAATTACATTACACATCTATATCTAACTGTTGGTCAGTTAGTTGAATCATGATGAAATATTTTACTGAATTTATTGCAAATTTCAATTAAAATTTGACAAAGAAAAGCAGAAAGTTTAAAGAGAACAAATATATCTTAGTAGTTTATATGCTGTGGAATTTATTTAAAAGTTCCACTGAAGAGTTGCTCTGGGAAACTGGAAATGATAGTATCTGCAATATTTCTAGATGGCAGAGATAAAACACAAGTTTGGAAACAAGAAAGAGGGCGATAAAGAGAGAGAGAGAGAGAGAGAGAGAGAGAGAGAGAGAGAGAGAGAGAATAGAGAATATGAAAGACTGAGATAAAAGATGAGAAAATCACATGTACACTGATTCCAAAGACAAATCGGCGATGAATTGATGATAAAAACAATCTTATGACAAAAAACTAATAGATTTTTAATAATTTAGTTATATGTAGATTACAAATTTCCTGTTAAGATATTTAATTCTCTAAATTTTTTAGAAGGAGATAGGAAGTCATATTCTAAAAGTTTTGACCCACTGTTCTGAACGCAGAACATGCTCTAGTAATATAGTTTGAATATGGTACAATTTAAAGGTTGATATAAAGGAAATTGTAAATATAAACTTATTTTTCAGTTCTTAAGGCACATAACTCGGTTGCCTGCAGCTGATCAATTATTTATTTTAGTATATAAACATATTTTAACTTAAAAAATCAATTAAATATTAAAATTTGCACCTAGATGAAATGCTCTGGATATCTCATTTTGTTCTAAAGGAAAAAATATAATACAATATATATATATATATAGTCAATGGCGTTTTTGAGGTACCATGCATAGCAGAGTCATTATCAGAAATATTGCTCAAACACAACATTGGTTAAACTATTTAATAATCCAAATAGTGGACTTTTAAACAAGAACTATTGATCAAATACTGGTCTGAATGCCCTATTGTGAACCTTTCTCTACTGTTATCGAAATTTGCGTGGAATTACCGCATAATAAAATACTTACATCTTTTCTCATAAAGCTTAAAAACTCAATTAATACTTTTTTTTTGCTTACCTCTTATGCTTCAGTTATTAAGTATAATTTATTTGTAATGTTTTTTTGCTTACAATAATGCACCAGCTCTCTGACAACTAGGGGAAACGTTAATTTATTTCGATGCACTTCTCTTCAGTGAAAATGTTTTAGACAACTTTTTTCTAAAATATTTGACAAAATTAATATCTCCTTTTTAAAAGTAACACTACTCTTGTTATAATTATAAACTAAAAGGCTTGCATAAAAGTGTTTATATCATCATTTCTAGAAATTTATTAAAAATAGTTCTGTTTACAATCTGAGGATTTTTAAATAAATAGGAAAAAGCATGATTGTTATGTTAGTTCCAGAAATTTAATTTTTAATGCATAGGTAAACTCATAGAAGTGGTTTTTATTGAGTGAACATTTATGATATTGAAGGAGGGATAAACAAGATTTGATTTGATTTTTGGTTTTGTGTGTGTGTGATTGGTGCGCGGTGACCGTGATTTGGGGGAGAACTGACGTGTCTGGCCGAACGCCTTTAGAAGGACCTAGGTCCCGCAGATTATGTTAATTCAAGACCCAACAAATCCATCACAAGCTAATTGCGCCCCCCCTTCCAAAGCCTAGTCGGTCCTCAGTGAGAAATGTCCGACATTTCTTTGCGTCGTGCCTGCACCAGGCACGATGAATGCCTCACGATATTTCACCTGCCCTCCACCCTCGACCTCTTATTAATTCTTGTTTGTTCTTGCGCTATGAATTTTAATGATCGGTCTTGGCGCACCTGTATTCCCTTATTGGATCCTACTCATAAATAATATCTTCCAATAACTTGCTCCGCTAACAACTTGTTCTACGCCAACGCTCAAATGATAAGTTCAAATAGACTGTCAAAGTAGTTGAGATCTTACCAATATATCTAAGCTTGAGGTACTTTCAATTCAGTCAGCGTCCAGCCTGGGTCATCACTTGTAAACCACTACAGCAATAGTTCTTGTTTATCACATTCCCTTCTTCCTTTCATCAACTTATCCCAGCTCTCTCCAGAGATCTTTTTATCAATCCATGTCCGTCAATTTTACTTTTCTCTACAATTTATTCAGCCACAATAAATTAGTTGTTTAACTCTCTCGTATTTATGATGAAATATCTACCAACTTTTTTCATATTGTTTCTGATGTAGGACAAGCGATAATTCTCCGATTGCTACAGCTGGGTCGGCATATAACAAGCTCTAACTATCTTCTGTAAATACGTCTTACTGTGTCAGTAAATACAATAATAAGATGTCTGAAAAACAATCTGGTAATTAATCTTCACCTTAGGAACATGTTTGGCATATCTTCTAGCATAATAAAAAAAAACTGCAGTGTAGAACTACAATAAAACGGCCAGTGTTATTTATATAGGCCATGCTTTTAAATATACCATAGTTTACGGTTTGTTTTCGTAATAGTGTATACAGTAGCATTACCTTTGTGTATATAAGCAATCGTACAATTATTTTTTGTTTAACTTGTTCATTTTTAAATTTATGAATAGGTTTTCCCTAAAAAAAGAGGATATATTTTTCAGCTAAAAAGTTGGCTAATTGTTAGTTAGAAGTTGCAATTAAATCGTCGCTCTCTAAAGATCTGACTGAGTTCTGTGAAAGAAATACAGAAATTTGCTGATAAAGTTAGTTACTATAAGGAAATAACCTACAGAGAACATGGAATCTCTTCCAGCTGAGAGATTAAAGAACTGCATTTTTACGGTTTGCTGCAATGTCTCCTGCTTCTCTTAGCAAACTACAGTAGGTATATAAAAAGAAAACACAAAAAAAAAAAAGGTGAATGTGAGAATAAGCCAAATAAGGAAATGTTTTTCAAATTAATATGCTACATTGGTTTTGCAATGTTTCAAAGAAGAACATAAGTTATTTGGGAATTTTTTTTTCACAAAACCATTAACCACCTTAGAAATAATGAATAATGAATACAATTTTTTTTTTATTTTTCAAACTGGTCCGTACATTTTATTTTGTGCGATTATGGTGATTAATGCTCTAAACTTTCGATTTGGATAATGAATAAATAAAATTCATTTTGTTTTGTTTTTTCTATGAGAAATAATAACATAGGTTACATAGGTAGTTTATAAACATACATTGGGCATATATCAAGCCTATCTATAATGTTGAAACATTAATTAAACTTTATTACTTCAATAAAAGGAGGACATACATTGTACTCTTGCCCTGTTTGCGCTATCAATTAGAACTTCTACTATTGAGCTACTTTCTCTGCTCTTTTATTTTGATGTAAATGTTTTCCTATCACTTTATAGACACTTTATTAGTTTTAGAGATTACAGCAAAAAAACAATCAAATAATCAAATGCTTCATCCAAACATCTCATAAAATATATATTATGCTCCTATACTCTGGGTTAGAGAAATCATGAATGATTTTACTCGTTACAGAAATTTTCGTGTTTTTCTAAGTGATATATCAAGTGCTGAGACTCATACGAAAAAACTGCTGTCAGCTTTGTTCACGTATTGTTCTTATTAATTGTTATGGGTAGAGGTTTTCAATTTTTTATTGTTTCTTTTTGACAATTTTCAATAATATGAACGGTTTCTCTTATCAGATGTTCTTTTACTAAGTACATCAGAAATAAATATAGTTAATGGGTTAGTTCCACTGAGGTTAGAAATATTAGAATTAGTAATAATACAATCCGTCATACCTCGTAAAGTTTCAGAAAAGTTCGACCGGTTTCGGGTCCGTCTGAATCCCACCTTCAAGAGCATCTAACTGACTGTGAATCCTAACTAACTGATTCACAGTCAGTTAGGTGCTCTTGAAGATGGGATCCAGACGGACCCAAAACCGGTTGAGCTTTTCTGAAACTTTACGAGGTATGACGGATTGTATTATTACTAATTCTAATACCTCAGAATTGTCACAGGATCTATCTACTGTTACCAGTGGAACTATTCACCTGCTTGGTGACAAAATTGTTGACTCTAGATTTAATAATCTAAGTTATCTCCCTTAAAGATGTATGACTGAGATGGCCTGATCGATATGAAGCTTCTATAGCATATAGACTTTGGCTCTTCTAACAAGGATTCTGACGGTAGGGATGAGAAATGAGGGATTGGCCACTCTCACCTATGTAGATCTCTACCATTATGGCCACGAACTAATGTTAAAAATAAAATTAAATACAACCAAACAAGAAAAAAATATTAGTTTCTAATGAAATAATAAAAGTTATTTCATTATACATCCCCTTAAAAGAGCCGTGTTTACAGTTAAAAACTGAAAACAATTTTCTTTGCTCAGATAAAAACCAGTTCAATGTGCTTTAAGTGCACTTAACTAACAAAAGGGTTATTTTAATGAGAAGTGACCTTTAGAGTACTAAACATACTTTAGTACTAAACTTCCTAATGGGATGGTAAAGTTGACTTAGGTAGGCAATGGGAATGATCAGCTTTACAACACTGCATACACTCAAAAGGAAAAGTTTGTGCCACTTTAAATGCCAGGGTTCCAATTAAAAGTTGGAGGGTCATACTGATAGAAAACCTTTTTCTCTTAATTAGAACTCTGCCAGTGAATTTTATTATTGGCTTTTCAACAACAAGAAATTTGGAAAACACAACCTCTATTGTTGTGGCTCACAAAAAGCAATGATGAATGTTCTATTTTATAGTTTACTAAGATACTAAACATATAGTTACTGTTCTGACATAATATAAGAAATTCGCTGTGCATACTCCTACGTAATTTTTTCTACAATAGAAATCAGATATTTTTTTATGCAATACAACTCGTGAATTTCTTTATATCCTGACAAATGTCAATTATTATATTAAATAGTTCGTTAAAATTTACATTATATATACAGAACGTTTTATGTATATACCAATAGTTATCTAGATTACAAAGCTAGAAAAAATTAGTTGATAGTGTTGCTATACAATATTCTCAATTTGTCTCAATAACACTCTTGTTACTTTGTCTACACATTATAACATATTTCCTGTAGTGAACATAGTTCAAATAATTATCTTTGCCCTCAGAACAAGAATAAATTCTTCACAGAACTTCTTGAGAAAATGTCTAGGCCAACAAAAAAATCTGTGCAGAAGATTCCCAACACGAGATTAACGTGAGAGACCTGGGGACCCTCTTATAGATAAAGTTTATCTATATTTAAATATGTAGATGAGGAATTTGTAACAGACTACTAAAGCTTCTCTCAATGTCGCTGGGTGCCTGTGACCTGCACTTAGTAAATGTCAGAGGACTAATCATGTGGTCAGCTAAGCCCTTGACTCACCTAAGAAAATTGAACCCAAATGCACATTATACATAGATCTACCGCTGGGACCAGCATGTAATCGACACTTTCTTGCTTCAGTCAGTCATATGCTTCTATCATGTCAGTCCTTGTATTTCCAAACTCAAAACACTGGCGGGACTCTCTGGCTTGTAGCTGTTTCTCTTGAGATGAATATGCGATTGCGATGAGAACACCAAATGATAAGAACTGGGCTACCATACTGGTACTTGCTGATGTCTGAATTTCGATGTAATAGGTATGCATATATCTTGTTGATATAAGGATGGGACCCAACTTATACAGTCGTAATAGACTGTATAACCCTCGAGCTCACCAACATATTTACTCAGGAAACATACTGTTCACTGAGATTTATATTGTTTTTATAACATGTACTGTATAGAAATGTATTTTTATACACGATATCAATTCATGAAAATTATAAGAAGGCGCTCCAATAGATTATACAAACCCAAAACAAAAGAAAACACAGAATAAAAAACTGAATAATAATATAATATCGAAAGACCGTTCATCGTCGGCAAGAATTCAGGAGGTAGAAATAAGAAGTCGGGTTGTGTTTGGACTGGTAGATGAAACTACTTAGCTTCCTAATTACTCTCAAATGTATGAATGATGACAAACTATTGTTCAAAGCGTCGTTCATAGTCACTGCAATTTTCTGTTTTGAGTAATGTGTTACTTTATATATATATATATAGGTGTGTTCTCTAATCGGGGTTCGGTCAATTTTCCAGGATAAAAAATCAAACTCTCGTTGCCAACGTTTCGGTTTTATTTAAAACCTTTTTCATAGGCATCTTCTCCATATACTCTTCTTATATCCTCATAAAAACCCATATTTCTTCTTATATAAACCCAAATGTATATATAACAGATTCAATAATATATCGACCGTTTGATAGAATAGGTGTGTTCTCTAATCGGGGTTCAGTCAATTTTCCAGGATAAAAAATCAAACTCTCGTTGCCAACGTTTCGGTTTTATTTAAAACCTTTTTCATAGGCATCTTCTCCATCAATGGTTTTAAATCAAAAGGTTTTAAATAAAACCGAAACGTTGGCAACGAGAGTTTGATTTTTTATCCTGGAAAATTGACCGAACCCCGATTAGAGAACACACCTATTCTATCAATCTGTCGATATATTATTGAATCTGTTATATATATATATATATATATATTATATATATATATATAATTAATATATTGTTCTTATTTTATTGCTTTAATTAATATATTATATTAATGCTGAAGCCGCTGTGCTTTTTAACAACACTTGTTTAAAAGAAGACTTACTGCCAGTATACACGAATATATATATATATATATATATATATATATATATATATATATATATATATATATATATATGACTTTGTATCAGTCGGTGGAACTATTCACATCTCCGCTCCTGTGTTCCTTTTCCTTTTTTCATTGCATCTCCTTAAGACGGCAAGACTGCCGAAATTATTGAGAATCACGAGTGTTAGTTCTTTCTTTTTTGTTCTTGTTTTATTGCTTTAATTATATATATATATATATCACAATTAAAAGAAACGGTCCAGCGGACTTTTTTAAATAAAATAAATTCAAAACGAAGGAAACACACAGAAAGACACAGAAAAAAATCACATCCATATTTCGACCATCGTCGTCATCAGGAGGTGCGAAAAGCGAAGAGTCCCGCAGGAAGACAGGTCGCCGCCCTGTCTTCCTGCGGGACTCTTCGCTCTTCGCTCTTCACACCTCCTGATGACGACGATGGTCGAAATATCGATGTGAGTTTTGTCTGTGTCTTTCTGTGTGTTTCCTTCGTTTTGAATTTATTTTTTATATATATATATAAAATTTATATCTCAAATCCCATCGTCATCAAGAGGAAGAAGTAAGTGTCTCTCCCACATCACTTGAAATGCTCGGAAAGTATAATTTCTCCAAGAAACTTGTGGTTCTGCTGTGACACAAAATAGGTTTGAAATAAATATAATCTCCAATTTAATATCATATTTTTACATAGCTTAGAAAAGCTCAGGAAGCGAGTATCTAGATGTTGATGTAAATACAACTCAGTTATAAAACTGTAGCTATATTATTTTTAAATTTCATGGCATTTATAAAAATATGTATATAATGTTTTCATTGTAATATTCTGTAAGTTGGAATAATGAATGCTGACTGACAGTCGGAAGCAGGTTAATGTACAAGTGCAGAGAGGGCGTTGTTTGTCAATGGATCTCTATGGCAGGAGAGACATGAGCGAGCCATGAATCTACTCGACTTAGTCTGTCGACCTAACCACTCAACATCCTATTCTCCTTTTCTAATCCCCCCTCCTCCCACAACCTCCTTTGTCCACCCTCTAATTGTGACTCAAGGCATGCATAAAGGCCTCTGTTTGGACTGCTCTCGATCTGTTTTTGTCTCTCCTTTTCCTATTGGCTGCCGCTTGGATGGGGAGGGGACAACCCTTTCATCAGTGGAAGCCTCTTCAACTCTCAACAAGCCTACGTCAGTATTACATCCCCAAGTTATATTATTAGATTAAAGGCTTCCACCCCCTTCTGTATTAATTAAATAAAGAGAAATCAATTTGTTACAGAATTAAGTACTCAGTCTAACAAGACACTCCACATTCCATGCTTCATCCAACAAGGGTCGATTAAAATATTGTAATAACACTGAATCCTGTAATATTACAAAAAAAAAAGTTTAATATCATGATTTAAAACAAAATTATTCTGAATATTATTTGATTAATTGTTAAACAATGTTCCAATTATCTTAAATTAGTGTGGAAACTTATACTATGAAATCTGTAAAAAAAATAGTAAAATTCTAAATTAACATCTATGGTCAGGTATAGATAACTATATTAAGACAAGAAGACATTGTAGTATTATTGTTACTTACCTGTTGCTTCTGACTTGACACCTAGTTGCCCCAAAGAAAACAAAAATACAGTCTTTTTAAAGCTATGTGTGTCTCAGATTTTGGTTTCATTGTCTAACTAAAGATATCTGGTTATAGTGTGAGCTGTACAGTTCAATTTGAGATAATAGAAAATAGAATAGCATCTGAAATCACAATCCTAAAACCAACTTTGTTAAAAGCCTTTAAAAATTCTACGGCATAAAGAACAATTTGGTTATGAATGGTGTAATACTTCGTTATTTAATTATCTACTTGAAAGCCTCAAATTAATATCATTAATTTTATAAACTCTAGTAAAATGATTTATTTCAGAACCTTGATGAACTATTTCACAACCTCAAGTAAAGATGATTCATTTCACACCTCAAGTAAATGTAATCTATTTTTGAACGTCAAATATTGATCACTTCATAATCTCAAGGTAAACTCTTTCAGAAAGAACAACCTGAAAAAAAGAAGATTTATTTTAGAACATCAAGTAAAGATTATTTATTGACAAGTTCAAGGAAAGATTATTTATTGACAAGATCAAGTAAAAATTATTCATTAACGAAATCAAGTAAAAATTATTCATTGGAAAAATCAAGTAAAAATTATTCATTGACAAAATCAAGTAAAAATTATTCATTGACAACAAAAATCAAGTAAAGATTATTCATTGAAAACTTCAATTGAATATTATGTATTTTATAACAACGATGATAATAAATTAATGGTTAAGGGATCCAAAATCAAAAAAGGAATCTATATAACTCGTTTATAGCATTATTTTACCTACCTTGTACTTGAGGCTTATCTACCCCAGTAGACTGGATAAAAAAAAAACATGAAATACAATTTTTTTATATCCAATTGTGTCTTAGGTTTTACTATCCAACTTGGGATATTTAAAACCCAAACAAGAAACTGATCAAGTAAGTTAAAATATGTTTATAATCTGGTAGGTAAAAACAGGTAGAATCATTATTACAATCACTAATAACGTGAAATTGAATAAAAAAAAATTCCTGGATAAGATTGTTGAAGTAATTTTGATAGGATCAAACTTATTTTTGTTATTCATGTGTTACAATATTGTAATTAGCATAGCTATCAACTCCATCAAAGCTCTTTAATGTTAATTTTTAGAATTCTAGAATATTTTTTTAGAAATAATTCACCTGGAATGACAATCAATATCAATGACAATAGAATGGAACTTGTTTTTTTTTTAGATTAATTATGCCCTGTTATTGTTGATGATTAGAACACTATTAGCTTTTGAAATATTTGATTTCTAAAACACACCTACAAACAAAAACGAATAGACACACACACACACACACAATAATAGAACCATTTTAGAATTCCTTTTTGTTACAGTCACGGGACTTCAAACCATCAATTTTCATTGTGAACGTGATATCAGCATTTTTAACTGAACTGTATTTAGTAAATAGAGTAAATGCAATTTAAAAATGAGGCAAGTCAGTTTGCATGAATAAAAAAAGTTTTATTCAAGAGACATTTTATTTTATATTGTATTAAGCGATTATATCTTTGTTTATATATATCATAATTGAATTATTTATTTATTGAATTTTTAATTGGTTTAAGCACATTGGCAGTGATTAATGAATATTGTTGACTTAAGTTGTATGGCTTTAATGTACCACTCAAAAATGATGTGAGAGTTTGAAATCTGTTGTTGCCTAGGCAATGAGAGAGGAGAGAGACGTTGAGAGTGAGAGAGAATTTTTCCAAAGATTGATCACACTAAATTACAGGGAAGTTGGCAAGGTCGAAAGAACGATCTCTGTTGGTTAGAATTAGCATTAGCCAATGTCCCCTGAATACAGTCTTGTTTTATCCCTCCACTCCCATCGCCTCTTAGATCCTTATCTTCAGTATCTCAACATGTAATTGTCTCCAACTAATTATTCCTCAGCACAAATTTATGTCTTGACAACTATAAAAACCATTATCTAATGACCTTTTTTTTTTTTAATTTTTAGTTTTAATATTGCTTATTGGCTGTTGCAAAAACAAAGATATAGTATGTGACATGATATAAGAACCATTGTTCTTTACTATTGGATATTCAAAAGGTAAGCTAATTCAACTCAACTGTCTTCAGTTCATTTTACCCTTCTTCTCGTGATTGGTAAATCAATGATGCATACCATTCTATACCATATAATCCACTCCACGAAACATCATTCCATGAACTTGTAAACACATTATGTGTTATTCAAATTCATTTTAAGTATTATTTAACATATGACCTGTCAATTTGAAGATCCCATTATGTTTTACGGCCTCAGTAGTATAACCAGATATCAAAGAAGAGCTTATACTCATATATATTAGTACTAGAAGAAATCGAGACTTAAAAATATGAAGAACTGTGAATTATTATGAGAATATAATAAGAATGTATGGAGGAAAAGGTTTTAAAATAAAACCCAAACATCGGAAACGATATTTGAACCCAGAAAATTGACAGAATCCTGATTATATAATATATATATATATATAATATATATATATATATATATATATATCATCTCAAAAACGAAGAAAAGCAACACACAGAGAAAGAGACACACTTACAAACTCAAATTTTCAGATGATCCGTCTTCAGGAGAAAATTTGAGTTTGTAAGTGTGTCTCTTTCTCTGTATGTTGGGTTTCTTCGTTTTTGAGCTGATTTGCGTCCAGTCTACATCGTTTTTTTTCGAATTTTGAGTGATATATATATATATATATATATATATATATATATATATATAAATAATGACTGCCCAGGAGTGGCTGGAAACCAACAATATTGACCGCTGTCGATTATTGTCGTTTGTTTGTTCTCCCTCCCTTTGCTCTCCTGAAGGCCAGTGTAACTGATAATTAGAGACTGTATGTGTGTGTTTTTCTTTTCTTTTTCTTTCATTATTTTTATTTCTTTTAAACGTTGTAATAATAATACCCTTTTCGGATCATTTATATATATATATATATATATATATATATAATATATATATATATATATATATATGAGTAGCAGTTTGCTTCTCAACGTGAGAACTTCGCACTTCTTCCCGATGATGACGGATGTCGAAATATCGAAGTGAGTTCTGTATTGACTTTCTATGTTCTTTCCTATTTGTTAAAGTTTTATATATATATATGAATTAATTAAGACTGTCGATACGACTTTATACAAATATAATAACGAAACTAACATAAACATAACTCACTTCTATATTTCGACAATTGTCTTCATCAGGAATCGAAGGGTCTCGCAGGGACGCAGGCCTTGACTGAAGTTCAACCACAGCCATTTCACACTCAGTAATACCACCAGCAATCAAAACGGAAGAATGAAGGGGACAAATAAGAAATAATAAACGAACGAAAAAATGAAAAACATGAATGTCAAATTATATCTAATAGGAAAGAATAATAAACGAAACAAAAATTATTATAAGCTAATGAAAGTAATTGAAATGTATTTCTGAGATGTTGAGGAATTAATGCTATTAACACATGAAAAATCCGTATTTTTTTACGAAAAATATTTTCTTGATATTGGGGAAGTACGCAACAATGAAACTGAACCGGTGGTCTAAAAGTGTAAGATATCAACCTAAGCTATCGGCCTGGTCAAAAGATCAATGGGTGGTACATAATTGTCACACTGAATTTTCTCTCCATCTTTCTTAAAAATAAATTATGGTTGACAATAACCCATTTTTGACAAAAGGTTATCTACTAGCCATTATTCAGTTTATACCCTTTAACTCAATAATCCAATCAACACTGAATACCAATCAAAATGAACTTTTAATCAAATTTATTTCGTAATAAAGGACCAACCTTTTGCTCACTATTTGGCAAAGTCTCATTTGAATATATGTAAAGCGCCATTTTGACTTTTTCTGACAGTCGTAATATTCCATTGGCCATGACTTTTGAAAATAATAAAAGGTTGCTTTCAATATCTTTCTTTTTCACTAACAGTCGTGTTTTTATGTTGGATATTAAAATGAATTATATTGCAAGGGTTATTGCTTGTAACATTTTTATTTAAGTTAATTTGAATATTTAGATAAGCATGAGTGGCATAACGAGTATATTTGCAGTACCCAAAAAGTTATTTCTTTTACATTACAGTATCAATAAAAATAATTATTCGGTTCATTTATGTTATGTGGTCATTTCATTGTATAATTATTATGTATCTAAACATCACACATTACAACATCTGAACATCAAGAATAAGAGGATAACATTTTTAAAATATATTCAGAAAACTAAAAACAACAGAAAGCCTAGAAATTTTGCTGACTTATTTTAGCAAGAGTCTGACATCTTGAGATAGTATGTTCTCAAATTCTACGGATCAGATGTTTTTATGAAGTTCAATATCTGATCAGATGAGTAATTCGTGATTACATCCAAGGAAATTGCTCATATCCTAGTTTAACTTGAATGTATAGCTAGTTTCTTATAAATAATATTTGTTTGCCTATTATTAAATGAAATGATTATTGCACACATATTTTTATCATTTTTGTTGTTTTTTATACTATTCTGATTTATCTTTGCACAGTAAAAATAATAATCCCATTTTGTCTTAAAGTCAATTCTTCAAATTTGAACCCAAGATTCAAATACTGAAATATATAATACTATGATTGAATTTACTGTTATCATTTTCATATATCAATTCAAATGGTAAAAACTACTAATACAGCAATAACTTTGAGCTGAATTGTCAGTTTTTTGAAGATGCTGTAACTAAATCGATTTTGTGGAAACGTGTAGTTAGTTATTTCCTTGTGATATAATTTTATTGAACTGTTTGAGGTACAATGGCTCAGTAAGCTCGTCTTCAATATAGTTGGTAGTATTGTGTCAAAATATGTACCCTAATAGTTCAAACAAAGGTAAAGAGCTTCTCATTTAAGGGATTAATAACGCGATAAGATATTCAAGTCGCATGCTAGATCTAGCTTAGATATGTTTTTGCATTAATCCAAGTGTAAATGAAGTTTGAAAAGTTAGTTTAATATTAAATAGGAGTTTTGAAGTTCGAAGGAGCAAAAGAAACATAAGTCTTTGTATAAACTTGAATAGCTGACAAGCACGCAAAATAGGTGAAGAAAGTTAATTGTGTTTGAAGACGTGCGATAAAATGAGTGGTGGTGGAAGGCGATTGGAACAGTTTTGGAAAGGATTGTGGGGTGAGACGAAAAGGGTTAGTTTTGGGGGTGGGGGGTGGGTTTTGTTAATTGTTGTTTGTTTATCGGAGAGGAAAGAGTTGAGAAGAGAGAGCCTAGCGTCAGGTGAAGATGGGAGATACGGCAAGCCACGATTCTCACTAATGATGCGATATGAAACCCAATTACAGTACACGACAGTCTACACCCTGACGCTCACATGCCTCCAACTGGTGCACCACTTTTCAAGAATCGGTTCATTACAATAAAGTTCTATGCAAATCACTGGCCAAAAACAACACTGAGGTTAACAAAAAGTCACGTGTTCACTCCAGTTCTTCTCACGCAGAGCTTGAAGCATAACCTCAATTTAGATCCACATCTTTATACTTGCAAGATCAGTCAGGAAAATTGCAGGACTGGTGTCACTAAATATCTAGTACATACCCAAATTATGAAGCACAGGTTTCCCATTTGAAAATAATCATCCTGGTCTAACCTGTAATTCCAGCTCTCTGCCACTATCAAACTTTTACTTAAATACTTGTATACAGAGTCCTCTGTTTAGTGCCCTTCAGCAATTTTCTTTTGGTATGAGAATATCTATGCCTTGAAACCTAGATTTGCTAGAAAGAGACACAAAGAAAACGTGCGTGAAGTTTTCCTGTCCACCAATCTTAACGTAACCATTAGAAGGTTGTGTAAGGAGGGAGGGGTCAATTACTGAAGGAGTCAATTACAACCAAGATGTAAAAGATACCAAACTATTATTCTGTAAATATTCAGAAGAGTGTCAAAGTAAAATGTAAAAGTGCTTCTAACTGCAGGGTAAATACTTTGTAGGAATAACTTGCTGACAGTATGTATCGAAATATACCTTCAGAGACACTAGTTTTGCAACTTCATCTCATCTCGTATGACACCGAGTATCTATCACGGATTATATACATTTTAAGGATAGAACAGCAGCTGATACCATCAGGCCCTAAAATATCATATATTTTCTGATATTATCGTGACGTAAACCGTCTTACATGGAACATTTTCTTTCCATATAACACAACTTATTATATAATGAAGGAAAACGTCTATTCTGGAAGATCAGTGTCACAAATCAGTCTGAGAAGAAAGAATAATACTAATAAGGCTCCTCAAGTTTCACAAAACGTACTAGTGCCTTGACGGTACTTAAAATATTTTACTTTATGGAGTATTGTGTGGATGAGAAGAGTGGAAAATTTAAACCGTTGATAAATCTATTTCATTACCTTAAACCATTTACATTAATTTCATAAATTTGATACTTTCATAAAACATTCATAAATATACAATAAATATGTTATAAAATAAAAATTATGATTTATTGTAATATTTTGTTTACCTCATGAATTTATGACAAGCATATCATGTTTTGTTGGAAACTGTATATTATTCTTATTAATAATAATATTAATATTTTAATTTTTAAAATAATGATAAAATTAGCGGAAAGTCTCAATTTTATGAGTTTTTTTAAGATTTTAAAATTATGATTATACAAAATGATTATTTCCAAATTTATATACATAATGATAAATTCACAAAAAAACTTGCAACTGTTGGTATGAATTGTCTTCGTTTTTCAAATGACTGTTTAATTATCACTTTGATTCGTGAAATTTAGAGCTGGCACTCTGAAATTTAGAAATCTAAATGCCCTTATGTCAGTATTTTAAACAATGAAAACCGGTGAATAGCGAGTATTATTTGTTAATTATTGTTGGTTCTCAACCAAAAGTTGGTAAAACAGAATAGTTGTTGAGGGTATGATTGACACATTTAACACCCAAATTAAGTAGATTATCTTGACATTATTAGACATCATGATGGTTTAACATAGCATTAGTCAATGTAAATGAAGTACTTATGACATGGGTAGGAGTCAGTAATGAGTTTAAAATGTATAAGCTCATATGTTAATGTTCTTAATGGAATTCATACAATCCTGGTGAGTAGATAGTGAATGAAACAGAAACAAAAATACAAAAGTCTGAACAAAATAGGAAGAAATGAATGCAATATCATCAAATTCAATCATTGTGATACATCATCAAAGATAGTAAATAAGTTGTCACTTTCACAGCTAGTTGTACAATTATATAAATGTGTACAATACAGAATAGCATATAATTATTATATAAATGTATATAATACACATTGCATTTTTAGACGAAATAGTAATAATTTAAATTAAAAAAAATTTTGAAACTCAAATTAAATTTTAATGTTTCTAAGTTGAAGAAAACAAAATGATCAGAACAAAAATTAGGATAGGTAAGTCTACAAGTGATAAAAATAAAATCATATATAAATATAAACTTCCTATAGCTAAAATAAAATATTAATTTTTTTGGATTTCTCGAAAAAAATTTATGAAGAATATGAATTCAAATGGTGATAAAATGGACTGTACATGCTAAAGATAAATTAAAACAAAAACTTAATTGATATTAACTTATTTTCCAATAGATGAAATTGAATTTTTAGAATACTTCCTTCAGGATGTTTAAAGAGATAGTAAGCTTGACATACATATAGGGATTGGAAGCAGACAAGGAATTAAAAATCAGAGTTTCCAGTTGTAACACTACCCCGATGTTCGCGTCTGCATGCCGTCTGTTGATTTAGTGGTGGGTTCTGTTCTAACCGGTTCACAATGTATGGTTCAAACTAATTACAGAAAAAAAACTGTCTGTAGAACAATATTATTAGTAATAACAGTAAATTTGACATGTGTTAGTTAGTGAAGTTAAACGTAATCACTTTGTTTAATACATTAACTTTCATTCACTAATATAAATGTATATAACATTCAAATTACTTCAGTGCAATTAAGAGAGTTTCAACACTTTACAGTAATCCTGTAATTATCATCTTATTTGACTTTTGATGTTCAAAATACTAGCTAGGTTTTAAAATGTATTATTTATAAACGTTCATCATTATATTATTAATAAAATTATATATTATACAATGTTTAAATAATATTTACCATTTGATATCTTTTAAACAAACAATTAGTTTGAAAGAATTCAATCTAATTTTTGAAAGTACAGGTATTAATATAACAAATTTTTCCTGTGTATTTAGTATATATAAATACATCTCGCCCCACTGTGAGATTAATTAATTTTGTTTGATTAATCTTTTTACAACAATGAAATTTGTCAACACGGAGGAATACTAAATTCTGTTATCAATTAGTTTTAAAAATGTTTATGGGAACCATTGATACAGAAATAATCTTCCCTGTATGATGTAATGCAAATCAAATTAATTTAGTGGGAAAATGTTTACCAATGATAAATGTAGTATGAATAACTATAATTGACATACCAAAAGTATGGACAAACATGTTTATTTTTCCAAACTATTAACTTTCATTAGGTTAAATATTTTTGGCATATAAAGTTTAAGCTTGGCTTTAAATCCTTACAAGAATTTTGAGGTTAATTTTGAGGTTAAGTCAGGTTATGTTTTACGAACTGATATTATAACGCTGCTTTTTCTACAATTGCTTATGTTTTTAATCAGGCTATTAACATCGAATGTTATTTATTTGAGCTCGGCATTTCAACACATGAAAGAATCATTCAGTGTACAAAACCTTGTCACTTGGCTCAAGGCTGACGTCTTAGTAACTAAACCATCATTTGTTAGTTTATCTATATTTCCTTATATTACTCTATTTCGTACTGTTATGTTGATCAATCCTTTTAAGTAGAAGAGTACCCCCCCCCCTCGAGAAAAAGACTAAAAATATAACAGCAAATTTGCTATCTTAAGGACTTGTTAATTACCCATTAATTTTCAAATCTGGGGTCAAATAGAAATAACAATACTTCGACTGTAATTCTAAATTTTTCTTTGAAACAATTTACAAATATATATATTAATAAAATGGTATTATATTAAAAGATCACAGTCATTTTTCTGATTTCTTACTGTGCTTCAGACGTTGATTTATATATAATATTTAGGAATCCATACATTTTGAGTAAACATTTAAAAAGAAACATATAATTATATTTGATTTATAAATTCATTAAAATGTTACAGCAAGGCTAGAAGGATGTGTTAAAGGCGTAGTGATGTCGGTGTTTAAGGTAACCGGATGAGATAACATCTGTAAGACCATAGGCAATTGAGGTAAGAGCAGATGGCGCTCTAGAGGACATATAAAAGGACTGTTCCTTTTGAATTAATCATTTCCGTCAAAAACCTTACAGAAGAAAACACTACTAAAGAACTTGTAAACAATTACCTCTACACAAATCTGTAATCTCACCCACTGCAATGCCACATTCCAAATCAAGTCTTTAGCTTCTATAAACAACCGGACAAATCAACAACCTATCTATAATAGAGATCATATTTGTGTACTACTTATATCTAGGTTATATTAATTTATAAGTCTTTAACATATAGTCATTCTTATATGTAAATAAAATTAATATATAAATGTATATTATTAATTTCATAACAACACACTTATTATAAGTAAGTATAACACACTTACTAACCCAAATTTTTGTAAAATCCATCTTCAGGAGAAAAGAGAAAGGTATGCCAAGCACCTTGGAAACACAACGGCAGGTAACACGGAAATTTAAGCTAGTGAGTGTGTTTCTTTGCTCTGTGTTTTATCTTATTCGATTTTGAACTTGTATATTTTAATATAGATATACATATTTGTTTCATTCATGTATTTATTATTATATATATATAAATATATATATATATTAGTATAAATAGGGAGCAGACCTTCTTTTATACAAATTGTGTTAAACTGAATTGCCTTAATCAAAGTAGCTAGAAAATATGAAAAACTGCTTAAAAGTAGCTAGAAAATATGGAAAACTGCTTAAAAGAAAGGTATGTTTGATTAAGGCAATTTAGTTTAACACAAATATATATATAGTATATTTTGGTTGCAGTCCTTCAGATGTGCATGCTTTGTTGAATACGACAGAGTAGTTCAACAAAGCATGCATATTTATATATATATATATATATATATATATATATATATATATATATATAAAGACTTTTAGAAAATGATATCTCAACCGTAATAAAGCGGCCTCGTCAGAGTTAAAATTAATACTGAAGTAAATTTTGTCCTGTATCAGATCTTAGTCTTTTTCTGATTTCTTATTGTGGTTTGGACGTTGATTATATATAAATATATATCAAAAATCGTTTGGACCGTTTGACTATTTTTTTAATTCGCTAAATTTGAATACCAAGCATACTTACACCAGTCATGATAACAACCTGATTCAATATTTGAAATTATTTTTATTTGAAAATTATTCTGGTTTTTGTATAAAAGCTAAGAGGTCTAGAAAGTGTTGAGGGTTCGAAGATCCAATCATATGTCCGTCCGTTAACCTGGTTTCTTTACTCAGATATTTGACCGTAACGATATCCTCCAGTTCATTTCTGTGATTTGAATTTACGGACTTCTTCAGATATGAAGTAATACCGCCTAACTGATGATGAATTCGTCTTCAATTCGTTCAAGTCCAAGACTGTTTTTGAATAGGGGAAGAGGAGTTACTGCCCAATTTTCAGGTGGTTATCGGAGTGGTTGACCAAACAAATAAAAAAAGCTATTTGTTTTGAAGGGCGTGTGTTACGGCTAGTTCATTAAGAGTGATGTATTGGTGCGGGTGCAGCCAAAGCCGTGATTGGTGAGACTTGCTTGATAGGGGTAATGGGGCCTCGGTGACGCAGGGGTTCCTAATTGGTTTTAATTGGACCGGGCAGGGGTTGTAGGAATAATTAATAATAGTGGGGTGGATAACGAGGGCAGATGGCAGCCGACTCCATTATGTCCAGGTGGGGATGCTGGGTCGTCATCTCAACCCTTCACATCTGCTCACCGCCTTGTCCCACACTCTACCCTCTCGTCAAAATGGAGTAAGTCCTTAGAGACTCCATCTTCAATTTACACTTCGTCCTACATTAGTATCACTGTTGAATAAACCCTAGCCTCAGGCTGTAAAATCAGTCGAAAATATACATTGAAACAAAACTCATCAAAATGACATTATTATAAAGTAATCAGCATTACTAAAAAAATCTGAAATAAAATTGTAACATATAATACCGTAAATAATTATACTCAAAGATTCAATTCTTCACTATTGCATTGATCAACCTGAATCAGTTCATTTGTGACATCTGTTAGTTTGACATACTATTGTTGTGTTCATACACATAAATAAACAAGAAAATAAATAATTTCTACGTTAGACATCTTTAGAGGAATTCGGAATTATAAGCTGATATATATATATATATATATATATATATATATATATATATATATATACTTGATAAACGGAAAGACGTTCAAACTGGACACAATAACAGTTCAAAATTGAAGATAGGTAGCACTCAAAGTAAAGAAACACACTTACAAACTCAAATTTTTGGGCAATCCGTGTTCAGGAGAAAAGAGAAAGGGAGACCATGCACGTTGTAGACGTGTAGGGTTACTAGCCGTTGCGCCTACAACGTGCTTGGTCTCCTTTTCTCTTTTCTCCTGAAGATGGACTGCCCAAAAATTTGAGTTTCTAAGTGTGTTTCTTTGCTTTGTCTGCTATCTATCTTCAATTTTGAACTGTTTTATATATATATATATATATATATATATATATATATATATATATATTCACTGATAAAACGAAATACGATCCAAACTGGACACAATACGAGTTCGAGATTAACAAAGAACAACACACAAAGTAGGGAAACACACTTACAGACTCAAATTTTCGGATAATCCGTCTTCAGGAGAAAAGAGAATGGGAGACCAAGCACGTTGTAGGCGCAACGGCAAGTCACTTGCCAGACTTGCCGTTGCGCCTACAACGTGCTTGGTCTCCCATTCTCTTTTCTCCTGAAGACGGATTATCCGAAAATTTGAGTCTGTAAGTGTGTTTCCCTACTTTGTGTGTTGCTCTTTGTTAATCTCGAACTCGTATATATATATATATTAATTTCAAAAATGAAAGATTTATCCGAATCACTTCTAACCACTATCATTACTGACCCCCACCTCATCCGTTACCACTGCATCAGTCCAATTCTGCTCACATAGTGTAGACTATCTTCCTTAATGCCACTTCATTCTGACTTTAAAACTTTGTTCCAAACATTAGCAGGCATTTTCCTGAGTTTTTACTAGGTGTACAATACACAGGTGATAAAATATAAATACATCCTGCAATAGTTTATAAGATGTAAGTAAAATAAAAACTAAGGCATATGCTGACATGAGAAAGGATGACCATTCCATTGGGTAACTGACTACTGTTACTTGGCTGAAATATCTACCTACTACAACAGAATTTCTTACTATAGTTTAGACATTGATTATTATTTTCCATAGTTGTTTCTAAATTTGTATATATTTACAAATGTAGGATTTCACATGTTTACTAAAAAATCTTTTTATATATTCATAAAACAAACACATAAAAATTAACGTCCAAATCACAGAAACAAAATAGAAAAAAGACTCAGATCATTCGACCAAAAAAGTGGCCTTCTTCATGGTCAAATACAACTGAGATTTTATGGTTCGAACATTTATTACTGACGTAATATGACCAAGCATAGTCTTTGTTAAAACATATATCACATACATATGAGTATCTTGCACAGTTTACCCCAGGAATGGGCAACATGAAAACTAGGAGGCCAAGCTAGACCGTATTCGAAACTTATATACTCTTGGGAGTAGAGTTAAGAAAAACGTGCCAGACCTATTCAATCCCAATAATTTTAAAAATAATAGTTATTTTCTTAATTTTGTTGCTTAATACTTTTCTTGTAAAATTGATCCTCATTTTTTTTACCTTCAAATAGTATTTGAAAACAATTTCATTTTCATTTTCTCAAGTTCTTCAGTTCTTTTGAATTTCAGGTCGAGTTCTACAAAAGATTATGTTTACTCACTTTAGAATTACAATAGTATTTATGTATTTTGGTAGCTGGTTATAAGTAGCCACTAATGTTTTAATTCCTGTATTTTTTTAGAAAATACATATATTGGCACGAATAATCTAAAAACTCTCTCCATAACTATAAGTACGTAAAAATTGTCTGTTAGAAACATAAGTTCGTAACTTTTAAATCATAGATAGCTGTAGATACGTCTTTACCGGAACATTGCCCCCACCGTATAATAGCTAATGCCACTCTTGCCTTAGAACACACGTCACTATAACAAACAAAATTTTACTGAATCAACATATCCCAGTTTAAAATACGAAATGAACTTTCATTTATATTGTAATAGTATTTTGCGCAATATTTAATTATTATTACAGCCACACTCTCTTATAAATTGCTTTAACTTCTTGAATTATGTTTTAATGAATTTCGCTGTTAACGAAATTACTGACAATTAGCAATAAATACCGATAAATGTTTCCTTACGTTGTGTTCATTATAGGGAGAAGTGAGAGTAACTTTTTTTATGTAGATAGTTTTGAATTGAATTATTAGTTGTGATGTAGAATATTTCATCTGAGACTGCGTGAAAATAGGGTGATTTGATGTTATCCTTAAGGCTACTGGGCAGCAAACAATGGTTACTTTCTGTTATAGAAGAAAGAAATAACTTGGGTGTATTGCATTGACCTTAAGTGTGGCCATTTCTCTATAAGGTCTTTATGCTTATATTAGGCTGTTCAGGACTAAGATGAATTAAAATGAAGGGAATAAAGTAGTCGGTTGTGTACCTAGTTGGAGAAAGGAGCCCATTAAGTACAAGGTGTGAAGACATTTGATGATTATCTAGCCCTTAAAGGTCCAAAGGGCAGGTAGAGAGGGCTCCCTTCCTCAAGCCGACCCTTGGAAAGAGTGAGAGAGTGAGAAAGAGTTACCAAGGGAAAAAAAAGAAGCCGTCCAGCCGAAGCGACCTTTGTCTCGAAGAAGACGTCTCCAGGACAAATTCATTTGGTCCGGCGCCCAGTGTTAAGAAAAACCATCAAGCCGTGTAACCTGTTCTACGCGTGAATAATTGAATTATATCATAAGGTTAATAACATAGAAGCCGACTTGTAACTCTTTCACAGTATTAAACTCTCCTAGGGCAAAGGCAAGCAGGCCGTCATTACACGGCACCATGTAGTTGTTTGATCTTAGCCGAAACTTGCGTAAAACTATTCTCATAAAGTAAATCAACCTTCAAAATAACAACAAACTTCTAACTCCTTTTCTCACCATCTCTGAGTGCTTTTTTTCCATCTATTTATATAACAAGCTAGACAAAGAACATGAAACTTAAAGAAAGCATTTATTCCATAAACAAATCGGTTTATTAATGTCTAAAATTCGTATCTACTTATTATAAACTAGACAGATTTGATCAAAATTTCAGAAAAGAATGCAGAGTGACAATTACAGAAAGGATAGGTGAGGCACTTGCCACTATGAACGCTGGTTCATTAATAAACTGAAGAAAAAATTAAAACTGTTTTTTAAATAATATAGCTTCTCTAAAACCCATATATAGTATTAACTCCTAACTCTGAAAAGTGTAATTCTCGTAGTACAGGACTTCTATTGCAGAGGTGGTAAACATATCTATTCCAAACCTCTACAATACCAGGTAAATATTAAAGACAACTGCTCCTATAAGATTGAGTGAGTTCAAATTTATCACTCCGATATAGAATGAAATATTGGAAGTCAGTTTTAACTAAAGTGGGTGCAGACTAACAAATCAACCACATTTTCCACCCCTAGAACAACAACTTAAGGTGAAAACCTATAAGTATAGGAGTTGAACAATAACAATTACTTAAATGTATATAAATTGATTATTACAATATCTCTGGAATATATTTATAAACTAATCTGTTTGGTTTTTGACTCTGACGAAGACCGCCTGTTACGCTTGAAAGAGCTTAGTCTTGTTTTCCCATTTCATATTGTCGTTTGATCATTGATTGTTATTTCACGTGTGTATGTGAAATCTTTATATATATACTACAGGGACGAAGCAAGGAAAAAGATGACAGAAATAGGAGTAGGTATCGCACATGGTATTCATCGATAAAAAGATTTCACATAAAGAAGTGAAATAACAATCAATGATCAAACCACAATAAGAAATGGGAAAACAAGACTAATATCTTTCAACCATAACAAGCGGTCTTCGTCAGAGTCAAAACCCAACAGTTGGGTTTTTGACTCTGACGAAGACCGCTTGTTACGGTTGAAAGATCTTAGTCTTGCATTCCCATTTCTTATTGTGGTTTGATCATATATATATATATATATATATATATATACACTTTGAATTGAAATTGAAATCAGACGGTCCAAACGGACAAATAATTAAAGTTACAGCTAGAGAACACAAGAAAAAGGACGAACACTCACGAATCTCGATTATTTCGGCATCTTGCCGTCTTCAGGAGAGTAGAAAGAAAGAAAATAAAATAAAAGGAGAAAGAATGAAGGAACGGAGACGTAAATGCGTCCACTGGCTGAGTTTACATCGGCCAGTGGACGCATTTACGTCTCCGTTCCTTCATTCTTTCTCCTTTTATTTTATTTTCTTTCTTTCTACTCTCCTGAAGACGGCAAGACGCCGAAATAATCGAGATTCGTGAGCGTTCGTCCTTTTTCTTGTGTTCTCTAGCTGTAACTTTAATTATATATATATATATATATATATATATAATATATATATATATATATATATATATATATATATATATATAGTTAACACATGAAAGAGAAAAAACAAATAAAGACACACACAAAAGACTCACAACGATATTTCGACAGTCGTCGTCATCGGGTAGAAGTAGTCCCTTTGAGTAGCTGAAGCTAACTGAATATATATAATAACTGAATATAACTGAAGCACGTATATATATATATATATATATATATATATATATATATATATATACGTGCAGAAAAATCACAATTGAACAAGTGATGGATCAATGAAGTCCAAACCACAAGGAGAAATGAAAAAGACATACATTCTTGGAGGTCTTTCACTTTACATTATCAGAGAGCAAACAAAAAGTAAAATTGGTACTATATTGCAAACTAACCTTGAAACAATAACGAAATTATTATATTTGGTGTCCTGACTAATTTGATTTAACTGAATTTATGGATGAAAATGTTCAAAAATTTTTGATTTTATTCGACCCATGAATTTTTAAATGACCTGAATGTATGAGTTTAATGGCACATAATTGCGATAAATTGATTTGATTTTTTGCGTTGTGTTACTATTAGGCAGGCTCCTTTGCAGATGACCCTCATAGTAACAGAGATATGAGATTATATTTGCTTTTAAATGTAGCTAAAGATGTTTGATTATAGTATTAATTGCTTGGCACACTTTAAGAGAGAACAAGCGGGTCGGTGATTAGAACAGCGTGAGAACGACGTGGGCCTGTAGCAAACGGTCACCTCAAGTGCAGCCGACTTGTCAATAGGGTTCTCGTCTGACGCCTCATGTGTGTTTGTTCCCACCATTCATCTCCTAACCAATACAATCGCTTCGTATTTGTCGTCAACACTCCATATATAAAACCAATCAATAAAAAAAAAATCTCAATCAGGATTCAATTTTTATGTTAATTTAGTTTTTAAAGCTTACCTTTTTAGTGCCTGTCCAATCACTCTCCAGTGGTTATCCCCCATTATATACATTAACGACCAACTCTATATTCAATGTCAGTTTTACAGTTTTATACAATGACTATACCTAAAACATCTATTTTAAAGAATACCTTTTACATAACAGTACAAAGTTCATACAAAAATATTCACTAAAAATACATGCTCATGCCAATTTATATACTTATAAAATAGATACATCCAATTCTAATTTTTGGTTTTAATGTATTTTACCTATAAAAAAAGACAGTAATAAAGTCATAACATTCAAATTCATCAAGAGACAATGGTTTTTAAAATATTTACGAATAATATGAAAGGTAATAGGAGGTGAAAAATAAAAATTTATAGAGACCAACAACTAATTAAAAATATTAAAATAGCTTGCATTCAATTATAAGACTGCCACCGAAAAATTCATAAATTTATTTCAAAAAGAAGACTTTAAAATTGAGTTAAAATGTAGAAATGTAATAAAGCATAAACTAGCTTCTGTAAAAAAAAAAATATTTTGACTAAAATGGAATTTATAGAACAGAATGCTAGGTATATAAAGAATATGTAGGACCAACAGAACAAACATTGATGCTAAAATATTGAATATATATTCATGACTTTAAATGTATTGAAACTAAATTCATAAATTGCAAACAACTTAATTACATATGGAAATGGAGGGAAACACGGTAAATTTACTGCGTAAGGAACAGAAAGGACCAAGAACTGGCAGAATGGAAGCATAAACACCATTTAAACGAAAACATTTCAGAAACGGTAAGCAATGAAATTACCGTCTACAACATACATACGACTTATTGGGGTAGATTAACTTATATGTAAGAAACGACAGAACAAGAGAGAACAGATATCAATTCCAAGGAATTTAAATTGTTAATAATAATAAAATTGACTATAAGTTATGAGTTTATTCTTTAGATAAAACAAAGTAAAATCGAATAGACAAAATTGAATAGAAAGACTACAAGAATGGAAAAAATTCAGAATACCTGGATAACATTTCATTTGCTCTTGATAAATAGATGTGTTACGAACTTGTGCCGTTATAAATACAAAGTACAACCTGAATATTATATTTGGAAAAAATATAATTCTTTTGTTTTAGTAGAAAAGTTGAATTTGAGAAACTCAAAAAAAAATATTCATCAATATACTTCAAATTTGCTCAGAAAATCTGATTAATCCTAAAACCCTTTCGTAATTATTTAGATTTTTTTTTGCCCGGTTGCCATGGTTATATAATACAGAATAAATATAATTATTTTAAAACACTTACAATAATAGTTTTGACAGTCTTTTCAAAATGTAACTGATTTCTATGTCAATAATAAATGCTTACATTAAGAAGTAATAAAGCTGGTAGAATATGTTTTTTATTTCGAAACGTTTCTTAAACCACTCACTACTTCTTCCAACCGACAGTGTTTAAAAAATATTGTTATTTTGGAGTTCATTTTGATGCAAAGTTATTTGATGAGCAGTGATTCTCAAAGCAATGGCCTTGAAGATAATTAAAACCGGTTTATTCCTGAAAACCGTGCCGCCTCTCTACCTTATGCCAATGTCAAATACTTCCTATGCCAAAATTAACACCATTACCATAATTTATTTATTGTTTAATAATGATTTGATAGCGTTCATTAAAATAAAAGCAGATATTCTTAAAGGTTTTCAATCGACAATATTTTCAATTTCAGCATTATTTGTTTAACCCACTGCCTTATACAACCATGATTTAGAAGACATACCAAAAGTTGTACACAAAAATAATTATAAATTTTAATTTATTTAGTTATTGAATTCAATTGAACAATTGAAAAGTTATCAAAAAAATAATCCTGAAATAATTGCAATATTATTAACTAGTTAACTGAGTTGTTCCTGATTGGTGACTAGCTATCACTATTGGGGCATTCTTGAAGTTTCTGTCCCTGAGATTACTTCATTCTGCCTGTTGGCATCTTCCGATAAAGTTTAGTTATAGAGGAGTTTCAGTATCACAGGAAATAAACTACAATAAATAACTAATTATAAATGAATAAAGAAATCTTTGGTGATAGGTAGTTCAAAGCAGAAATAAACATTAGCTTGAGTTGTTCGCTCTAGTACGCTAACATTTACCCTCTGCTACTGAATTCTTTAAGACCACATTCACTTTAGTGTTGTTTCATAACTTTAGGAGTTATGTAGAAGACATTTCTTACAACTAGGGATCATATTTACATTTCAAAGTTTCATGTTAGCTTGATATGATTTCAACGTGGCAGGTTATCTTTGTATATTGATTTTTTTTGCTAAAAAAATTATAATAAATTTAAAATTTGTTTTAAAGTTTCATCGTTTACATCTTTCAAACAAAGATTAATTTTTCAACAAATTATTGGAATTTTTTTTTACTACAACTCTTGGGTAGAAAAAATACTTGATTGCTTATTTACTAGGGAAAAGAAAATGATTCTGTGAGAGAAATTTTAACGTATACTCTATTTGATATTACCCATTAATTCTTATAAATTATAAAAAAAAAGTTTCAAACTGATAATAACGGAGAAATAAAATATTGAGTTCTTGAAATTTGTTTATTCAGATGTTTAAAATACAGCTTTATGGCTTAATGCATTGAGATACAAAGCAAATTCATTTTCCATCAATTTGAGTGAACTCCTAATGATATTGATAAAAATTATAATAGTCAAATAAAAGCGAAAACACTCAGTATGCACTTACTAGTTCTCCATAAATTAGAGTACATCTAGTTAAATTATTCTTAAACTAACTGAAGAATATAAATCACAGTTCTTGTCTTTATTATTTATTATTATCATAAATTATTAGTAAAAAAAAACACTATTACTTTAGGCTCGAAGATCATTTGATTATGACTTTATTTCATTTTACTGCCACACTAATCTACTTTTGGTTTCCTTATTAATTGACAATTTAAAAAATACCCGAAGTACTATCTACTGCCTGTAAATCTGTACGAAATTTATATAGACTGGAATATCGACTTTGAAGTAAAAAATTTAAAAATATGTATTATTTTAATTCTATCTTAGTTAAATAAATAAAACTACATCGTCAACGGGTTAACGAGTAATACTTTGAATGAATATTTATCTGCTTTTATTGATCTGATGATTTATGATCATAAAGTAGATTGAAATGGCTCGAAAAACTGTCATCTTTTAGTTTCTTTTCTGTGATTTTTTTTTCTGTAGGTGGTAGTCATGCTGAGTGAGATCAGAAGACAGTTGGATATTTATCCAAGACCAACTAACAAGAACCGGCGAACCTTTAAAGTAGGGAGAGTGAAGGGACACCAAAAGAAAAAAAAAAAAAAAAGAAGAGAAAAAAGATGAGGCGCGGTGAGACAATTGACTAGTGTTAGATTGTCCCAGGATGACAGTGGCATTCGTACGTGACACCGACCGACGAGGTGAAAAAAAGATGTGTCTGAAATCTGTCCTGCTCGTGACTGCCGATCACTATGTCACACCTCGACAAAAACAATCACCTTCCTAATAAACCGGACCTGCTGTCTACCTGCTCGGAAAAAAAAAAGGATAAACAAATAACACCGACATCAATTCGGTCGCCAGTATTGTGAAAACCGGTTTTAAAATCTCATTAAGTCCTGAAGTACCAGCAAACCGAAACAGTCAGCTAACCTAGGGATAGCTTATTGCTTCAATCACTTCTTTATGACCTTGACTGATCGTTATCATTAAAAAATGTCCTCTGGTCACATTAACTTTTATTTTTACTTTTGATAGCTTAAGATTAAATTGATTATGTAGTTCTTTTTTCAAAATTATTTTAATTATAACTAGCAATTAAAGAACTATCAAATTCAGTCCAAATATTACGTTTAATAACTGCTATAAACTCAAGCAGTTATTGTGTCTAATCATGATTAGAGAGGACCATAAACACTAGGAACATAATGATTAGTCAACATCTTACTGATTCCGATGTAACCTAACAATGAACACTAAGTGTTCAAAACCGTTGTATGATAAAATCATTTATGTGTGGAAGAGTTAGCGTTACTTTTTCTCTCTAGTCATAATTTCTGTAAAAATGTTTCTAAGAGAAAATTTTACGGATTCGCAGCAAAGAGGGTTTTGATTTAATATATTTTTGTTGAATAATAAATACTTTAGTAAACATTACAACAGCATTAATATCTCTAGCAACATAAAAAACATCCTTTTTTTTTCATTATATAAAATCATATAAAGTATTTATTGAACATGTATAATTTTGAATGTACAGTAAACCCCAATAACTGAAACAACCATTTTTAGTATTTTCAAGTTACGAAAAGCAGATTGATAAACAGCACATTGATAAAATAAATAAAAACTACCCATTAATAAAAAATAGTTGATATATTATTGTTTCAATATTTCATAATTTCTCTCCTTGCCAGTGTACTGTGTCATAACCTAAGATTTCAATATGAATTGAACTGTTATTTTTTGAGTTTTTTCTGCAAATAGCACACAGATATTGTTTATTATAACTTATGCCCAACTTTTTACAACTTTCAGAAATAGACTGATTATTACTAAAAAGAATGATTTTGGGATATTGCTGGCTTTAAAGAGTTTTAAGCATCTAGTAATAAATAAACTGTTACAGTTAGTTTCAGATAACTCTTTAAAACTATGTTGACAACATATTATTATAAATTTCTGTCATACTTCGTATTATAGGAGCTCGACTGGTTTCAGAGGTTGTCTAGATTCAAGTGGGACTGATAATTGTCGAGGGATCCTGGGAAATACAGAACATTCTTGACATTTGTTCTTAGTTAATAACATTGAGTATTGAAACCTCATGAATTAGAGATATTCGAAGTGTGATTTTGCCAAGTTTCGTTATTTCCAATTGTGGAACTTGATATTCTGATATAAAGTGATATTTTCTATGATCCAAGTCAAGCAGGAGAGTTGGACTTTTCAAACAAGAGAAGGCGTCCATCAGAAAGCCCATTCCACTTTCCCTCTAATTGCGACAACTGTCTGGGCCACCGGCAGATAAGCTCTGACCGTCCCATTGTTTCGCCTCTTGTATTATTGATGGAGTCCACTGTTTTCTCGCCCCTTTCCCAACCACTTCCTTGGCAGATCTCCAGATCGCCGTCTTCCCATTCACCATCCCTCTCATCTCCATATCAAGAAAGCGTGAAGTCTCCCTCTTCACCGCTAATTACAAACCCAAATATCCTTTCATTTAAAACCGCTCCTCTTACAACTTAGCAAGTTCCAATGAACTAATATAATGAATTCACATCACCATATATTTGTTTGTAACTGAAGTGTACAAAATTTCATACAGCAACCAAGTTTTTTCAACAATCTTTGTGTTGCTATTTTTGTACGTTCAATTCATCTGTGAATGATATTTACAAAAGTCAATCTATGTAATTCTCATGGATCTATATAAGCGTTTTAGACAATCATAGTATCTTCACCATTCTATTAACGCACTAATACCTGAAAGCTGAGCTACATTTTCTGTTAGTTTACTTTTTCTCACTGTGCATACGGTTATATATTATATACAAAACTCAGGAGGAACAGTGGCTCACTCAAGTACCACTACTTTTCATTATGAAAAACATATGCAAATAGCGATTATAGTAACTGTTTTATTTGACACTTTTTTAAAGTGTGGCACATATCTTTCCAAAATAGTAGTTTATTATTATTTTGTTTTATCATTTTACAGTTTTTGAATTCATTTTTTAATTTAATATTTGTTTATAAATTTCCTTCTCCTTTAATATTCTTTGAAGTTCATTTACTCTTGACTTCTTCGTTCTTTTTTTTTTTATCTTTTTCTTAGCAGCTTCACTGCATTAGCTCTCTAACTACTGAGTTCTTTAGTTGACTGTCGTCACTCCATCAATTCACTTCTTCTCCTGAGGACGTTTATTTTAAGTATATATATATATATATATATATATATATATAGTATGACATAAGAAAGAAAAAAAAACAGCATACGAGAACGACCAATTTATATTGTTGCAATTTCTATTTCTCAGCGGTAAAATTTGATTTTAAAGTAGAAGCATTTTGTGTTAAAAGATCTACAAATGATAGAGTATTTTGTTAAGTTGAGAATTCATATCAAAGTGAGTCAGGTTTTGAATTGTATTAATTAACTTGACTGGTTTTAAGGCTAAAACGCCTAATAAGATTGCAAAGAGGTGTTTTAAGAATTAGATATTAATAATTTTATATGTGAGCCGTGGACTGGGGTTACGGGGGTGAGAGTAAGAAGTGAAATCGAAAGGGAGGGTTGGAAAGCTCTGGGGAATAGCCTAACCGACGCCCCTTTGAATTATCCCCGTTTTATTTCTCTAGGAAATAATAAGGGAACAAAAGTGACATATTAAAATGAGACCCAAGGGAGGAGATTGGGTGGTCTTCCCTCATGAAGAAGGCACCATTACACTGGCTTGATTTATAGTGGCTTATCTGGGCAAGTTGTCCACTGAAGAGATGGATAGAAGGCAGGTATCGCGGGAGAAGACAATGTAAAAACGATTTATCAAAACGTCTTTGATATGGGGAAGAGCTTTCATGAAGTGGGCAGGTTTTGAGGGTTGAATTGTGCAAGACAGCATTATTTTTGCGAGTCATTTCTTAGCTATCATTCATAAGTTGAAGAGGTAAGAAGAAATTCTTTCTTTGTGCATAAAATATGATGTTAAAACTGTTGACTGAAACTTATGTTCCTTCCTTTATACTGAGCTGATCACAATATTTAAGTAAGATTGCCTTTTCAAACATCATTCTATACAAACGTCTATTCATTTTTCCCACTGATTCTGAACCTTTTCTCTGATTCTCACCACTCGTTATATTGTTGAGTGTCCTTTCCCCAGGACAAAAGTCCAGTTAAATCTCAATAAGGCTAGATTTTGATGACCTTTTTTCATGGAAATTATATCACACACTATCAATATCATATTATTATTCATAGATTTGAATATGGTCTCTATTAACTAAACTAGATTTCAACAAATTTACAAGATGATTCACTTCCCACAGAAGGAAAAGGCATGTCATTAAATACACACACACATAGGAGCACACACATACGACTTTGTAATTGAATGAGATGTTGCAACACATTTTTCATATGAATCACTAGCAAGAACATTGGTGTATATATATATATATATATATATATATAATGCTAACTTCAGCTACTCAAAGGGACTACTTCTGCCCGATGACGACGAATGTCGGAATATTGCTGTGACTCCTTCTTGTGTGTGTTTTTATTTGTTTTTCTCTTTCCTGTTGAACTATATATATATATATATATATATATATATATATAACTTTAAATTACACAAAACATGACACAGAAAAAAGAATAAAAGGCACACTTACTAAAGTCTCAATATTTTAAACTATTATTCGTCATCAGGTGTAGACTGGAAGAGAAGACGAAATGAGAGAGATCCCCTTACGTCCAAGGACGGAGCGGCGAATCATTATATATATATATATATATATATAGGTAATACCAAATCCCAATTCATAATAAATTTCACTGTTGGTAGAATCTTATGTTATAATTATTTTAACTTTACCAATATGGTTTTTTTGATTAGCTGAAGGAATCTTATGATACTCGTAAGGCTGGTGACGAAATTTGGTTTATAGTATAAGTGCTGAACAGATATCGGCTTCATTGTCACATAAAAGAGTGAGCGAATAGAAGTGAGCGAGAAGTTAATAAAGAGAAGAATGAGCGATGGAGACTGATGGGGCCTGCTTGTTGACAGGGGACAGTTGCTAAATCTGCCGCCAGAAGGCGACAGTACTCAATCAAGAAAATTGTATCTCCTTCATCATCTTAATGACATCATTCCTCTTGATGTTCAGCCATATCTGGACTGCTTTCTTAGGAGACATTCCTCTGAAGACACTCATCTCTCACATGCATACCTCTAAGAGAACCAGTCTGTCAACACACTTCACCGTACATCTACAAAATCCAAAAATTAGTTATCACATCTCAAAATATAGTAGACCATCAAAAAAGAAGAGGGTATACTAAATATATAAACTATACTATGTATATATTATAATCTAAATAAAATTCAATTTAGTATACTTAACAATATGCCTGCTAAAACAGTAATGCGTATAAAGTATAACTTTTAAAATAATTATCTTTGTTTATTGAGGAGTTAACCATATATTATATTATGAGCAAAAATCAGACACCATATTTTAAATAACACCTATTGAAAATAATGAAAATTGGATATGAGACACCATGCAATTATATTTTCCTCATTATTCCTCTGTATATGTATAAATTATAATTATGAAGTAATTAAGTATAGTTAAAAGATATATTTAAATTTGTAGATAAAATATAAAGGTATTATTCATATTATTTCATTCATTGTTTGTTTGTTTTATGTTGTTTGGCATTTTGATGTTCACCTGTCAGTAATTTGAAGTACAAGTAATTTCGTGTACAAAGAATCGTATTAACTGATTGACCAGTGAGTTTAATTGAACCATTCATAATATGAAATTTGAAATTAATATAGAATTTATTTTACATTCTTTCAGCGTTCCTGACAACATAATAGCAACTCTTCAAAAGTTAGATTAACTCTGTCATAGATCAATTTTCTAAACTATTAAAGCTGAAAGAATATTTCTACGCAGAATGCTATAGGTATAAATATCAACAAGAATCCTAGAACTATTACAATTGTTGTCAAAAAAAAGTTGAAATATTCGATTTATTGAAAATAAACCTCTACTTAAAACACTGTAAATTTGGGTCGGCATACTGTTACCTCTCATAGTATGCATTAAAATTAATTTAACTAATTAGATTGTAAGTATGGTTATGTAACTATGTATATATCCCTCTTAAACACACATCTTATACACACACCACACACACACGCGCACACACGCACACACACACACACACACACACACACACACACACACACACACACACATATGTTTAAAAGTCAAACTTGTTCGAAAACCTATATTATTGGACTCAGTTTACCTTAAAATATAAATTCGTATTTTTGTTGAAATCTCAATATCAAAAGGTTTAACTAAAAAGAATACTTTGATAACATTACATCTCATATAAATTCTAATTGAGGGTAACACCATTTGCGTAACTAACAGTGGTCCATAAAAATTAAGGCACAGTACTAATTGAATATGATTTAGTGTATATTTTGTGCATTAACTACAAAGAATGGGGGCTTTTCATTAAAAACTACACAAATGTGTAGTACAATATTTTAGTCCAATATTTTAGTCCTAAATTTTAGGTCCAGATAAAGCACATAAATGACTTTTTCCATATTACGTAATTCAGTTTTACCAGACAAGTACCATCATCTACTTATCGCCCCAACTTTTGCAATCCTATCCATTTATGGGATTAGCAAAATCATACTACCAATCTTGAGACAAAATTTTTAAACAAACTGAATAAATTTCTATATGAATCAATAGTAACTTCACTATACACCCCTAAGGTTAATTCCTAGTGGCATTGCTAAGTACTGTCCAAATCATCAGGATGTGTTTGATAGATGTGCTTTATATTTTATATTTTTATAATAACATTTTTTTAATGTCCGTTCCACTTAAAGTGACTATGAACCCTCTCTGATACAAGAAAAACACAAAATTTAGCAAACACAAAAATCAATGGTTGAAGGAATTGAATTCATGGCTCTGCAGCTGAACCAAGATACGTTCAAACAAGGTGTTCTTGTCTTAAGATTGTAACTTTATTCATTATTTATTAATATATTATTTGTAAAAGTTGGGAGCAGTCCTTCTTCAATGCATGCTTTTAAAAACTGGATGTCTGTTTCCACTTGGTTCAATTTCGTCTTATTATAATTATAATATATTATTATAAACGACGATGTGAATGACTCTTTCACATGGCAGCCTAGTTTGCTAATTGACAATACTTATTAAACTCATCACAAATTGTAGCACGTTAATTCAACATTGGTGGCCATCTTGTTTTGTAACTGCTAATTACGACGTGCACTGTAGTGCATGGAAATATTGGTTGGTTGCTATTCGTACGTGTTACAGCCTCTGCACCTACTGCATTGCACTGCACCAACTCTTCTCCAGATCAATGAAACGAGCACATGGCGGAAAATTAACCTTACACATTTGTGATGAACCGCCGAAAACTTTCTTATATTCCCTAGAGAAAACCAAAAGATGCTGTATAGCAAGTAATAAAATAATAATTTAAAAAATTTCAATTGAAATCCAAATTATTTTTTTATCAAAATGATTGTTCAGATTAGCAGTCTACTTTGTCTTATGAAGTGCCTATCAAAGTCAATATATCCCGCTGCCATCGAGGCCATTGCTGAATGTTTTATGTTACTAAACTTGTTGAATTATTTTTCTACGCCTCTGATGTATAGTCACATCCAGTGTTGGTATGAAAAAAAAATACTTTAAAAAGATTCTCAATTGTAATTAACCTTTATTGGTCTGCATCATTATTAAGTAACGTATACATGGTGCAAATAATTTCGTCCACTCTAATAATTTGATAGGTCATGACTAAATTTTTCTTGCAAACTGGCAATGACCGAAAGAAAATTGAAATACTCTTCTCTAGAATACAACTCTTTTCTGAGTTCAAATATTCTAACTACAAATTTTAGAACAATTCTGTATTATTTGAATTAGTTATTTCCTTTCATGTAGTTATTCAATAATTGATAAATCTCTTAGTAGGTAAAGTTTTAATTTTTTAATTATGATTAATTTTTTTTTTAATTAAATTTCATCACTTTACTGAAATTGAAGCAAAGGTAAGCGCTGCAAGTGTAAGGTAAGGTGTAGTCTAGGCGTACAGTTCTTGTTGTTGGTTCTGAAGTCTGGATCTTTACTTCTTTGTCGTGATCCTGAACTTTTCATATGAGTAATGCAAATCATGAGCACCAATTCTTTCAAAAGAGGCATAAAGCTGTCGATTTTGAGCCTTTAGGATATCAGGTAGTCGTTAAATTTTACTGCTGTAATGAACTTCAGTAAGGTAAATGTATGACTGAGGATGTAGTATCAATGTTTATGTGACTTGTCCGTAACTAAAACGAGTTCCATTTAAGAAATAATCCGCATTTCCTGCCTCTAGAACATCAGTAAATAGTTATCTAGAAACATTGTGAACTGTGGGCATTTGAAACCAATGTTTCAGAAAGATTTAGAAATTATTAATTTTATTGCAGTTATAAAATGGAATATTAATAGCACGACTATTTAATTGCCATTATTATTATTATGAAAGCAATTGCAAACTCCTAATTGAAAAGCTTGACTAGTGCGAGGTATGAAGCAAGTCGTGTCACCCGGAGGCCAGACGTCGTCCTTGAGCCGACCCTGAAGCCGTCTCACCATTGTCACAACTCTCAAGTGATTGATACCCCACAGTCCTTCCACCTCGTGACTGACAAACAGTCATCACCTGTCCCTCCACCCATTAGAACTCCTTCGTCATCCTCCTCAACTACTATTTAACAACTCCTCCTTTTTTTTCCTTCTAACCCGAAACCAATCCGATATGGAAAAAACTTAACGACAGTAACTTGAAAAAACGAATTACACTGATTGGTTTTCTTCAACAAGACTTGTTTGTTACGGTTGACTAAAGATCATGCTTTTCACCATTATGTCTTAAGTACTAATTTATCGAAAATAAAATTAGTTATAAAAATTTGGAAGGTCTCCACTTAACTTCACCACGTGAAACGAACTTGAGAATATAAAACCAAATTTATTAACTAAAAACTCATATTAGCAATAGTTACAGTAACTAATGTAATAGTTTAACATTAAGACCTATAGCATTATACCAGTTTATGTTGTTCCTTGTGATGATTAGACAAAATTGATATAACCCGCATGAAAGCTGTTTATAAATTGGGTAGTGTTTACATCAAAGCATCTAAATTAGTAAAAAGCACACCAAAGCCAATGGAATTCCTTTTCCTTACTCCAGCTGAAAGTTATTTATTAAATCACTCTATGAAAGGGAAGACGTGAATTTTACGGAATACACTTTAAAGACATTTGATCAATCTCGAAGATCTTCAGGAAATACCTTGCCCATTAAAAGGAATTTATTTCCTATTTAAGCATATACTATGTATGTATACCAAAACTGATATATATATATATATATATATATTATATATACTTGCTATATATTATATAGAGCAAATATATGCAGTATACAGCTTTGTGCATATATCCATATTTTTATACGATAATATGGATAGACAATCTTATCTCAAACAATAACAACCGATAACGGCTGAACGCCAGTGAAAAAATTTGTATGTATCCTTTTATATAGGTACCGTTTGTGTTAATAACAACATATATTTATTTACCAGTTATTTTTGTATGAGATTTCCAACATTTGTATATTCCGAAAGATTCTAAAGTCACATAGATGGTAGAGAGGAGGTGGAACATGAATACCTTATCTTCAAGTCATGAATTATGAAGTAAGAATTTTGAATGTATGAAAATTATGAAGTCATGAATCTTGAACGATGCATAAAAAGTAACAATTGGTTATATTTTCAATAATATATTTATTACTGATACACTCTAATGCACTCTTTTAATGAATTAAAAATTCTTTATAATACATTTGGTTACAGGCTTTAGTGAGGACCAATATCATTTAAAAACTATGGCGTTAATGTCTAATTATTTGAATATTCCTTTACCAGACGAAATACTTACCAATTTATTATTCAGTATTACAATTTTTTTTTGCAATAATTAGTTTATATTTCATTTATAGCTATTATATATATATATATATTGTAAATAGGAAAATGATCCAAAAGGACAACAAACGTTTCACGATGAATCACAAACACGGAACTAAGGAACAAACACACTTACTGCCTCTAATTTTTGATTAGACCGTCATCAGGAGAGCTGAGATAGAGACACTAAGGGATTGGGACACTCCAACCGCCGCTTCACAAGTGCGCTTAGTGTCCCTATCTCAACTCTCCTGATGAGGGTTTAATCGAAAATTAGAGACAATAAGTGTGTTTGTGATTTATCGTGAAGCGTGTATATATATATACATATATATATATAATATATATATATATATATATATATATATATATACGAGTATATACATATATTAAATCATTACAAGAAAAAAAACATGTAGAAACAACAACACAATTCACTTCAATATTTCGTCCTCGTTGTCGAAAAGGAGAAGGAGAAGAAGTGGATGTTGTTTACCATCAAAGCATAACTTTTTTTCTTCTTCTCCTGATGACGGTGAAGTCGAAAAAACTGATGTAAGTTGACTTGTTGTTCTAAGTATTATTTTCTTTTGATCGTATGATATGTTGTCCAAACGGATAAAAAGATAACACTTTGAAAACTCTACAAAAAGTCAATTTGATATAATTATGTTATATATAAATATAAAAAAAACTGAAAGGTACAACTGGACTACTGACTCAATAACGAAAAGTGAAAAACATAATCATAGGCATACAAGCCTCACTACTATATTTCAGCTGTTGCTACTCAAGAGGAGCACTTCTACCTGATGAAGCCGTCTGTCAAAATATAGTAGTGAGTCTTGTATAACTATGCTTATATATATTTAAATGTATATATGTGCACTTAAAACGCTCACATATTTTCATTGTTCTTTTATATTTGTATAACAATGTTTGAATATTTTTAGTTTTATTTCATAAGACAATACTCAAAATAAAAATGTCACATGTCACTGGTTATTGAAATCCTAGTTAAAATCGTGATGCTAGCACTAGAGGGATTGTTTTGTTGTAATGATGGCAGGAGTTATGTTATAATGATTGTAGGAAGAGGGGTTATTAAAGTTGATAGATTAGGGAAGGAGCAATAATTATAAACTTAACAGCATGGCAGTTATTGAGGCGCAAGACGACGAGGTTATGTCCACTTGAGCTCTGTTAATTAGAGAATGCCAATTAATTAGCAACTCTCCTTGGAAGCAATGTCCCTCAGTCGATCCCATTACCTCCACCTTCAGCCAAACCAACTGATTTTAGATTTGCAATCAACTAAAGACCGATTGTTATAACCTTTTAGATTGCATCTTTTGTTATGAATTACTAATAGGAACAACAACTTTAACAAACCTACAATAAAGCTGTCATTTAAGGGAACCATCTTTATATATGCAGATGGCATGAAACAATGAAAAAAACTTGTAGAATCTATATTCACTTCTCCAGTACTACATTTGCTTTTAGTTGTAATTAAAACCTATGAAACAGTTTTTATTCTTAATTATTGTCTAAATTTTTAGGACTATGTTGCTTATTAAAGGGAGTCCGCAAACTTGGTTCTTTTGATACGAACTAAATTTATTGAGATACATTTAGATAATATCTAAAAATATCCATCTAGGTTATAGATTGAGAGATTTATTTAGGTGTTATAGGTTATTTTTTATATCCGCTACAAAAAAAAACAATCAGATATGGTATATAAGGGCCCAGGACACCCCAGTGGCAAAGTCCTTCTCTGGAAGGATTGGTAGATCCGCGGTTGAAACGCTCGACTCGGTTTATTCAGGAGGGAGATTAGTAAATCTGGGCACGTTGTATCTCGGAGAGGACCTTAATCCGTCGATCCTGAGCATGTACTATGTCAGTTACTCGTTAAAGACCTCCTACTCTAAATACACTCAAGTTACGTATGTAAAATTTATTGTATAAATATTCTATATTGGGAGCAATGCTACAAATATTACAAGTCTAAATTAAAATTGTAAATTGTAATTGTAAATATTACAAGGTGCAATGCTCATAATATCCGTGTTTTCTAGTGAAACTGTCACTACAAGCTGACCTACCCTAACCTAAGGTTTAACACAATAGCCCTGATAGAGACACTGACCACTCAAACTGATTATATTGTTCCAAATATTTCAGCATTTGTTCCGACCATCAAGATGTGTCAGGGAGTTGAAGTATAAATTTGAGAAATATTTAATTTATAAAGTCAAGTATTGTTTTAATGGTTATGAAAAAATTCAGTTTCTGAAGAAGCGAGTATATCAACTAATTTTAATCACTATCAAGAAAGAAATATTCTATATAATCTTCAAGATAGTCAATATACAACACACATGTAACATACTTAATGTTTGTCATTAAGTATTTCAATTAGGTTTTGGCATTGATATAGTAGTGTGTAAAATGAATGTAAGCATCCAGGACTGGCAAAGCTTTAATCCTATCTGTTACGACATGGATTATTCACTAATCGCTAACTGTATGAGTATATTGAAAATCCAAAGTTGTATTCGCTAGTAATACTACTGCTATCTCTAATAATATTATGTCTTGTCATTTTCCATAGCATTATTAACATAAAGTTTGCTTGAAATATACAATCAATATCAAGTAAAGATGTATGTATAATTATTTGTAAGTTATATTTCTGATTTTTTTTTCTCATCTAGAATATTCTAAATTTATTCTACATATGTATGGAACATTTTTTTATAAAAATGTGGAATGTTCTACTTTAAAATCATTGGAGGGAGTAAAACTTCCAAATTTAACCAAAATGCTATTTATTGGCAGGCAACTCCATCTTAAACAATAATTATTATTTTTACAAATTTGTCTCATTTAAAATACTAATTTACATATTAAAGAAATATGTAATGCTGTTTTTCTGGCCTATATATCAAGTAAACTGTAATTTGTTAGTATTAAACTATGATTCAAAACAGAAATATAAATCATATTAAGGGATAATATTATTTAAGATATTACTGTTTAGTTACTGTTATTGATTTAGAAATCAATACATTTTAATAAGTACTGTTGGTTCTTAATTTGAATTAATTGCAAATTTATAGTAAAAAAATTAAAGGGAACGGAACGAATTAAAGGGAATATATATATATATATATATATATATATCAATCATTAATAGGCGAATGTCAAAATATAAACAAATAGAACTGGAGATTTTCGTTTTAATATTTTTTTTAAGATTTCCAGGGAACAGATCAGAGAGAAAAATGTTTTTTCTTTTTAGAAAAAAAAAAGCGTACAGAGAAAACATTTCATTTCGATTATCAAATTTTCAAACTTCTTTTATTATAATTTATTTTTAAAATTATTTCTTAAAACTATTTTAATTTATAAATTTCACTAACGCTTTTTTATGCATATTATCATATATACCATTTAAATATTCTGACATATACGCGGATATTCATATAGAGTTTTCCATAATTCATTTGACAGGGCCTACGAGTATTTATTTACGTAATAGAAAACACACGGGTGTTAAGGTTATTAGAAAAAATGTGCCAAACATGAGACTTTTTTCATGTTGAGACTTAATAGATAACATATAAACTAGTTTTTTGAGATTTTTTGATCTAAATCTTTGCGTAAAAAAATTTGGATGGGTATTTCTCTAATGTGAAAAGGTTAACAGCAGTAGGCATTTGATTTTCACTATTATAGACCTAAAAAATTAACTTTTTTTCTTTTTTGCAAAATGAACTTTTTGCAAAAATAGGAAAAAGGAGATGACTCTTCATGTGGGTCTTTTATTTAAACTCACAGTATCATCGTATATATATATATATATATATATATAAAATGAAATAAATTCAAAACGAAGGAAACACACAGAAAGACACAGACATAACTCACATCGATATTTCGACCATCGTCGTCATCAGGAGGTGTGAAGAGCGAAGAGCGAAGAGTCCCGCAGGAAGACCTGTACCGCCCTGTCTTCCTGCGGGACTCTTCGCTCTTCGCTCTTCACGCCTCCTGATGACGACGATGGTCGAAATATCGATGTGAGTTATGTGTGTGTCTTTCTGTGTGTTTCCTTCGTTTTGAATTTATTTTATTTTAAAAAAGTCCGCTGGACCGTTTCTTTTAATTGTATATATAAAGATTTCACATAAACACGTGAAACAACAATCAATGATCAAACCACAATAAGAAATGGGAAAACAAGACTAAGATCTTTCAATCGTAACAAGCGGTCTTCGTCAGAGCCAAAAACCCAACTGTTTTTGTCAGTTGGGTTTTTGACTCTGACGAAGACCGCTTGTTACGGTTGAAAGATCTTAGTCTTGTTCTCCCATTTCTTATTGTGGTTTGATCATTATATATATATATATATATATATATATATATATATATATATATATAATTTTCTTCTCTGCACGAAACCTTTATGCAATTACTTTTAAATTCAATAAAATATGTTTTTAATAAGACATTATCTGTTTTCAGAGCATTCGTTGTACGGTGCCTGGTTGCAGCTGTGATTGCTTTACTCCTGGCAAAGTTCACGTAAGGTACTGCGAAACTTGCAGCCACGCCTGGGTCCCTCACGGTAATTGCTTTAAAATTGATTTAAAATCTATTACCCTTAATTTGTGCTATGTTTATAATTTTTCAATGTTTACAACTAAAAAAAAAATTAACATAATTAACTAGTTAATTGCAGTGCATAAGGAGTTCATACTCCTTTTTATTTCAGATGGAGTTTAATCACACTGAAACAACAACACAAACACATACACACACACACACACACACACACGTATATATATATATATATATATATATATATACAGTTGGGTTTTTGACTCTGACGAAGACCGCTTGTTACGGTTGAAAGATCTTAGTCTTGTTTTCCCATTTCTTATTGTGGTTTGATCATTGATTGTTGTTTCACGTGTTTATGTGAAATCTTTTTATATATGTATATATACATATATTCGTATATCTTGGGAACAGAGCTTCATTCAAACAGATTTCATTAAATGCCATGCTTATTTTTAACCCCTCAATTTTTCTACATAAGTTTTATTTATTTAAACGAGATAACATTATTCGAAGAAGACTAAAAATTAGGAAATGAACCACAAAATTTCAAAAACCCAATCAGGATACTTACAGGTTTAAGTTTCTGGTATAACTGTAACACAAGTTTAGCCATTGAGAACAGTAAAGTAAATATTTAATGTCAGCCACAGGTAGTGCATTATTAATAGTATATCTAATCCATAAAATAAACTGATATTGTTCACATCATGGCAAACATATGAGTCTGAAACAGCATTATTTTCCTTCTGATTATAACTTTTCTAACAATGTTCACTTTTGAAAGACATCAATTTCTGGTTAAATCATTGAAAGTATATTCCTAATAAATTTTAAGATACTGAAATGTCATGTGCCATATGGTCATAGTACAGGTTTTTAAAAATTGAAAATCAGCATATTAAGATGTAAAAATTTGAATAGTGAGATAGAAGATTTCTTACAAAGCATTAACTTGAAGAACCAAGACTGGGATATTTTGACTTCTAATGCGAATATTGAATAGATGAAATCGTAAATTGGTCTACGACAGGACCAATTGTGTATGGTTTGGTCACCCCAACAGGGTGTGTGTATGTTTGTTTGGTTTATTTGTATTTCTTTACTAATTTTGAATTATTACTATCAAACAGTTTAGTAATAATTTACTATAATTATTGCTTTTATTATAAAAGGTAATAATAAAATATGTAGTATATTTATTATTTTATTGGATAAAATTATTAATACTATCATTCATATTAAATTATTGTCCTTTGATTCGTAAGAAATAATATAACTGACTTAATATTAATATACTCTTTTGTCATATGGAGTTTGACATTTAACAGAAAGAGTCATGTCTCTTTACACAAAGTTATTAAAGGCAGCGTTTATATTTGAAGAAGCGCCCGGGGCCTAGTTCTACCATTTTCCCAGGGGACCAACAAAAAATATGTCCCTAGCCGAGAGCTATACTGACCAAGGGAGCAAAACAATTTATAGCAGCTAGGTGGCCGCAGTCGCTGGGAGATGGCTAGTTTATGTGCACCCTTAGCCTCTTCAGTCGGCGTCTTTTATTAGTCCATCCCTTATTCTTGCCTTGCGCTACACGGCGGTCAGATAAATTGCCACCCCCGTTTTGCATTATTCATTGGACTCCCTTCAGGAATATGCTGATTCGCACCCCCGACCTCTCTCATTTATATAAACCAACTACCAACCTCACCCATCTCAACCTTCAAAAACTTGCTCTAAAATGCAACATTGTTGATTCTCACCTTATATTCTACTGAAGGTAATATTCTAGTGACAACTGCATTAATGAATGTTTTACAATCGCACCTTAGACACACCAAAAACTTTTATAAAGGAGAACTACAAAACTAATGTAACAGCTACACATGATTTATTGATTTTCAAAATAATTGCTTTAAAATAAAACTCAATTAACATTTTATTTTTCCAAACCACTTTCATAGCATGAATCCTACCAAAAATCTAAAACCTCAACCACTAATTTAGGAATGATGAAATGACAACCTCAGAGTTTAAGACACCTTGTACACAATCTAATTTCGGTAAATGTTCGGTAAATGAAAAAGGCACTGTACTGGATTGGGCTGTACAGCTAAGCCTTGCTGAGCCTACTCTTGTTTAGGCGATAGCTTCAAGGCATGCGTTGCCATGGTGTATGATGTTCTGCGTTTAGGCTTGATTTGTGTCTAAATCGTATATATATATATGTACGATTACCGACAAACAAACATGGTTTTCTTCTTGAATCAATCAGTTATTAATTGTTATCCGAGTCCTCAAATACACAGTGAATGAATGAAGTGATCATTGTAATCACCTCGCAAATGAACAACATTTTTAGTTTTTCTGCATTAAAAAAATAAACACTAATCCAATGTTGATATTCAAATTTAATTTTATAAGAATATCGAATTTGTACAGCAATTATAATGTTATGGGTTGGATTTAATAAACTCAGGATATATTTTCATAAATTCTCTTCGCACTATGTGACACGATATTTCTTGTGATAACAATCGTTGGACCTTACTCATTCCAAAGTCCTGTACTGAACTCGAGACGTATAACATATCGATCTGCAATCAGTTCAAGTACAGCGTTTATGGTTTGTTTCCTTACAACCGTGTTGGAATTACCTCGATAATCTCCATCAAAGAGTAGCCTTTTTCACTAAAATTGTTGAAACCAGTTCTATACAGTTCAATTAATTGTGCTTTGCCCCTAAAACTCGTACAAAATTGCATGGAGTTTTTCTCTTTCTTCAAAACACTATTGAAATTGTAAAAAAAAAACCAAAGAAATTGCTCCTCCACTGAAAGTAGTCGCCACAAACTTACAGAAACTGTAAGTGTGTAGTTTGGTTATTTGTATTTCTTTACTAATTTTGAATTATTACTATTCAGTCGGAATCAAGTTTAAAACAATTGAGTGAATATATATAAATATATATTTATATATTACCATGTCATCCTTAAAGCTTCTTATATGCCTCCTTGGGGCTCGCTCTTCTCCTGGTCTTAACCTCTACCGTTAATTAATTATTTTTTTTTTAATATATATAATTATATATGTTGTTATTATTTTATTAATTCCCATTTGTTTATACTTTTTCTTTTTTTATTTTTATTTACATACTTATTGTTCTTTTCATTATTATTTTATCTTATATTTTTTATCTTGTTTTATAAATAAATATTGGAGGGATTTCTATTTTTCCTCTCCTCCGCTGGAGGGCAGCATTGCGGTGGTTCCACGAGTTAATCTGGAGGAGAGTTGCAGTTTACTTCTCAACACAAGTATTTCGCACTTTTTCCTGATGACAACGGATGTCAAAATATCGAAGTGAGTTCTGTAGTACCTTTCTTTGTTCTTTCCTATGTGTTAAAGTATTATATACATATATAATACTATATATATGTATAAAGTATTATATATCTTTATATATCTTTTCATAGGCAGAAGTAAGAATTTTTTAACTAAGAAAATGAAATTTACATTGTTGTTCCTTTAAATAATGTAAATTTCATTTTCTTAGTTAAAAAATTCTTACTTCTGCCTATGAAAAAGGTTATAAATAAAACCGAAACGTTGGCAACGAGAGTTTGATGTTTATCCTGGAAAATTGACCGAACCCCGATTAAAGAACACACCTACCTATATATATATATATATATATATATATGTTTGGATGAGTATATATACCCATCCAAACCATGGAAAGAAATTGAGAAATTTGAGTAAAATAATTTGACAGAGGCCTGTCTAGCCCAGTGGCTATGTACTTATCTTTGGACTATTGGATACAGGGTTCAATATCCACTCTAGCCCTCAATTTTTTCAAGATGGAGGTAAATAAATAGAGTACGTCGACTCTTTGATGGAACGTTATGACTGATTTCAGTTAATAATGTACCTGAGCTTTTCGCCAAGTCATGAGAAACTAACCGCCTCCTCTCGAATGAGAAAAAGGGGATAGTCCTGGTCAAGTGCCCAAGTGACCTCGCAGAGGTGGGCTTAATACAAGCTATAGCATAAGCCTTGCAGTTCTTATAATACTGATGTTTACTTCATGAAATACATCATCAAGAACTACAGATGTAAAATGAATATGGAATGGTCAAGAGTAACAATTAATTTGAAGTTGAGATATAGGAAATAATAGTTTAAAAAGGGAAGGAGTCAGAGATTACAAGAAAAAAAGGTATAGAGAGAAAAAAAGAAAGAATCAAGACATTAATCACATTGCGACAGGACAAGAAAACTTATGTCAGCCATTACCAGCCCAACGCAGTATCATCCAAATAAGTTTTGAGCCTGATAAGCAAATAAAGTGGTCGGAGCTTGCTGAAAAGTGAGAAAAAGTCTTTAAAAAAAGACAGGAAAAAGGTGGAGGAAGAAGAAGAGAAGTTTGGAACCCAGTTCTCGAATCAATGCACAATTCACAGGACTTTCGCTGCGGACATTAGCCTAAGATCGAGAATCCCTGGGAAGGAGCTGAAGCCGCTGTTGTGTATTCAATATGGAAAGAAGTTATAAGTAGACAGGCCTTAGCAGGGTGAGGGCGAAAGGACAGTTAATCCCACTGATTAGGCAACGCCGAGTAAGCCCAAGACCCGCGGACCTTGGCCCAGGGACATAACCTCCCCACCAAGCCTCGCAAGGGAAGTCTTGAAAAAGATAGGTGTTAACAAGATCTGACCAATAAAGGCTGACTACCATCAAAGCCAAAGCGCGAACTAAAGGAATTTCCAACCCCGGACACCAACCCAGCTTAACATTGATCCTAGTTATGCCTTTCTTAGTTCATATCATGATGGAACAACCACCTAGATATGTTAAGCCCCCCCACCACGACAAGGTGAAGGCATTTCGGGGGGGAGGGGGAGTGTCGAGGTAAAGCAGTCAGATCTGTACATGTATGATGTCACGTACTCGGTAAAAATACACTTTAGTTAGGCAAAAATTAGGACCCCAATGTAGAATATCCATTGTGTTGGATCACAAATAGTCAATTTTCAGCCTATGTGTCTTCTACCATGAATCTGACATTGCAATGTAATCAATCCATTATTTCTTGTCAACCATAAAATTCCCGTCTGTTACTGCATTAGTAATTTCAGTTCAGGATTTCTCATCTGAATTAGATGATTTTTATTTCCATGTTTATTGTAAAATTATATGCATACTTCAAAAGAAATTATTTTATCAGTTCAAATATTTTAAATATTTAAGAGATGCAATCACAATCAAATACTCAACATTGATCGTATTATATGTATATTTATATGTTGAATTGAAATATGCAGCAGCCTCTGCATTTACGACCTTTTTACTGACTTCTAATTTTCTGATTATTCTTCTTTCATTTTTTCAGTAATCCCCAAAGTAACTTTGCCAGAGACGTTTGAACTTTGCCAGTTGAAATAACATATCATGACTAGTTGAAAGAATAAGCAACTAATTTATTTACTCTAATTTATTTATTTATTTATTCTTCTTAAAGTAAGAACTGCTGCCTACCTAAACAAATATATATACGAACAAACCACAATATAAAATAGGAAAAAAAATACTAGGACCTTTCAACTGTAACAAGCGTCTTCAACAGAGTGAAAACCCTAAGACCGCTTGTTACGGTTGGAAAATCTAGTCTTGACTCTTGACAGTTCAGTGAACGTAACACAGTTCAGTGTCACATGTTCATTCAGACTACAGTTGTTGTTTAAATCCACATACTATTTTTCTTTGTAAAATAATTTGTAAGTTTTTCTGTTTCAAAATGTGTACTTCTGCCTATGAAAAAGGTTTTAAATAAAGACCGAAACGTTGGCAATGAGAGTATAATTTGAACCTGAAGAACTGATCGAGTCCCGATAAACTATAGTTTTGTATATATATATATATATATATATATATATATATATATACTGATAAAACGAAATACGATCCAAACTGGACACAATACGAGTTCGAGATTAACAAAGAGCAACACACAAAGTAGGGAAACACACTTACAGACTCGTATATATATATATATATATATATTTTCCTTTGGGTTGTCCGGGGAAAGGAATATGATTCGATGCGATGTTGACCAATGGGAGTAGAGTTACAGGTCCAAGCGTAAGGTCCCAGTTGCCCGCTGCTCAGCAAAAAGCCTTTGCGTTCTGCCAATAGGTATAGAGGTTGCACAGTCCCTCTGTGTTAAATGATGTTTGGCAGAAAACATTAGCCTCACTTTACAGTGAACTCCTGTTCCCTTTCTATTTTTGATTTTTGTGGTGGTTGGGTGTTGTTGTTGTTGTTTACTATTTTCTGTTACGGATATTGCTGGATATTCTTCCAGGGCTGGTATTTCGTCTGGGCCATTTCCTTGCCTGAAGATAACCAGAGAATGGTTGAAACATGTTGCAAATACCACCACCAGGTCAACAGTGCAGAACTTTTCATCACCTACCAGCCACCCATCAATAGCAGCAATAACATTCAACTGAAGAAAAAACATGAACATAAGAAACCGAAGAGAACAATATACAAAACCTACAACTTGAAGATGTTTCTACGAGAAGAAGTTGGATTCCAGTGTCAACATCTCTTAATAATCAAGAGGGACTGTGCAACCTCTACCCCTGTTGGCATGAAGATGAAGGCGGCTTTTCGCAGTAAACAACCGAGAGTATCATTTAAATATCCAGCAATATCCGTAACAGAAAATAGTAAACAACAACAACAACACCCAACCACCACAAAAATCAAAAATAGAAAGGGAACAGGAGTTCACTGTAAAGTGAGGCTAATGTTTTCTGCCAAACATCATTTAACACAGAGGGACTGTGCAACCTCTATACCTATTGGCAGAACGCAAAGGCTTTTTGCTGAGCAGCGGGCAACTGGGACCTTACGCTTGGACCTGTAACTCTACTCCCATTGGTCAACATCGCATCGAATCATATTCCTTTCCCCGGACAACCCATAGAAAACTGTATATAAGGACCAACGTCTGGGCCATTTCCTTGCCTGAAGATAACCAGAGAATGGTTGAAACATGTCGCAAATACCACCACCAGGTCAACAGTGCAGAACTTTTCATCACCTACCAGCCACCCATCAATAGCAGCAATAACATTCAAGTGAAGAAAAAACATGAACATAAGAAACCGAAGAGAACAATATACAAAACCTACAACTTGAAGATGTTTCTACGAGAAGAAGTTGGATTCCAGTGTCAACATCTCTTAATAATCAAGAGGGACTGTGCAACCTCTACCCCTGTTGGCATGAAGATGAAGGCGGCTTTTCGCAGTAAACAACCGAGAGTATCATTTAAATATCCAGCAATATCCGTAACAGAAAATAGTAAACAACAACAACAACACCCAACCACCACAAAAATCAAAAATAGAAAGGGAACAGGAGTTCACTGTAAAGTGAGGCTAATGTTTTCTGCCAAACATCATTTAACACAGAGGGACTGTGCAACCTCTATACCTATTGGCAGAACGCAAAGGCTTTTTGCTGAGCAGCGGGCAACTGGGACCTTACGCTTGGACCTGTAACTCTACTCCCATTGGTCAACATCGCATCGAATATATATATATATATATATATATGTGTGTGTGTGTGTGTGTGTGTGTGTTGATCTTCTGTTAATCGTCATGAACAGACGGTAATATGATTTATGTATGCGGCAAAACATATGTATTAATTTTTTTTTAAATGAAGTTATCTATAATTTAGAACCTAATATTTTTTTAAAATAACTACGAAACAAAAAAAATTTCTGACAGAAAATAAATTTCTTTTTGATTCTCGTTACAATAATAAATTGTAAACTTGTATCAATAATAGTTAATATGTGATGGAGATTGATTAATACATCTCTTTCATGAACTAGAAACTGTCATTGATAACAATTAAATTTCACGTTAATTAGTCAGTTATTGTTACAGTTTAAATCTCTAAATAAATTATTTTTTTAAATAGTTATAACATATATATGAAATCCTTATTTCTGAAATGGTATAAGAGACAGGTAAGTTTGAATTGACATTGACTGTGTTATGTTTATTTAGATATTGGCTGGAGGAGAGGCATTGCGTGTGTGGTGACTGACCACCGGCGCGCACTGACTCCCCGCATAACGGAACCGCGTAATAACTGCACTCGCCTCTTCTCACAGCTTAACAAACAATCCCTTCATTAATTTTGTCTTCACCTATCTAAATTGACAACTACATTTTCCCATAAATGTCATTAGATATGCATATATTCCTAAATAGTTGGGAGGCTCTACATATCAGAATAAATGTAAAGTAGATTGGTACACCGTACAAATTAGCTTAGTTCACTATCTACAAATAAGCTAACACTTATTTCTGTTAGAAAATAGAAAATATAGGAAATAGATCATAGAAAATAGAGCCACAGAGTAGATCTAATCACTTGGCACTATAGATATTTCAAACACATATCGTCATGAGAAGTAAATCAAAAGAGAAGGACAAACGGACAACAGAAGGAACTAACTGACACATAAAAGCCAAGTCAGTGATTTGATTTGGAGACACCGGGCTTATCACATTTCTTCTGCTTTATTTTCCCTTTCGACTTTTTTCTCATAACAAAATGTTGTTTTAAATGTCAATCAGATTTAGTGCTTAATCTGGATTGTGTTCTGTTTTTTATTTAATCTTATTAATTCATTTGTAATAAACATTAGCATATTAATCAAGAACTGGTTTACTTTTTGGTAACCCTCTTTGGTATTCTTTACTTCTCCTAAGGACTTACTGAGTGTTACCTAAATTACTGAAAATCCATAGTGTTCGTTCTATTCCGTTTTCTGAATTTTATTATTTATGTTATTCTGAATTAGTTAAATATATATTAATTATATTCACAAAAAGAATACACAGTAATGAAACAGAAACTCACTACTATATTTCGATGACCTCATGATCGGGAAGATAGTTGTGAGTTTCTGTTTCATTTTTGTGTGTTCTTTTTCTGAATATAGTTTATTTAGTTCGTGGAACCCTTCATTAAATGATTTTAATGATGAAACCGTTTTGAATATATATATATATATATATATTATTTTTTTATATAGAGATTGGGTTCAGGGTCAAACAACTCAACAAGAAAACTTTTAAACCAACATTTCGTCTATTTTTGTAGACATCTTCAGGACTACATTAATACAGAATTAATTAAAATAAGACGTATTATTTACTTTTATTAATAAATTCTGTATTGATGTATCCATAAAGATATCTAGAAAACGTTGCCGAAACGAAAGCAAAACATTGGCTTAAAAGTGTTTTTTTTGAGAACTGTTGAAAGTGAACCAAATTTCGATAAAGTAAACTAGTGTATAATATATGTGACCTAAATAAGTAAAGTAAATATATATGACCAGAAAGGAATTCTGAAAGCATAATGGAAAACATAGAATATAAATAGGTCAGGAATAGAAGTTTCCTATTTCAAAAATATATTTTTTAAACAAATAATATATTAAAAATATAAATATTCCTAGCATGAAGAAAAAGAATATACGAAAGTATGAAATTTTGAAAATTATAATCAATGAACCATTAAATGTATCTTTTGAAATGCGGATATTAAACACAACGATTCTACTTACTGAAACATGTCACACTGAATCTTCAATACCAATTTCAACATTAATTTTCTTTTTTGAATTCAAAATTATACTGATAAATGTCATCGACCAAAACTTTTTAAAGTAACACATCTCAATAAATGCTATTTCAATGGCCAAAATTATTATGATTAATGGTATACTGGTTACAACATTTCCAGCGTGTTTTTTCTTTTTTTTTTGCTCCTTTATTATAATTCTTTAAATGTTAAAATCATAGTATATGCTTCCTTAATAATAGAACTTTCCAATGTAGTTATTGCATGTATTAATTTATTCATATAAAGTATGATTACCGACCACAATTACAAATGACGTTCTCATTGCTAAAATCTCCATATTTTTTGCTTCACAAGGGTACAGTAGCTGTAAAACCTAGAGTGTATGCTACAAAAAAGATCTCTTAGATTAGATACAACACACTCATTATATAGTATTGCATAAATACAATCAATTTAAAGTCCCAAGCAAACTGCATGTTATTATGTATTCAGAAACAAATTATCTGAATCATCTTAATAATTTATAAATTTCGCTTCATACATATTCTTTTTCCCTCAGTCATGAACATTATTTTAAAATTAGGAATAAATTAAACTTATACCGGTATAAATTATATTTATATATGGCATTAAGAAGTTTAAACAGTTATGAATAAGTTATTGGGTTATTCTAACTTACTATAAAGAATTTGTAGATGTTTGTTTACATTGTATAAGTTATGAATGATTGTTAAAGATTAGGTATTTTTGGGAGGAGTTACTGTCGGGTTTAGTGAGAAGGGAGATGGTACAATAGCGTTCTCTACCCAGCTTACTCGAGGCGATTGAGAAATAAATAGTAAGTTAGGTGGGATTTGATGGTAGATAGAGACAGCACGAGACTGGGCGAGTCTAATCGGGTCCGCAGCTAATGGAGGCTCATGTACAAGTCAAATGCCATTGCCTGCGGCTTACTGGCAATGCTCCGACCTGGCATCGTGTGTAACTCGTGTGCCACCATGAGGCCCACTGCATCCCGACCAACATTCTCGTCAATGCCAACAATGTACAATTACCACCGCCTCATTCCCTCAATTACCTCCGATGCCTCTAAAGCCACATGACAATAGTAACAGAATTAACAGTAGCTGCTTGTTAACTAAATTCTGTATATACAATCTACTGAGATTGGAATAACATACATTTATGTATAACAAGATTTCACATAAACACGTGAAATAGTAATCAATTATCTAATCACAATATGAAATTGAAAGAAAAAAGACTAAGATATTTCAACCACAACAAGCGGTCTTCGTCAGTTGGGTTTTTGACTCTGATGAGACCGCTTGTTGTGGTTGAAGGATCTTAATCTTTTTCTTCTATTTCATATTGTGGTTTGATCATACATTTATGTATATATATGTGTGTATACATAAGGGTACATTAACTGCTTCTATTCAAATACATTAAAACTTATTATTTCTTGTATGAACTTAAAATTACTCTCTCTCACACACACACACACACACACACACACACTTTTCTCTCTCTCTCTCTCTCTCTCTCTCTCTCTCTCTCTATCTTATACACTCTATCTCTTTTATTTTCCCTCTCTCTCTCTGTCTATCAACTTCTCTCCCTCACTTTTATGCTCTCTTTCCCTTTTTTCAAAGCTCAGCATATATCCTTTTTGACTATCGTTCACTTATGAAGCAAAATGTATGACACTTGTATGAGCTAAGGGAATGTCTTATTACTGGATAGATTCTGTACTGCATGGCGCTCAGAAGTACGAGTGATTGTAATTACTTTCTGTTTCTAATATTTATCGTACTTTTTCAATATGTAATTCTGATAAATTTATCAACTGTTCCTGCGTGAAACACTTTTTATTGTTTGAATTTCAAGTATTTTCCAGAATAGGTTAGCAAGAGTAAGGAAATCTTGAAAATTCCTTAGGCAAGAAGCACTAAAACCCCAGTTTTATGTATGATATCAGCACCAAAGTGGTGAACTTAGCAACTACTGCTAATTTCGATAATTTATGTTAAAGGGAAGATCAGCTACCATCACAAACAAACATATATATCAATGTATGAGTCAACTAATATTGTATCCTGCAAACGATGATTCAACAGAATAATATATGGATGAAAAAAAGAAAGAACCAAGATAATAAAATTAAACAGTACAAATAACTTCTTAAAATGTTAGTGGTCACCAGTGAGTGGTCAATGTCCTTTTTTTTAAAACTGAATAGATGAATGTAGACTTCATAGAAATAGGAACTTCTCATAGAACCAAATTATTAAATATATATCATAATTTAATAATAATAAACAAAATAACTGTTTAATTGATGTTTCCGAATTATTTTGAATTACTTTATGATCTTAACTGTATTGGAGACTTTCGAAATTATAACTATTGTATAAAGAAATTGCAGTCAGATATTTTTTTCCAACTCTGGATGTCGTGCCAATGACTATGTAAAAATATCTTAGTAATGTTTATTATATAAGGATGACTCGTGAAAGGTGTCGTTAATATTCATTTCTTGAGTACCTGGTGACACAATACTAATCGGCTAGTGGTTTGTTTAGTTACAAGTTTGATTCAGTCTGCTAAATGTAGTCCACATACTTGTAGTTTCTTGCTTCAATAATTCCCTTATAAAGATAGCCGCTTCGTTCTCTCTTTACAGCTACACTTCCCATCACATTTTTTTAAGATATCAAGGCGGTTCTCTTTAATCCCCCCTCTCTTTTTCCTCTAAGAAGTAGGGAAGTTCAAAGAAGCTGTTTCATTCTGCTATTATTCACCAATAGTTGCAGCGGATTAGGGTAATTATATTGGGTTGAAGTTGTGAAGCGTGTTATAAGAATTTCGCGCAGTTTGGTCGCTCTGATAGATCGGTGGGCAGCTCGCTGCAACATGATGCCCCTTCACCGTCACTCCTTACTGCTCTCTCAATAGCTCTCGATAAATTAGGCCGTTTTCAATTTAGTCGACCAGTCAAGTGTTTCAAGCCACGATCCTAGTAATTGAACAACGGTACTACAAACAAGCCATTCCACCAATCCTCTCCCATCTCCTCAGTGAAAACCATATTCAGAGTCCAGCTTATCATTTATAGAGTATTAGAAAAAACTACCATTGCGACTAAATTACTGCATACATATTTACAATACCTGAAATAGATAATGAAATAACTACATCAAGTTCATAACATGGTCAATTGCTATTGGATTCAATTGTTTCGCATTGTTATTCCATATCTTAATTTATAATTCTTGTCACGTACACTCCATAATTTACATTTTAAAATTTCTTAATACCTAACTAAATATTTTTTTACTTCATATGAAAAAAAAGAAAATAAACTGTTTTTATAATAATTTCATTAACACAAGAAAAAGGAATCACAATTTCTAAAAAATATGAAAAGTTCTTCAAAAAGATGTAAGTAAAATGATTAGAACTGAGTTTGCTAACCTTACGTTGGCATTCTTTTCGTAATTATAAAATTAGTTTCCTGCGATATAATTGCACTTGCCGATTTTGCCAGTAAAATATTTCTTTACAGATTAATGAAAAATAAGTAAGGTTTGATAAAATAATTGATAAAATAATTGATAAAATAATTGATAAAATGTCTGATTCGAGTCTATTCAGGTTACATTTCTCCTTTTAACCTTGGGGTATTCATTGAAATGTAGGGATTAATAAATCACAGTAATAATTTGTTTTCTATATTGAAAGAATTAAAATTATGAAGGGTATAAATTTTGGAAATTGATCGTAAAATTTTTAATGACTTCATTAAATTAACTACAACATCAAAGTCATTTGAAAATTAATAAATATGAATAGATAGATGGATAATTGGATCGTATTTTAATTGCATTGGGGAACATAAACTTTCGAAACTGTAGTAATTGTTTTTATGGTAAAAATAAGAATGTGCTACAACGTGCTGTAGCACAGGATGACCTCATTACTAAAGAGTAATAAGCTGGAAGAGCGAGACAACTTAAATGGCTTGGAGCGGACGACATCAGGAGCATCGGAGGTCCCAACAAGAAGGGATATCCATCAATCATCAGAGGACTGCCGCCGAAGAGTGGTCTCTGGCTCCCGCCAAGGCCACCAGTGACAAAGCTACGAGAATTAATTACCGTTTTTTGTTGTCCCACTGTGTTTTTGTCCAAGACTGCCTCCGGTCCAGACAAAAGGAGCTCTTGTGGTAATTACAAGAAGGACTCAGGAGGGAGGAGATGGGATAAATCATAAAGGGCAGGTAGGCAGAGGGGGGGAGGCTTGTCAACTGGCGATACGATTTATAACCTATAATCTGAGACGCGGTGTCATAATACGCTTTGTCTCAGCCTCTCGGCAACCCGCCATTAGTTTATCTAACGCTCTCCCCATTACCCACCTTGCCAACTACACCCAATAACTGGAAGCATAAATCAAACTGAGCTCCAAATATACATGTCTCCCACGAGCGAACCCTTATGTATCACAATCTTCCCAGAAACACGAAAATTGCGTCGCAAAAAATCACTAATGATACCTCTTCCAATCCCCAACTAATTTACTTTCCCAGCCATTAAAGAAAAACAATATTATATACAGCCTTCTCCAATAGTATACCTAGTTTGTCTGTTGGAAGAAAAAGAGAAAAATTTAACTAGCATACATTTGTAACATGTATGTTTCAGGATATCGAAAGTTTGTCAATAATTTATTAATACACAATATAAAATTAATCTCATTAACCTGTTATAAAATTGGTTAGTAGAATATATCGTTTTAGTACTTCATTGTAATTTACAGTTATTTAAATATAGATATTTGTTTGTATTGTACGAATCTCATGTCTTGTACACTTCTTGATGGTAATTGAATGTAATGCAATCCTTACTAAAATAAAAAAAAAAATTAAATTATTGTATAACATAGGATTATTGTGATATTTTATGATTATCGATACCTATTTATAACGAGTTAACATTTATGGGACCAAAAACCGATTATAATTTCGAAAAATGTTTACCATCTCTTTAATTTCTGGTTGGTGTAATTAAAAAAATTTGGCATTACTTTTAACCCGAAATAAGTGCTTGGTCTCCCTTTCTCTTTTCTCCTGAAAATGGATTGCCCGAAAATTTCAGTTGTAAGTGTGTTTCTTTTCTCTGCACGCTATATATATATTTATATAGGTGTGTTCTCTAATCGGGGTTCGGTCAATTTTCCAGGATAAAAAATTAAACTCTCCTTGCCAAAGTTTCGGTTTTATTTAAAACCTTTTCATAGGCAGAAGTAAACATTTTCTTAGTTAAAAAATTCTTACTTCTGCCTATGAAAAAGGTTTTAAATAAAACCGAAACGTTGGCAACGAGAGATTAATTTTTTATCCTGGAAAATTGACCGAACCCTGATTAGAGAACACACCTATTCTATCAAACGGTCGATATATTATTGAATCTGTTATATATATATTTATAAATATACCATATATATATATATATATATATATATATATATATATATATATATATATATATATTAGTATAAGTGGGCAGCAAATCTTCTTGAAGACAAATGGAATTAAAGTATGCAGCAGCTTCTGCATTGACGACCTTTTTGCTGATGGCCTCGATTTTTCTTACTATCATTCGGTGATGCTGAGGCAACTTCCATATATGCTGGGCCAGAGATATATATATGTATATGAGTGTATATATATATATATATATATAATCAATGATCAACTACAATATGAAATGAGAAAACAAGACCAAGATCTTACAACCGTAATATAATATATATATATATATATATATATATATATATATATATATATGTGTCTTATAAAGTGGTTCATGTTATAGATAAGGTTGATTTAGAAAAACAGACACATGGAGTATGATTAATTGCTTCTTCAGGATTTAAAATGCATAATATTAAAGTTCACACACCTATTTTCTTGATAATGCCAATAATCAATATTTAGATTGTTATGTTTATTTTATGTTAAGTATAATTAGAGGGAATCGTGATAAAATTATTGTTTCTCATTTATTGTTATTTTGATTGCAATAGCGGTTAGGAAAAAAACATCTGAATTGAATGATTGCAGGGCATTGATCTGAGAAGAAATGTGATTTCCCACTTGACAATACTAATTGCGCTTGATTAGCCCGCTAGGTGACACACAGCCTCTCCAGGCCATGTTAAAGATCATATCTCAAATTCCATTCATTGCCCTCTTTATTCTTCCTATATAAATACTCTCAATTACTGTCCACCTGTACTCATTATTATACAATTATCTTTTTCTTACTGCATTGATAAAATATAAACTTAATTTTCTCTGATATTTATCTAGACATTGAAATATCATAATCGAACTTAATAAACATCAAGAAGGTTCAATCGTTTTATTTAATTATATAGTATAAACATTTGTTCTGATGTATACGTTATAGAATTTGATTATATGGATTAATGGTTATGAATGTTGATCAATTTTGTTGGGGCATAGTCATGACCTTCTGTACTTTTAACTTTCTGCATTCCATTTACAAACCAACTATTCTATAACCACATTTTCTTTCTGAATGTTCTGAATTTTCTTAGAGAATAGACATTTTTTCACCTACATTCACATTATACCGACTAACTTTGAGCAGTAATATCATTTTAATAATTCCCTTCGCTTCAACTAAAAAGGTCTATACCTAGATCCCTCTCAAAATGCCTTCATCAATTTCTTAGTAATATTAATGATTCCTGAGGGAAAATTAAACCATTAAAAAATAAATTATTTGATTTTGGCTATCCCTTAAATTTAGTTGTAATTGTACAGTCGTATGTATGTATGTATGTATGTATGTATGTATGTAGTATGATATACTACAGGCGATGTATATCATAGTTGTAGGTCTAGGAGAGATCGTAGTGAAAATACCATCTTCATAAACACATTTCTCCTCGTCCTCAAAGACTGAGTATTGCTATTACGTTGTGTTCAGTAATGTACGGCTGATGTTGAAATATCATCGTAATCTTAGATGGTTTATTTCATAATTTTATTACACTACTACAGCTATAGTACAAAAAATATTATACAAATGAGCAAATAAATTAAAATTAAAACTCAAGAAAAAAATAAAAATTGATTTTCATGTTTCACGATAATTTTGGCAACCCATGACCTTCAGGTGAATAATGAAAGATATATATCTCTTCACTTTTTTTTATCTACATCATGTCGGTAAAAATATCTTGTTGATATTACTCTATTTTAGCATATAGTAATATATCAAACAAGATTTCTTTACAAACACGTGATATAAAAATCAACATCTAAACCATACAACTAACTTCAGTATCAGTTGTATTCTGACGGAGACCAATGTTTTGATTGAAAAACCTTATTTATTTTACTGATTTCTTACTATAGTTTATGAAAAAGTATTACTGGTCACTTACACTTATAAAAGCCCACTTGTGAGAAGCCTGTTTATAAGAAATAATAACCAAGTCAAAGGAAATAAATCTAGTATACGAGAATGCATGTACTTATGGGGACTGTGAAACCCAAACACAGTGGTACGACCACTCTATCAAGTAGGCTAACCATGCACTTAATGGTTCGAGCACCCAAAAAAAATATGCAAAAAAAAAAGTAAAATTAACACGAGGGATGCTACTTACAAATCCAAAAATAATTCAAAAAGTAAGTAACCAGCACAAACTGAGAATTTTAAAAGCTATAATAATTCAAAAACCTAAAAAACTCTTAAATATGCAAATCGCAAATAGTAGAAACATTTTAAAGCACTTTAACTCACATTAAGGGCATCCAGATGTAAATATTAAATAAATTTAAATTTTAAGTACATTAAATTAAGTAATTTGATATTAACGATTTTCATTTTGAGTATTGGCAATTTTTATAAACTCAAATTTATTTAAAGTGAACATCTTTTATGACTTGATTCAAGGTAAGGATAGATACAATATTTTTCATTCCCAAGGTGAATGAATCAGTTATAAGCAAGCTACGAACTAGGGATTTAATACATTCATAACATGAACACGTTAAGTTTTTAATAGCTCTAGAGTTTTATACCACTTTATGTAATATTCTGCATAAATGAGATGCTAATCGCCTGCTCCAGATTCCTGTCATACAGTCCTCTGACAACAGTACCTGGTCACGAGCTACTTCCTCTTTGATCGACAGAAAATAACTCACTCAACTGGTCTACCGGACCTCGTCCAGACTTCTCGTCTACCAACCTGACACCTTCTCCACCACCCACTATACAACTTAATCACTCAGTTGAAATTAATCAATCTTTCAAATTAAACATAATAACACTAAGTGGAGGAAATTTAATATAATTGAGCTTAATTTATGAGCCTCAAAATAAATAAATCCCAAAAAATAAGTGTTTCGTGCCTTATAAGTAAACATAATTTGGGAAATATTAAATCACAGATGAAGAGATCTAAAGCAAATTTGATTAGATTAATTCAATCTAGAGAAATCCAGGATGTTTCAAATTCATAGCATTTTAAATAAATTCTAATATCTAGAAACTCAGATATAATCAGTAATAAAACTTTAAACAAAGGGTTACATGAAATATGGCTATTGAGTCCCATCTCACTTTTATTTCCCTAAGTGGAAAATATATTCTTTCTTTATCTCTTCCAAACTCCTAATACATTTAAAGGAATGGAATAAAATGAACATTCCAGCTGTCTGACATGTTCTATTAATAACCATATATCGTGAAATCTTTATATATATATATATATATATATATATAGAAAATGCCAAGCTAAAGTATATATATATATATATATATATATGTAATGGACTAGAAATCTTAGCTATTGTGATAGATTTATTTACGTTTAAAAAGTTAATCTCCTCAAACAGAAACATATACAACATATAAAGAAATATAGTGGAAAAAATGAAGAATTAGATGTTAATTACAGAAGAGTGGAGTTTTTTTAAAGAATTTAATTTAAAGAAGTGAAATTTATTACACAAATCAGGCTGACTGAAAAACAGTTTTATATGAATTGTATAATATAATTATGTCGAGAAATAAAAATTTAACTTTTAGAAAAATAATAAAAAGGCATTTAGAATAGTATACAATGAAGTAAATTAAAAATTAAGTTCAAAGATTTAAAGATAAATAATAATAGTGTTTGCCAATGTATTGATCAATTGTGACTAATATAGTTGATTTTAGTTGCATTCACTTTTCATTATACTCGTACGTTCGTGGAGATTTACAGTTATTGTCATAGTACATTTGGTTTCGTTTAAATTTTATTCATTTACAAAGAATCCTTTTACAAAGGATTGTTTGTAAATGAATTTTTACAAAATTCATTTAGCTTTTTATTTTTAATCTGTAATGTTCTTCAAATAATGTTATACGCAAGTAGAGAAAGAAGTTGGGCCTTGGATTTATATCAGCCATTTCATATGGCTCTTTTAAATTCATGACCTAAAGAAGGTTTGATTTTGTTCTGATTAAGCAAGTCGTAAATCAAGTATTGATTACTGGTATAAATAGAGTAATTATAAGGTTGATGTTTGAAAAGGAGAGCCAAGTTGAGTCAAGGATGTGGTCGACGGTTCAGTTAGCCACTATCGGTCTCCATCTCCCATTTACATATAATTGTCCGCTCTTTGTCTCCAGCCGTCTCCTTGGAAGGCTCCCAGGCCTGCCGAGGAAGTCTTCGCCTACTTTGCAATTCATATGGGGTGCTCATTAGAGCCGGCACCCCCTCCACCAAGCAAGCCTTGCGCCCGCCCCCCCTCAGGGATCTGCCATCCTATCCTGGGGACTGCCAGACTTACACTGGCCAACACTTGATCACGCTTCTCTCTCCTCAAACAACCCTCCAAAAAAAAAAGCCTCTTATTCATTATTATTCTAGTTGTAGTTTGATTCGTGCAGAGCTCTTCAAATAGCGGACAGTTTCAAGATAAAAAAAATAACCTTTTTCATTAAAGTGTCAGAACTCTTTGGCTATCGCTCTATTAAGTTTAGCATTTTGTGCGTATCATTGCCAAAGAGCAAAGCTATTTTAACTGTACCTCTGAATGCCTTAAGGGAGAATTTACACGGTCTAGATAAGACATCCCTGTGAAGTGGCTCAGGAATCTCAACTATATTCTTCTTTCCATTGACTACTAACACTAACTCAAACGTACTAAAAGATATGTATGAAAGCACTGCTCCACATTGCTCAAACTGCAAATTAAATCAAAGTAACGATTCCATAAATAATACAAATATTTTCTAGATACATTTCTCTTAAGGTTGTTTTGATGTGAACCACCCCTACAATCTTTCTTCATTATTGATCCCCTACTTCTTTGATTCAGGTTTCGGAGACAATGTTTCATTTACGATTCGTCATTGCTAGTTTTTCGTCTTTCGGTTATTTCACAACATAGAAGTGTAATTGCCCTATACATCTCAAATACCTTAATTTAAAAGCCGGATATTTGCCAATATAAAGGCAAATATTTATTTATGTAAATCTCATTAAAAAGTTCTCTTTATTCTCGTAAATGAAGTTAAAATATTTTTGAATCAGCTGTTTTTTTTTCAATGTTACATTGTTTATGAAAATGATAAAGTTGTGATTCAATTAAACGAAAGTTTAAATGGATATTTATATCACACTGTGACGCAAAAAATGACTAAAACAGATACAGTTATACAACGTGGATTGCTAAAATCATACAGAACTATATTTAGTGGTGTAATTAGAAATGTTTAAAAAAAAACTAAACTGTTATTATTTTAAAGCCTAATAAATAACCTAAACTTAAAATTCAATTTAACTCATAAAAATCATGCTTTTAAACGAGGCAAACATGTCTACAAAATTATATTGAAAGAGTAATAAATAAATTGAGTACAAATTCATGGATTAGAAAGAAGAAATAATAATAATGTAATGTAAACTTCATTACAGTTTGAAAATAAAAGTTCATTTTAGTTTAAACAAAGTGATAAGCATCAAATAATCAAAATACATCAAAATTTTTCAAAAAATCATTTTCTTTTTGAATATGCAATAGAATTTTCTGTGTTTCATTTTTAAAGAAACAAAAAAAAAAGAGTATGCATAACCTTATTACTGCACTGAACTCTTTATCATTGAGTACAGTATTTATCATGCTTTATTTTTCTTACTGAGCCACTTTCTTTTCCAATTTTCATCAATAATATTGAAGATTATATCCATCATAATCATATTTAACTATTACGAACTTCATCAATAATAATTTGACTTTTTCGATAAAGTATCCCATATTGTGCTAATGATTCTGTATTTAAGTTTATTTAATAAATCATGAATTTTCATTACTTACCTACACTACAAGAAAGTTTCTTGCCAACAGATAAGAATCACTGTCTATTAAAGTGAGCAAAAAAGTTGTCAATGGCAACCTGTTTTTTATTAAAAGTATTTAAATTATTTTTAGTCTAATTATTTGTAAGTTTTTCATTTATAACAAAAAAAATATGCTCACAAATGAAACCTGGGTCTTTATTATTTCATTACTTTGGTAATGAAAATGAACGCACGATGTTAGACTGACAGGTGACTTATAGATTTATATATTAATCAATGATTAGGAGTATAATAATATTATAATAACACTATTACTGTCCATGAAAATTTGTTAAATCTTTTAATTATTTAGTTTAGATGCATTGTGCATTTAAATATTTTTCGTTCCTCCTTCAAAAATGTTTAAGATTGCAAACATATTAAAATACTCCTTAAAATAAGGAATTTTCAGCTTTAATTTCCATTTTAAAATCTTTATAGATTCTTGTATAAGAATCTAAGGAATGCTGAAAGCCTTTCCTACATTGACCGAGCAGAATAAAAGTTTTGTATTTAATAAGAACAAGAATTTAAATTTTTAGTTAAGTCAAGATAAATTGAATGAATTTAGAACTTTATATAAGAATGAATGAAAATTAAATTTTATTAGAGTAGAAAGAATGTTTAATAAACTCGTTTTAGATATTGATCTATTCTATTTCTTTTATTATTAATAAAATTTTAATTTATAGCTAATCTACTTATTTTTATATCCCCATATTATAGAAAACAATGTAAACACTAAAAACTATCCATTTACTTGAAAAGTAGGAGGAGAATATAAAACACCACTTGCATTGTCAAATAGTTTGAATCAAATATCAAACCCTTTAACTTAAAATTATTTATATTAATTATGTTATTATTCTGCTCTTTATAAACATTTTTTGAAGAAACCAAAAATTGGATGGTTTAACAAATACGAAAAATCAAAACAATGTTAAAAAAAAAATGAAGAAATACTAAAACTTTAGGATTTTTGTTGTTAAGAAATTTCTTAGAAGTTTTTTCATTTCTCTTTTAGCACTTTACGTACTATGCACCATATACATTTACGTTTAAAATGTTTATCTGAAGTTAATTTTTCATTTTTAAATCCAACTTCTAACACCAATGTTTCAACTTTATGTTAAATGTATTTCATAGGTGGAAGAATAAAATTTTACTAATTATATATATTTAACAAGGAATCAGTTATCACTTAACTATAAAAATTATATTGTTAAATTAAATCGTATTTATTAAAATATATTATATTTACAAGATTAAAATTAATTTAAGTTATAGTTTTGTTAGGTCATTTTAATGTTTTGTTAAAATAGTCCCTTTTTTTTAAATCAATAATGTTGGTAATGAAGTCAGTAGAAATGGTTTATTCGATCTAGACAATTATTTAAAAAAAAAAAAAATATGAACATGGTTATTGTAGCCAGCATCGATAAACGCATTTATCGTTTTTCATTCTATTTGAAAATTCAAAATTTGATTTGAACCTCAAAAATTAAACAATTTCTCAAAACTATTTCATTATATTCTATTCTACTAACAAATATATTGTATATATCAGGTTTTATTTATATATGCCAACGTGCAATCTAAAGTAAGAAATTCAGAAATGGCACTCAGGTTTTTCTTCAGATTAAGGTCCTCTACAGGGTTCTTAATGCATTCAGCAAATCAATAGAAGGATTCCTAATTAATGAAAATTCTTTCCCCAAACAAATATATTTTATTAGTGATAAAGTAGCAGGCTCTTTCATAGTCAGGATTCTATTCATATATTATTTTTCTATTCCGTTGATTAATATAAAATATATGTAAATGTATATTATATATATATTTGTAAATTTTGGTAGCAGTTCTTCCTGTATACATACATTGTTAAAAATTAAACCTTATTTAGCCGAAACTTGCTTTTTCATAAGTTGCTCGAGTTTCCGGAATAACGGATATATATATATAGAGTTCAATGTACATAAAGAAACATAGAGAATTTAAAAACTGACCAACCCAACCGTCTCCAACGGTTATATTCTCATCTTAACCACATATATTTAACACTATTTTTCTTTATCGAGGTTCGGCTCAGTGTCAAAAAAGACGTGGTATTATTTGACTCTGGAACAAACCTCGATAAAAAAAATATTATTATATATATATATGTAGAGTAATCACAACAAATAAACACTTGATGGAATCAATGAAGTTTTAACCACAAGGAAACGAAAAAAAAATAGAAATAAATACTCTGATGTCTTTTACTTTATGTCACCAGAGAGCAAACAAAGTATGAAATAAGAAGGTAACAGAAGTTAACCAGAAGGAAGGTAACAAATCCGTCAAAGTTTCGTTAAAACTTAGCTGTTTCTTTACTTTACGTCTGGTTAAATTGTATGTTACTTTCATATTTCTTACTTGTTTGCTCTCTGATGTCATAAAGTGAAAGGCCGCAGAGCATTTTTTTTCTTTTTTCTTGTGGTTTAAACTGTATATATATAATTATATACTGTTAAATTACACAAAGCACGACACAGAAAAAGTAATAAAAGCACACTTACAGAATTCTCGACATTTCGAACTGTTGTTCGTCATCAGGAGTAGACTACAAGAGAGAACGAACAACAGTTCGAAATATCGAGAATTTTGGAAATGTCCTTTTTATTCCCTTCTCTGTGTCATGCTTTGTGTAACTGAAAGTTTTATAGTGGTTGTGGACCGTCTCTTAAATTTAGTATATATATAACCCAATTAAATGAAACGATTCCACGAACTAAATAAACTATATTGTCACAAAGAACACTCAGAAATGAAACAGAAACTCACTACTATATTTCGATGTCCTCGTCATCAGGAAGATAGAAACGAGTCGCTCCGCAGGCAGACAACGACTATTATATATATATATATATATATATATATATATATATATATATATATATATATATATATATAAAAGAAAATAGTCAATGTTCTATATCAGTTAAAAGAAAAAAGGTATTATCATGGCTGTATTAACGACTGAGTAGTTAACAGTCCAGGCACATTGAAATCCGGAGCGGTAGCCTCAGTTGCCACTACAATTCAGGAGGATAGAACTTAGTACATTCAAGACTACCCAATTAGTTTAGTGTTTTATCACTCTAATAAAATTTAAATACATGTACACTTTTAGCTAAAATTGAAGCAATGTAAATCCCAACTTTTAGTATGTATAAGGCACAATGTAATATTTACATAGAACAACAGGTTGAAGAGGACACGAGAAGAGATTGATGGGTGAAGTGAAAGCAAAGACGGACCTGATTGCGACTAAGGCATCAATTTAGCGAGTTAAAACGGATTGATAGTGACTCTAGGAGGGTGGGTGTAATATTGATGCAGATGGGTCTGGTGGAATCTACAAGATTGATGTGTCCCTCACTCTATGAATTATTCCCGTCCTCCCCTTCTACAATCTATCTGTGCCTTGACGTAACTGCACCAACAATACACTGGCTGTCCTTTACTTGAAGGGGGTGCTGTTCAACCCTCTTAAACTCCAATCAGCCAATAGCAACTGTGCAACCAGTTATAGATGAAATTAATTTTGTCTCTCAAATCACCCAGCAACTGAACCTATCCTCCATATGTTATCTCTACACAAAGGCATACTATAGAAGAAACAAGAAAACTAATCTTTCCTTACACATTTTCCAGGCTGCATAAGTCGTTCAATCCTGTTCTAACTCTTACACTACAGGCTTTCATCTTTAGTGTTGTTCTAGTGGCAAAAGTGCAACTGATATGAAGTCTTTCATACCTAAAACCTCCCCTCTGCAGAAATTACACAGAAACAACTCAGCTTTATTAAATATATACGAATAAGTTAAGTAGGATTAATAAAACGTTTTCAAAATTCATTTTTTTTAAAAAGAAAATATATTTAGATCTTTATTAACTGTGCAATCTGTTATAGTGTGGTATTTACTCATGTTAGGAAAAGTATTAAGTCTCCACACAAAAAAGTTTATTACAAGAAATTAAACAACGAGTTTCGAACACTTGATGTTCTTCTTCAGGTTACATCTGCTCTCCTGGGGAGGTTGTTCGGGAGGTGAGACCAGGCAAGGACAACCATCCCAGCGGGGGAGATGCAACCTGAAGAAGAACATCAAGTGCTCGAAACGCGTTGTTTAGTTTCTTGTAATATACTTTTTTGTGTGGAGACATAATAGTTTTCCTCACATATTTAGATCTATTTAGTAGAGTCCCAACTATAAAATGAAAGCTAAAGATTTTGACTAATTAAAAATTGACTATGGTATTCCCCTTTCTTTAAACACATAGTAATTTACTTATTAATGTCATTGCTTGAACATGTAATTCAAAAGTTTTTTCATAAACTAAAATTGCAGTAGTCGATGTTCAATAACACAAAGATTGCTTTGTTTTTTATTATTTTCTTTTACACCCTGGGAACAAAATAGCGCTAAATTAAATTATGTGTTACTGAATTAAATAATGCTCGATTTATATTCCATAAAACTTGGCAAACAACTGGAGTGGCGTAAAAAAATCACCAAGCACAAACTATATCACTTTTGTCTATACTATAATTATACTAAGTTTTTTTTTATAACTATAACAAATAACAATGGATACTATGTACCATCAGCAATTTTGGTTCAAAAGCCCTTGGGTATCTAAGCAGTTGGTTGTTGGATGATGAGAATTATGGTTCAAAAGCCCTTGGGTATCTAAGCAGTTGGTTGTTGGATGATGAGAATTATGGTTCAAAAGCCCTTGGGTATCTAAGCAGTTGGTTGTTGGATGATGAGAATTATGGTTCAAAAGCCCTTGGGTATCTAAGCAGTTGGTTGTTGGATGATGAGAATTATGGTTCAAAAGCCCTTGGGTATCTAAGCAGTCGGTTGTTGGATGATGAGAATTATGGTTCAAAAGCCCTTGGGTATCTAAGCAGTTGGTTGTTGGATGATGAGAATTTTGGTTCAAAAGCCCTTGGGTATCTAAGCAGTTGGTTGTTGGATGATGAGAATTTTGGTTCAAAAGCCCTTGGGTATCTAAGCAGTTGGTTGTTGGATGATGAGAATTATGGTTCAAAAGCCCTTGGGTATCTAAGCAGTTGGTTGTTGGATGATGAGAATTTTGGTTCAAAAGCCCTTGGGTATCTAAGCAGTTGGTTGTTGGATGATGAGAATTTTGGTTCAAAAGCCCTTGGGTATCTAAGCAGTTGGTTGTTGGATGATGAGAATTATGGTTCAAAATCCATGATGGGTTATTAACATTTAATAAATCATGCATTCTTACATTATGAAAAGTCAAACTTAAGATGATGTTGTTAATATTCAGGTATAATAACAAGAGCTAGCCAAAGACTACGGCCTTTATGAATGAAGATATTTCTAGAAAAATTATAGCCGATTCTAAGTTCATGAGCTATTACTTACAATTAATTTACAGGTATGACAACAGGTACATAATCTAAACGTTACAGTAACGTTAGCAAATTGATTAAAACATATTCTCAATTATTTACTGTTTCCCTGAGTTACTTTTGTATGACGTCAATCCAAAATCAGCACCTCTTCTTGCCGACAGGAAAATTTATTATTGATTGCAAAAACACGTAAACTTGTAACAACGGTATTATATTACATTGAAATAATATAAAATTGATTGATTTTGCATATTTCTGTTTTCAATTGAGATTAATGTTTATTTAATGATTTTTCTATCCTTCTAAATATGATTAAAATTGATATATGCTTTATTTGATGTTCTCTTAGTTTAATAAGATATTGCAACAATAGGACACAATTAGAGTTATGAATAATTCAAGACCGTAGTCTTAAAGCGTTTGGAGCTCGGTGAGGTGTAATGGGGAAGGTAACACTAATAACTCAGCGTTACTAGCAGAGGATAATCAAGCCGCAGCACCCACCAAATCAATTTACTGCTTTGATTTAAAACCCACTCTTCTTCAACTATTACGTCTTCTCCTCATTCATCCTCAATAAATCCGTCCCTATCCCTTCCAAATTATTAACCTTAAATATATAAATTATCGAATTAATTCAAACTGTTGAAAGATTTATAGTGTGTTGAAATAACCAACTTCATTGCTTCTCAATTAAGTACTGAACTTTACTAAAACGATCATTTTAATCGGAATATGAAGATAAGAAACTAAAAGCTCGCCACCTTTGGAAGGTTTTTATAAATCCACACTTAAAAACAAATTGAAGAGTTACTAAAATATAACGTGCCACAAAATTGTAAAACGTCAAATAATCCAAAAAAAATATCTCTTTTTTATATGAAAGAAGCATTGGAAGGAAATTTACAAATTGGATAATATTTTAATACTTTATTTCCATCGCTTTTTTTATATATTACCTAATTCTCTTTCTGTTGAGCAGGTTTGTCATCAATTCCAACAGTTAAAAAAGTACACAAAAATAATTCTTTACTCGATTAAACTTTTCTTCAAACTGTTATTAACATATTAATAATCCTTATTTCCAAACTATTTATGATACATAAAATCTTATGCGAAAAATTTTGGTGTTTAGAAAAATAAACTGAAGCTTCTTGAACTCAAACTGAAACAAGCAATTTTAAGTTATCCTTTAAAATAGTTGATTATGACGGATTTCTTGTTTAAATCCGCAATAAAGCAATGTTAATTTTGAGTTGCGACTTAATTTAACACTATCAAATTAAGTAGAAACTTAGTTCTACAGTATGACTTGCACTCTGCTCTCTGTGCGATGTCAGGTATTTGTTATAGAACAGTACTCTAAATACACTTGACTTATGTCAAATTTGGGATCCTCAATGTAGAATCATTGTGTGTATCACAATGGGCCCAATGTTCGGCCTATGTGTGTTCCCTTATGGAATTGCCACTTCCACCTACAGTGTTGCCAATTACTACTGCTAATATATTTTAAGTTTTTGTATGTTATGTATAATGATGCAAGGTCTTTGTTTTATATTTTTAGTAGAAACCTTATTTCATTTTTTTATATATATACAATTTTAATTATTGCTTTATAGTTGTAAAGCATTATGTTTCGCTTAATGCAAACTAAAAGACTACTTGAATATCTGTAAATTCCCGATGAGTTCTATCAAACATATCATGGTATTACTTCGCGCCTGAAATTCATATAAAACATCACAAATTTAATTTATTGATTAAAACAATGATTATGCCATTTCTAATTTAGCAAAGCATTGCAATAATAGAAGGGATTGTGATTCATGCTGGGAGATTTTTCTCAAATAGAGCCTGTTTAACCTTGGTTGGCTGAAGAACGTGCGCTGCGCTAATGCTAACTTGATAGATCTTTCATTTCTCGGATGGGTGACCAAGTTATATATTATCCATTCCTTATTAATGACAATCCATTATTTCAGTTACAAATATATAATTTAGCAATTTCATACTGATTAAAAAAGCTATTTTTATTTTTATAAGTGTGAACAACATTAATTCTGCTAATTCTAGAAAAATATACTCTTAAAGGAGCTTTATTAGTTACAACATTAAATCATTGTCTTATAATTATAGTAAAATCATAAAGTTGAATGCAACCTTCAATTGCTTTCAGGATGTATTCGTCCATCAGGAGGAAGCAACCTATGTATGTCTGTCATTATTTATTGAACGTTATAAACAAAAACCTAGTCTTAACAAAACTTGATGTTCTTTTCTTTAAATTCATAAGTTAATATTAAATTCGAATGAACACATACGTTTTCTCATTTCTTTCAAAATTATATTATGACTTGGGACCATATACTCTTCAGCTGCCCAATACTTGACCAAGAGCGACACTATTTATGACATTTACAACAACAACTAGATGCGGTTTGCCTCCAGCAAAGAGTATGATAGTGCAAAAACAGTGGTCTCTTTCGAAATTTTAAACAATTCATAAACCTTGTAGACTTTCCAAAAATTTTATAGTGTGTGTCTAAATGTTTAATTTAATGTAATGAAAGGCTTAATGTAATCGTACTGCAATGTATTTTAATGTTAAAACTAAGATTCGATAGCATGTAATATTATATAGGGTGCATTCAATATAAATGGATAATATATATATATATTCTATATTTTGTTATTGAGGGCTAGGTCAAATAAAAGAAAATAAACTCCTTCCTAGGCCGACGTTTTGATGTATTTGTACATCATCTTCAGGGCTAAAATTAGAGTAAGAATTATAATACATTTACCAAAACAATCTACAACTCACATAGAGAACTAACACAAATTTTTGGATTGTTTTGGTAAATGTATTATAATTCTTACTCTAATTTTAGCCCTGAAGATGATGCACAAATACATCGAAACGTCGGCCTAGGAAGGAGTTTATTTCCTTTTATTTGACCTAGCTCTCAATAACAAAATATATAATAGAATAGAAGAGGTCAAGAACAATTTTTGGAGATTAATATATATATATATATATATATATATATATATATATATAAAATTATATAGTAGATTAATATATAATGCATACATATATAATCAAAATCAAGAAAATCACATACGAAAACGTCAATAAAGACTCACGTTAATGTCTCTACATACGTTGTTCGGTACCAATGAACTATTGCTTGTGACTCATATCATTGTTTATGTGTGTTATTGTGACATTTCTTTACATGTATACACGTTTGTAAGTAAAATAGAGATAAACAAAAAGTACATACACACACATCTTTAATTTGCAATTTGCAAGTTCAACTGTCATCAGGGAGGAAAAGAGAAATAAACCAAATCCACCTCCGTTAAATGTAACGGTTTTAGTCACGATTCTGTTTTCGAACATTTGGTGTCTGTGTTGTATAGGTACAAGTCATAATTTGATTAAATAATTTCATTCCAAATTGTTGGAAAATACACTGTTAGTGTATGCTATCACCACTTTGGTGTAACAGTTTATATGGTAGAATTGTTTTAATTTCTTTTTCAAACATAGTGGTTTTAAACCTCTAATGTAATAGTATACAGTCTGCTGTTTCAAAATTGATGACTTTTGCCTATAAGGAAAGTTTTAAATTAAAGAAATGTTGGAATTAAAAGTTTGAGTTCAACCTGTATAGCTGATTGATTGTCGATAGGTTATACAATGAATGTTATCATTGTTATAAACTTGTGTGTATCTACATAAGCGCATAACCATCAAGAGTAACATTATAAATTGAAGTATATACTTTCATTGAAAAATAATATACTAATTAATTATGTTATGTCATGGTTTGATTGAATATAAAGAGACAGATTGTTTAAGTTATATATGTTACATCGGTGGAATATCCACAATACCAAATTAATTTCTTTATATTACAGTTGTGGAATGCTATAAGAAACCTTGTTAGTGTTTCATTGAGTATAGCGTGGTGCTTAACAAGACGATCTAAGGGGACAGAGGAATGTCAGTTAAAGAAAATTGAGGGCATATAGAAAGAATTCCCAAGTCAATTGTTGTCATTGTTCCAAATAACAAGGTATAAGAAACCAAAGAAAGAAATGGACGAAACGAGACGTGTCGGCTTGATACTAATAAAAATTGAAAATAAATCAGAGTAATAAGGCGAAATATTGGGTGTGTTCTATTTGGCGGAATTGGAAGATGGTTAGAGAGGCGAGTCAAAGCTCGTCAGGGGACGTGATGGGACGAAGAGGTGAATGAAGGAGACAGAAGCGTGATGATGGTCCAAGATCCGTGGGACCGATCACTATCGGGACGATCCAGCCTGAATCTTGAGACAATGGCCAGTCTCCTTGTGGGATAACCAAACCCGTTACCACTAATTGGTTCTCCAGTTCTTCGAAGCAATTACTTTTCCAAAAGTAACTGCGTGACACCTTGTCTTGTGCGATTTCGTCCTCAATCACACGACAACTTCCCACCTTTAGACCTAGTATCCTCCTCACGGTCACATTCCATTTTAGTTTTAGAAATAACTATTACCAAAACTAAAACATGCATTCTTTAATATCTTTTTTTACAAACAAAGCATTTCTAAATTAAATCATTGATGTTTTTGTTCATCTAATAAACAGACGCCATATAAATATAATAAACACATATGATGTAAATAAAATTCCCTTCCTTTTGTGTTGCAATAATTTCATTTACAATTATGAACAATCATTTTATGCAAAGAACTGAAATATATCAGTCATTCTGTATCAATTATCTTTTATGGTCTTACGGTATTTTATACAACACTTCAATTATAGGAAGTTTGAAATTTTCTTGCTAGACACTATCCATCAGGTATAGCATGCAATATACCAGTCTGGTTCTCTCATAGACACTTGACAAAGGCAGTGAGACATAATAATTGAGTCATATAAAGACAAACCTGATTCACTGTCTTACCTTAGTCGTTATCCTACCTCTAATCTACACCAAAGTCATTGTGGAATCAACTCAAAATGACTAGAACAGCGCTCTTCCCCGTGATCCCCACAGTTGTTTGTGTACATTTCATTATACACCACACCCTTCCACCATGAAGTAGAAGGGCTCGACTAATTTCTGCATAATAGAGCAATATTTGAGTTGCTGTTAGCAGCTCATTGCGAGAGTACATTTCAGTTGCCCAATAGGACTTGTAATTATAGAACCAGCTACACGTAAATGCTAGGGCGCCCCTAAACTCTGTAAATAAAAACTATACTCGTATTAAAAATCTGTTATCAAAACAAAAATATCAATAATTAAAATCCAAATGACATTTTTAATAACAACTTTTAATGATCATACTATGCTGCAACCCAATTTAAAAACTAATCATGCTCTCTAGTTCTGCTTTTAGTTTTGACAGAAAGTCAAACTTTTAAAAAAGTTTTAATAAAAACACAAGCATTCTTGTTAGTATAATTGTTTTCTATTCTAATGACATTAACAACAAATAATGTTCTTGAAGCGCTTTCATACAGTGAAGTAACATGAACTTTCAGTGAATAAAATCCGAAATATTCTATATGAAAATGAATTATTTCACAATATTATCATTTTGAGTAGCAGAATGCTTTTTGTTCATAACTCACACACCTTCATCTTCAGCTAGGAAAGTGTGACTCGCTTTTATTTGATAAATGGCTGACCAGCCATAAATGGACTTGTAATTGGCTGACCAGGTAACTAGGTTGAACCTACAGTTTACCGTACACAAGTTCATCAAAGTAGGGACATTAACATGTACTTGACTTGTAAGGCTGTAAACCGATAACTTATTGTCCTCACCGAGGGACGTCGTGCACAAGGTTTCCTCACACGACACGCATGCTGTCACATCAGTACCAAATACTTTTTAAATGTATGTGGTTCATCCAAGTCGTATAATTTATATGATACACTGATTTAAGATTTTATCAAATTGAAAGGGTTTCTTTATCTGGTTACAACTTTCATGAGTTTAGCTGTATCATGAAATTTATTTTAGTTTACAACTTTAAGAATTTCTCATTTTAATACTGATTTTTATGTTAATAGTATCATAAGTGCAGTTCATTTAGGGTAAAGAAATATAAAGAAAGAACTGTACTATTGTAGGAAAGAAAAGGCCATTTAATACTAAAATTTGCAAAAAGGTAAGTATTCTGTTGAGTAGAGTAGTCGAAATGGTAAAGATGTTCTGCAAATATTTGATCTGTTTGGACGTTGAAGAGAGTAAATGAAGGGTTCAAGCAGAAACAGTGTAGAATTGTGTTTGCCTCTGCAACTAAATCTCTAATGTATTCGGTAATGAAATGAATTGTCCCGGGTATTAGCGGCAAGGAGCAGAGGAGAGTCTTATTTGCATAGCTTCCAACTCCCTTGCTCCTGAACAAACAGACCGCCTCTGTTTACTCTTAAGATAACCGCCATTATTACCTACCCCTGGGACATTAACCCCGCCCAACCTTGTGATTAACCTTAGCTTTGTTGACACTGCCTGGTCGTTTCACTACAATGAATTACATATTACACACGTTTCCACCTAACCTAAATACACAAGCCTAATTATTACATGTTTGTTAGTCACCTAAGGCATCTGGTTTCATCTAAATTAGCAACGGACTTAATTATGGATCTGCTATTCGTTTATAACAACTATCATATGGCCTGCTCCATCACAATCAACCCATGAACTTTCAAACTGATACCACTAATTGATACTCCATGTCGGTCTTCCCAAACATGGACTCTACAAACATTAGTTTGATTTTTTCAATCTAGCTTGCCATTTTCAGTATACTGACTAATATTTTGTGATTTTATCAAAATATAGTTCAATGTACAGGCTTTTGTACATGCCTTTCAGATTAAAGCCAATCCTAGGGTTCATGAGAACTCGTTCGTCTCTCTCCGAAGAGAGTAAATGCCCGTTACCCCGGGACCAGAGCTTGCTTCTAGTAACTCATTGAACCCCATTAGGTGATCATTGTGAGGAGTCTTAGTACCTCAAATGGAAGAAGACTCCTAGAGAGATTACTAACCCCTCGTTGGCTAAACGCATCCGTCTGGGCTAGTTATGAGAGCTTCTAAGGCTTCCCTTTAGCTGACTGTCACCTGGACTGAAACATATAATTGAGCTAAAAAAAGGAGTTGGTATCTAATCATCCCCACTTGACCTCCAGTCAAGAGCCCAAGCCTCTACCAGGCAAGTACCGGTTGTCCAGTCCAAGCAAGTGAGTTGAAGGCCCGTTCACACTGGTAAGGGTTTGGGATCTCTAGCTCTCCGGTATGCTAAGCAGGCATCCTCCCCAGAAGTTACTGCTTCTCTCACAGCAACTACAAGAATCTACCCAACTTGGGTGACATTTAACAGGCACTACGAGTCCAAACTCAGTTAGCGGCATGGCGAGATAACCCTTCCATGGCCGCCCTAGTACCGACTTATTTATAACTCCGGATCAAAGGTCCTACTGAACCTGCTCAGCTTTCGGAGGTAAGGTCAGTAGCTGTGATTATATATAAGCCAATGCAGCTTGTGGTAGGGCTGTATGCCCCCACTAGAGGCAGGTTATCAAAATATAATAAAAAAAAATTAATAGTCTTATACTGTTTGATATATAGACCCATGATTTTCAATACTGCTATGATCTTAGACCTTTTAAGTGCCACAGACTGATTTTATGTTAAATATACTTTGCGGGACCAGCCTTCAAACTGAATGAAACTAAACTAAAGTGTGATACCTACCTGTTTACAAATGTTACTAGGGAATTACTTTTTTATACTTAAGTCCATTTTTTATATTTCCTTCCACTAAAAAACTACATAAAAATCAATAATAACTGATAAGTAGTTTAAAACAATTTAAAACTTTTTAAATTACGATTTCCATTTATTGAATAAAAAGTAAAAAAGGAATATATTTTTTCTGGACTGCTAATCAGAAAAGATTACTCATCATTTTAGCCAAGTTTTGGGATTTATTTAAAAGAAACAATATGCCTGAAAGGGGACTGGGACTGTGGAATATGGGACTCAGAAAGGGGAATGATTTTGGATATATTTAAGAAAAGAACTATGTACTGAATTGGTTTGTGTATAGGCTGGTAAGTTAAGATCAAGAGATTCCATTGCTAAGTGGCTAGTTGGATCAGGATGTGGTGAAAGTCCACAAAACAGTTTTTTTTTTAGGGTCATAGACAATAATACCCGTACAAATTATTCAGTAGCTTTGTGCCATGAGGACTGATTAAAAGTAATTATACTTGACAAATTGTTGGAAAAACTACATTATTTAAATAAAATATGGAGCATGACGCAGAACGCACCTTCTCTCTGATTCCACCAGTGATAAAACAATAAGTTGAAATAAAGCTATTAATAATGACAAATAAAAGGATAGTTTTTTTTATTTACATGAAACTTGCCCTACATAAACTATGAAAAACACATTCTGTACAGTTTCTACTTACTAGGTATTAAAGTAGCTATTTAAATGATTCGATTCTGTTTCACTGCTGAAGCGTGGTAATGATTTACACATCTTAGTGCTTCAACCTGAATAAAACTGTCGCAGTCTTTTCTAGAACATGTGGTCAGCGGAGTGACTCTGTATGTCCAGCATTTCCTAGAGCATTCTGACAAGCAAGGACGACTACAACAACATCCTCCTAACTAAACAACCCTTACAGACCACCCCTATCTTTCTTCCTCGAAAACAACCCCTTTCCCTCTCCTACCCACCCGCGCCTTTCTAATCAAAATACCTCCCTAAAAAGATTCCATCCTCCGGTAATAAAAATATACGACGGGAAGGAATAATAAAAGATTTTTCCAGGAAGAGAATTCCTGGGCAACAAAAGGGTTGATTCAATGAAGCACAATGAACAAGTGAACATTACCCTTGTGGCCCTACCAACAACCCTTGCCTATTGAATTTATGGATCATAACATCTTTCTCCCTCACCCCTTTTAACCGTCCCTCTCTAGAAAATTGCTCCATCCCCTATTTGTCTTAATTAACTCCAAGACTTTAAATACTTCTTGGCTCGGCCTCTCCTTTATTGCTCTTGCCTCGACTCCATTTACATGCAGATTGTCTTCAGCCAAGTCTGGACATCTTATCCACCTCCTGCGAAAACCGTTCCCTCAGGAAAAAACCCCATCTCTTTAAGAGAGTATTTAGTTTCATGTCTTTCACTAACCCTTTTTTTTAATAATTTAAAACATGGACTAAAATCATCTTCTTAATAGCAACCTGTTTGAAACATCAGATTATATCATCATTTTAAAAATTAAATTATCGCTATTGCAGTACAATGCTATAAAATATAAATTTTAAAAAGTACATTATGTTCATTATTAATGATGATCATTGTATGCGTTTATAGCTATGTTACAGCTAAGTTACTTTATAGCTAAGTTTTCCGTTACATTTATTAAATAGTTAGGTTGTGATAGTGATGTTGAAAGCAAATGTTCTATTTAAGAATTTAAATTTCACAAATCAATCGTTTAACATTTTATAAATTTCTCATTAAACATGGAATTTTAAATTGAAAGTGTCTAATGGAAAATGTCAAGAATATTCTATGTAAAAATTATTTCAATGTGTCTGAATATATAAGGTTAGCATAAAATATTCAAACACTTACTATCCAACGCCCACAACTCTTGGCTGTTGAGCCATCAGATAGCGCACTGTCAGTATAAGCAAGACATCCTTTCGTCTTCTTCTTCATCTGCACAGTTGTAGTTGAGAGCTCTGCTTGAAAGAAAATGATCGCTGTTTGTGAAGCCGTTCCCGCATGGAGTGCAGTCGTCTGATAGCAGGACATTGGTTTTGTACAGGTTCGCCGCCAAATAATCGTGGCCTGTAGTTAACCGTAATAGGGCCACTCTTATAGTGGACTTTGGTTGATTGGTGCTTCTATTTTCTGTTATTTTGTCCAGCTCTTGTTATTTGAGGTTATCATCCAGTACACTTTGGTGTTCTTTTCTATATTATGTTTAATTTGCTGTCCGGTAGAAGAAAATATTCAAACACATAGAAACATAAAATTTCCAGGCCAAGTTAGTGTTTAAAAGTTGACAACAATTGACTTTCATTAAGTAATCGGTTTGACATAAACAGCATATTTTTTTTGTTACTTCAATAAGAAGGTCAAATGGTGACACAAATAATAGGGAATTAAACGCACTAATTCTGACTTATAATTTTTTCAGCAACTTCAAGTCAGGACATCTGAATGTGTATTCGTGTGTGCATGAGAGTGTGTTTGTGAGAAAGAGGAGAGAGAGAGAGAGAGAGAGAGAGAGAGAGAGAGAGAGAGAGAGAGAGAGAGAGAGAGAGAGAGAGAGAGAGAATGAATGTATGTACATGTGTTTTTCATAACTATTCTGTTCGTAATTTGTTTTTTATTATTTGCGCTGTTCTTCCCATAAAGCCAGTCTAGCCGTTAGTAAGTGATATAAACATATTAAATAACTTACAGCAATATATGTGTTGTTTTTTTATAAAGTTTTACTAAACTACTACTGTACTCAAAATTTAGATAATATTTGGATTTATTGCCAAACTATTTAATAATTAATATGTTTAAGAACAAAAATATTAATTGTAGACAAATATTTTAATAAATTAACCTATAATAAAAGTTTAGACAATATAATATTATAATGATATTAATATTATCTTATTATAAGTTTATTACAATAATTAAATAATACTAATAATATTATAAAATAATTAAAAATATGACAGTATTTATATAGATTGTTAATTATATTGTTAAATAATTTGAATGGATTTGAGTTTGTTTAACATGGAAGACAGAAGGTCTGGTTGCCCCTGAAGTAGGCAGTGTCAGTGGAGAGAGTGACATGTTTATGAAGTCAAGTGGACAGAGATGGGTCTGTCGAGTGTCCTTACAAACTACCTCACGTTTCACACCATCTGCCTGTCGTCAGAACCACTTGTCCTAACACTCTTCCTCACCTCACTGGAGATCTTTGGTTTGAATCTCCCACTTTTTGGCCATTAACATTGCACATATCAGAAACATTCAATAATCAAACCACAATAAGAAATGGAAAAACAAGACTAATACCATTCTTCCCTCCCACTCTTTTCAAACCCTCACTAGATGTTTTCTGCATATTATTCTAATTAATTAGAACACACCTGCTTTATTAGAATTTGAAAAAATAAACAGGTGTGTTCCTAGTTCTATATACATATCTGTGTTAGCGAAACTGGACAAACAGTTCTCCCAGAATGGCCTCCGAACCTTCTTGATTTAATTACTGGCCTCCATTGTCATACTTGCCTGCCCACTAATCTTGATGCAAATCAGGTCCAATTATCCACCTGCGTCGGATCAAGTATCCCGGCTGGTGACAAAATATGAAGGTCCACTCGTTCAAGGTCTCAGCCTTAATTCTCGCTCTTTCTCACGATTCCACCTTCGACAATCACCCGTGAACTTCCTTAATCCTTGAAGTCTAAGCGTGACTCACAAAGGCTTAGCATATTAAACTTCCTTCTTGAAAAAGGCTTAATCCATAAAAAAAAAAAACAACAACTCACAATTGAAACGGTGTCTGACAAAAAAAAAATGCAGTCCACTTGATATTCATGAAACAATATGATTTGCATGAAATATTTCAACCGAAACAATTTGATTGATAGCAACGAAATCCCCTATCGACTTAGTTACTACTGAGAGCACAAAGGGATATGTATAAATGAGAAAAATAGCGTGAAATCGTAGTTGCAAAAACTGATTATGCAAATGCACCCTAGGAAGGATGTGCTTACTACTTTTAAGTATGTCGATTATAATGCACCACTCTTTTGTTTGAGAATATCATATTTCAAACAAACCAGTGAAATAACTTGATAAATAAAACATCAAAATATATTTTTTAAACTAACAAAAAAAGCTAACGAATATTTAAGTTATATCATTACAATAAATCTTACGAAAGTATCTTTTAATTTGTTAACTCCATTAACAAAAAAAATCTGGTGTCTAGATTTCCGTGGAAAGTAATGCAATTTATTTTAATTTGTTTCTCTTTTATTTAACTCTTAATCAAACAAACATCAGAGAACCAAGAAATTATTATTTCTTAACCAGTCTTGATGATTTTTGGCTTGTTGAATGCGTGGACTATCTCATTATCACGGTTCGGTCTGCTACAGATACACCTTTCAAACTCATAAATTATTTATCAGTTTGAGTGGCTATAAATAATTTATCATCTCTCAAACAATAATCAAATAAATAAACAAATAATCAAATAAGTAATCAAATAAATTAAGTGAAATAAATAATTTACCACTTTCTACTTTATTAAAAAAAATTGTTATTTAAAATTAAATTTAAAAAACCTAGCACATCATTTTAATAATTAAATTAGTATTTTTATGACAAAGCTGGTACAATTTAAAAAAAAGATTTAAAAAAAAATTACAATTTTTGATAGCATAGATATTGTTTTTAGTAATGTAAAACTGTAAGTATAGAAAAGTTAATTTTTCTGATAAATTTCATATCATTTAATTAAATTCCACTTTATTGAAACTGGATGTAACTAAAGAATGATAGATTATTTATCAGAGCTGAAATCTGCAATGGCGTATCTTCAGTAAACTTAATCTGAATCAATCAACACCTCAGTAACGACTTTGTGGTTATAAGAAAAAATCATTTCATGTGGCTACATAAAAAGGTTTTGATCACAGACTTAAATGATTGAATATTATTAAGTATATAGCAATATACTTAAAAATATATCCAAATCTACTTATCTTAATTTCTATATATGCTTAATATTAGTTTTCAAAAATCTTCATTCTTTTACGTAAAATGCGTCCTCTTTTCTTTCTTCAAAAAAGGTTCAATAATTCGTCCTACATATTATGAACATTTCAGTTCCATCAAGGATCCTCTTTTCCACAATCACAGTTAGCAGTGGCATATGAGATAGCCTGTCGTATTTCTGGCATATCTTTTAAATCACTGTTCATCTGAATATGTCTGTTTGATAGTAGCAGTGGAGCCCTGGAATGGCCTGTCACGGGTAAACATACAAACATGTAGAGCTACTGAAGGAAATCAAGAATATCAGTGAAGCATTATCATCAAAAATCATCCATCACATACACTTGTTCTGTTTTCAGAGGAGACAACAGCAACCGTATTTCCTGTATTTCTGAAACTTTTGAAGGTAGAGTCTCAAAACTTTGAATATCAGTGTTCTATTTTCTTTTTCCAACTGCGCACATCTTTACTCAGTTGTGACTCGCTCACTCTGATTTCTCCAAAAGTTTTCTAAAACACCTTTGCTTGTAAATATCTTGAAGAGCCTCAGTGTCTGTTGCTGCTTTGATTAGTTAAGTCAAATCATCAACCCAAGTCGATAAAGGGTACCTATGAGTCATTCCCAGCATTTCATAAAACAATTATTGTTTTCTTTCTTCATTAAGAAACTACTTGGAAACCACTTGGAAATCATGAAGTCAATGCTCATGATGTCCATGTTTTGAGTTGCTTCAGTGTCAGATAAACTATGTAACCCATGTTATGATAATATTTTATTACTAATTATTTTCAACTCTCTTTCTTCGTATGTTATCTTCTGGAGGTTCACGGTAGCCCAGTGGCATACATGCTTCGCTCTAGACTTTAGATCCAGGATTTGATACCCACTTTTTCTACCCAATTTATTCACATTTGCTGACGACAAGGCAATCCTTTGCACAAATGACAGTCCTGAGCTAGCATCCTACTATATCCAGCAACACTTAAACGTTATAGAGTCATGGCTGAAGTGTTGGAGAATACGCATTAACGAACAGAAAAGTGTTCACGTAACATTTACGTTGCGGCCAGATGCGTGTTCTCCAGTCTTCCTTAACCATATTCCGATCCCTCAAGCTACAACCACCAAATACTTAGGACTGCACCTTGACAGACGTCTTACTTGGGCTCCCCATACCAAAATGAAAAGAACAGAACTAAACAGACGATATAGACTTTTAATTCACTTACTTGATAATCGTTCAAAATTAACTACTGTCAATAAACTAATACTATATAAATCTATGATTATGCCTATTTGGACTTACGGAATTGAAATATGGGGAGCAACAAAATCTAGCAATGCCCAGAGGATACAAGCTCTTCAGTCAAAAATTCTTAGAAAAATTCTTCATTGTCCCTTTTACATACCAAATCAAACAATCTATTCAGACCTCAGGATTTCAACAGTTCATCAAGTAGCAATATCTCGATACAAAGCCTTCCATAAAAATCTTTGTAGCAATAGCAATCCCTTAGTCCAAAACATCTCCTCAACAAATATTCCAGGAAATCCCCAAAGGCGCCTGAAGAGAAACTGGCCAAGAGACTTATTAGTGTGAATTACTCTAGTGACTTGTAAATTTAATCTAAGTTTCATAACATATTTCTCACGCCAGGAAGTATAATTACTGAATTATTTCTTCCCTCCTGCCTCCATGTGTAATGTATATATTTCCTTCATCATTGTCACTGGTAATGTACATTTGCATTGTTGTGACTATGTAAAATAAAATTAAAAAAAAAAAAAAAAATTATTCATGCTGAAGGTGAAAAAACAATCTAAGCACATTCTCGGAGAGGATGTTAAGCTGAGGATGCCGAGAATGTATGATGTTAGGTACTCATTAAAGATCTCCGTTTTAAATATCCTTGAATTAAGCAAAAAGTAGGCCTCCCAATGTAGAATGTTCATTGATTGTATATTCTATTGATTGTAGTGTCACAAAGGACCAATATTTGGCCTAGAAGTGAGTTCTCTCGTGGGACGGCTATTGTAACCTAACCTATAACCTGAGCTCAATTTTCTTGGGTTGTTTTTATCTTCATGAGTAAATCATGCAAGAAATGAGTTAAAACATTGAGTAAATAAATTTCCATTTGTACTAGTTTTTTTTAAAATAATAACGACCTTCTTTTATTAACTATAAAATTTAAGTTTAAGGCTTTTATTCTGTGCCCTATACCTAGCTATATCAAAATTCATTTGGCTTAAAACCCAACAAGTTTGTTTACCACTGTACTGGAGTAATTTCTCTCCAAAATTTCTAAAATTAAATTTCAAAGGTTTGTCTAGCATAATCATTTATATAAACATAGAATTATGATTATTTATTAATGGTTTAAAAATATAGAGCTATGTTAATTATAATAGCTCAGACCATGCTATGCTTTGCAATGAATTATCCTATGAAAATTATACAAAATCGATTAAAGGTTTCTTTTAAAAAGGAATTCGAAAGGCTTAAATTCATATAGATGGGATCTGTTTCTCATTGTCGCGATAGCAGCGGAATTGACCTCAAGATAAGTTCAGGATAACTATTGAATAAGTGAGAATGTTATTGTTAGGAGGATAGGGAATTGGTGAATGGAAGAGGTCAGGACGGTGACTGGAGTGATAGAGACCCCGGCGATAGTGGCACAAAGCTTCCTTGTCGTGGACTCGCACAGACAATGGCACCTCCCTGGCGACACAAGTCATACTTCATATCTCCGAACTCTTTCAATATCCCATGCCTCCGAGCTCTCACCTTTCCCACCAACTTGTTCAATTTTTTCACACTTTTCACGGACTCGTGCTCTTTGTTTTTCACAGTTAATGAAGCCCATCCAGTTTTAATTACGAGAGAAACCCGCCTCCTTATATTATATTTAATTACTATTGCGGTCCTTCCCTTCAGTTAATGAATTATCTGAACCTTCTCTCTTTAATTTATTCATTTTTTTTCCTCTTGTACAAAATAAAAACAAGTGTTTCATCCACATTCATAAATAAACATTACATCTTAAGTAAGGCACAAATTATAAGATAAGATACATCAAAGAACGCCGTCAAAAACACATCCTAAGAATGTTTTTTACTAATTTCTAACGGAAAGAATCCATTTTTTCACTTGAACTAAATATTAATTATTTCGCACACTATTCTTCATTAGTTTTTTTGGCTGTACAAAAAGCTCTGAATTAACGTCTGAAACAGTTGTAATTTTCTCTTACAGATTATCCAAAAAATCTCACCTCAGCTGTCAATCTTCATAGCCATTATTAAATTACCCTTTTTCTTAAAACACATGTTCCTTAGATGAAATTTCATTGCTAATTTCTGAATTCTTGCATATTTTTTCTTCTCTATTATTAAAATAAATAATTAGTGTAATTTTTCTCTGTTCGCTCTGAGGTATATATCTTTTCTTTATATGTTATTATTTGATAAGGAAGATTGCAGTTGGTATCTTTTAACTTAATGCTTGTATGAGAACACACTCTTGCTCATAGACTTCTCCAAGAAGCTTCCTTTGACTATTTCATATAACAAACTCTTTCTTTAAAATCCTAAATATTTTTAGCTCCTTATAAAATACTCTCCGTAACGTCAACATGATGGACTTATTGTCTAACATTCTCCTATCCAGTTCTTCCATTTGTTAATAATTGTCATACAGTTTTTTCTTCTTATAATTTGCAAGTTTTCTAAAACCGTGAATTTCTGCTACATTCTGTTATTTACTAAATTTGTTCAGTGAACTAAATTCACCAGCAGTGAATTTTTTCAATTTTTCAATTGAATCAATTTTGCTGTAGAACCAGTGTGTGATGATTCATGACTTTTTTTTTGTAAATTTTTTTGGTACATTTTTTTGTAAACTACTCCATTTAAAAAGAATTGGCATGACTTCAAACTCGGATACTCATTTTCGCCAAATGTCACAACAGTTGAACCGTGGAATTTATTAAGTTTAGCGTCAATGTTACAGAATGAAATAGAAAAGGACTGATTTTAATGGACCCAAAAACCTGGTATTCATCTTTTACTTGATCCGACGATAAACAAGCCTGAAGTAGGTCTATTACTGTTTCTTGTCACCTGTTCTTTTTCTTCTTCTTTTCTTCTATTCACGACTCAATTCAACAACCCTAAGTCCATCAACAATATTCGTTTGGTCAGCCCTTTTTGGATTTCATTTTCAACATTATGTGGATGTCCATTCAGTTTTTCAGACATCTTTGATGAAATTTGATAAAATCAATACTAGAGGTCGATAACTAATTCCAACATTTGTCTCTCGGTGCTGACCGAAATTCTCCTCATCATAGTAACCTTACAAATCATACTACACTAGTTATAATAAATTATCATTAAAGGAGATTTCAAAAGTTGATATATTACTGTGAATTTTTTCAAAAGAAATATATAATGGCATATCTTTTTCACAAATCCTAAGGAGAATGGTATCAAGTTATTCATTAAAGAGATTCATTTTAAATTTAATGAATTTGATTTCAAAAAGTTCACTTCCTGTGTAACATATTTTCATATCGAAATGAAAAGAAAAAACTATTCTATTCATTGCACTTTTTTCTTATGAGAACAAATACCACATAAAGTTACCTTATTAACATTTAGCACAATGAGAAGATGAAAGAATTATAGTTCACATCAGTTCAGTCGATCATTTACTGAAGAGTATTATTTCTTCATATAATCTATCCACAAATTTTGTGTTAACTAAAACAGGTGCATAACACATAATTATTTTTTCTTTTTTTAAAGAAATTTTTTAACAAAAAACGACACGATATCTGTTCAAACTGCCTCCAAGTTATAACTACCAGCGCAATCAGCAAATACACAAGGCGATGAAAGTCTACCATCATACTATCATATAGTTTTAAATGAGTTCTGAAAATTCATATGCAGGAAGTGGCATATTTGGTAAAAGTACTAGTGACAACGGTTTTCTAGAATGTATACATTCAGAAAGTCGTGTATTTAAGAAAAATGCTTCCTTAGAAATTTGATTACTTTAATTTACTTTAAAAAGGAACAAATTAATTAATTGATGTCTTCAAACGACCAGCTCAACACCATTGATTAGTAATTGTTGTGTAGCATGGATCCTGGAATATAAACAACTTAAGAAGTTATAGAAATATAATAATATTATTATTATAAAATTTTACTCGAACAAATAAGATGAACAATTTAAGTTGAAAAAAAATATGGTTCAAAGAAACTATAGAATTACTTTCATTTTGAAGATAGTTAACATTGCATAGTTTGGTTATTTTGTTCAAAATTTGGCTTATAGGGAGGTAAAAGTTTCGACCTTGTGTGGTCTTGCAGTTAAAACCGTTCTAAACCGACTGCTTTACCAAAATTAAAAAAAAAAGAAAACTACACTATTTCAACAAAACATGTTTAAAGGAGTTTACAGATTAGTTGATGTGTTTTCAGGTGGTCAAAAACTTACCATTGAAGGTAAAAAAGTACTTAAAAAAGATATTAGTTCTTTATCCTCTATTTAATGCTGCCGGAGAGACTCTTTAGATAATTAATTTATAGTAGTAACCCTGTTACTACTAGAAATAACACTGAATAATTTTTCATAAAATTAACTTTAGGATTATTATGAACAAAGCTAGGTTTATTCTCTATGAGACCCCAATGTATGAAAGATAATAGGCCTTTTGTGTCTACCTGCAGTGCTCCATTGTAAACGATAGTTGCGGTTTTTTTGTTCGTTATACACGACTTATGGAAATTTTCCGTTCCTATTAGAATAAAACATATTTACATAACAATTATTGAACAGATATACGATTAAAAAATTAGTGTGTTAGAATGAAATATGATTAAGCTCTAATAAAGGAGACACAGTTACATATGTTCGGTTATTTTATTTTAATAATATTATTTGTTGATTTGAAATTTAACAGCTCCTCCAGTGAGCTCTTTGCTCGGCTTGCACGTAAAACTCGGGCTATGGGTTCTATTTGTTCTTTTTCTGTTGAAGGATGATAGTTAATCTGTAATGGTTAAAATCATAATTAACATTCTTCAAATAAGTCAGGTTGGGATCATTTCAAGATGCGTTCTTATTTAGATATAATTACGAAGGGAATTGAAAGTTATTTTGATTGTAATGCAATATATGCAGGATCTTATAATCTTTGATTGATAAAATCAACGTGAAATAAATTATAGTAAGTCCTTACTAATACGAATATTAATGGAAAATATAATTTAACAACAATATTATAATGAAGATGAAACATGAGCTTCTATTTTCAAACCAGCAACTAATGCAATTATCTTTCATCCCATGTTGGTTCTTTAATCCCTGTTTTTGCGACCTAACTCTAAATGGACTAACTTATATTGTTAAACGAATGGCAAGCCGCCATTGTTTGAGGCCGTCCTATATTTCTTAATTATCTCCTCCCTTTACCCTTACATCCCTACAAAATAAAAAAAAAAAAAAAAAAAGGATACTAGAATTAACGAAGTCTAAAATTTCCCCGAAGGCTTTAATTATGGTACCTGGGGGTATAAGGAAAGATCTCTTTGCTTTATTAGGACAGACAATTAAGTGGTGCGCTTGCTCTCTTGTTGGGAAATTTCTTCCCAATTTAAGTTGAGGGGAGTTTTAAAGTACGTTAATTGGTGAAGAAGGGAGTAGGGGGTGGGGAGGTGTCGAATGTCAGGTTCGTTAGTGATGGAAGCGTTTTGCCATTAGAGAGTTTGTGTAGCCGCTGCGTGTCACTCCCAGTCCTGATTGTCCATTAAAAACGGTGACTCTTATTCCATCTTGCTTCCAAGCACCATTTCCAGAGGCACAACTTCCATTCCTCATCCAAGCTACCTCTTTCTTAATAAATTCTTCAGTAAACTTGAGGAATTTAAGATAAATATGTATAAAGTATCTCCTAAAGCCCCAATGCTTATATACTGACATTCAATATTGAATGTGTCACGCTTTACTCAAGGCGACATTGTTTAGAGTATAATCATATCAATTATCAAATTTACTGGCATAAAGTTTAGTTTTTCTATTCATTTTAATGTTTCTAAAATCATTATACTGTTGTTTTAAAATTACCATTGTTGGCTTTGAATCTTGAAATATGTCTTGAATTTGAAGCCAATAACGGATGTGAAACCCTGTTATATTTTTAAATATTATAGCCTGTTCACCTACAGTTTATTATTATTTTTCTTTGGTGTAAAAAGTGATAAGGAACAGAATTATATTTCTCATAAGTATTCGAAGTTAATGTCATTTTTCAAGAAAATTCTAATTTTGCATATTTAGTAAATATGAAATTTTTCTCTTTTTTTTCGAAAATTATAATTTTTGAATAATCTGAATCTAAAAAAATAAGAAAAATCAGTTCCTTTCGATTTTTCAAATGGTATTTTTTAGATCATTATTGTTTGTTCTTAATGTTTAATTAGTAGAGCATTGCATGTTGGCAAGGGTTGCCCGTATTCAGAACGTAGTCAGCATTTAGGTTGTGAAGAAATTATCTCTATTCATGTGAACAGTTAATGCAATAGACACTGGTCAATGGAAGGCAAGTCACTATAACGTATATGAGTTCTAGGGAGTTGTAGTTTTCAAGGTAATTGAAAAGTAGATAAACTGATGAAACGTGGTAAGGTTCTTGAGATATGCTCACATTAAGATCATTTCACCGATTGGCTGCGGTAGATATTACTAAAAGAGATTTTATTTCTTAGTTATTGTAAGCAGCTCCCTTTTTGGCCATTCAGCTAGTTTGTTTCCTTCAATTCTTATGTGATCATTATCTATCAAAGATGATCGTAAAACCTCTATCATGACATTCAAGTTTTTCGTTCACGAAAGATTCACGTTGCGTCAGGATACAAATTTTCTCATTAGAAAAAAATACTTTGCCTAAAATCACCAAATGCTTTAAACTGTACCTTCTTAAACCTACTTGGGTTCCTACAGTAAAATGAAAAATAACTAAAACTTAATTAAATGTTTAGTTACATAATAATTATACAATTCAATTATTTACTTCATCATTGGTTAACTGATGAAAACTAACTAGTGATAGCAAACTGTTATCACATCTATTTGGAGTTACAGCATTGATTCAAACGTAGCAATTCTTAGAAGATACAATCCCCTCAATACAAAATCCTCCGAAACTCCTTCCTTGCAGTCTTATCTCTGTACCAAATCAAACAAATTATTCTGAATAGAATATCCTAACAGTTACATATGTATCAATATCACGTTATCAACATTTTGTTGATCACTTAAACCTGTTTTTTTCCTTTTTTTGTTTTGAATCTTTTCTTAAACATTTTCTTACAGTTGTAATCCCACAGTTATAAATATTTGTTCCCCTAAATATTTCAATACCGGAGAAAGTTTGGAAAGAAAAAGATTTTATTTTTCACTAGAAATAATCTAATCACTAGATTATTTAAAGTAATTTTAAGGATTGGAGTAGTAAAGTAGTGTTATCTTTACATTGTTGTGACTATATGTAAAATAAAATAAAAAAACAAATTATAAAGTAATATAAAAGTACTTTAGTGCTAACAAGCTCACTTTAGTGCAATTAAAATGTTCGAATACCTAGTTATTAAGGTACTGAAACGAAATAGACTTAGATAAGTCATTAAGTTCACTGTAAACAGTTATAGTCATTTAAATTTGAAAATGTAATGCTAAGGAGACTAAAAAAGTATCCTAAATGGGAGGAAGTTCTAACGAGTCAAGAAAGGATATAAACATGAATAGCCTGGGAATTACTTCTAGGTTTATAATAATAATTATTTCGTAGTCCAAGATGGTTTGAATCAAGATATTGTTGCACTAGCATAATCAAGAGACAAACGGAACTAAAGTAATTAATTTAATATTATTGTTAAGATAGAGAAGTGGATTTATGAGGGCTTGGTCCAATTAGAGGTGTGGGGTTGCGAGGACGAATTAGAGCAATTAGTCTGTTTAGACCGATGTCTAATGGGAGGATTGTGTCGGCGGAAGAGTGGAATGTCTCGTCAGGCTCAATTATCATACTGCACTGAATTATTCATTCGTACTGCTGCGTTTGCTAATATGAAGAGACAAGTCCTAAGGGGCAGAAGAAGAGAGTCTTCTCTATCTCATTTAAAGATTGGACTTTTTTCTTGTTTTAGAAGTCGTCCTTGGAAATGAGCTAGGGACAAGATGCTAAAGTAGAGTTTCTTGTTGGGGGGGGGGGGGGGGGGGGGCTAAGAAGTTGTCCACCCTGAGGCAAAAGTTCTGTCCTGGCATAACGACATCCTTAGAGGCTTGGTGCAATCAACAATATTGGTGGAGGGACGTCCTTCGAGTGAGGTCAGGACACGACATGAAGGCCTAGCTTGTCCACCCTCCGGCCACATCCCCGTCCCGCCGAGACACCCTTCCTCTCAATCATGATCGCCTTCAACAATCAACTTGCCGCCTAAACCTATCATTTTACCCTATCGCCCTTATAATTAAACTGTATATTTTGATTAGACAGTTCAAAGCAAATGTAATTAATGTAGTTTGAAATATACCAGGTAATGATTATCATTTTACAATTAGTCACATTATGGCATACTGTAATTATCACTGTTTACAAACATATATTATCCTTGCAAATTCTACACCTTTTTACTTCAAACATCTCTATTCTTTTTCTAATTTTGAAACACCAGTAAGTTTTAAAATCTCATCAATCAATCTGAATAAAAAAAATATTGAGTTATTATCGTATATGCTCTACTAGTAAGAAGGAAATAATTTATCTTATTTATCTGAATTAAACAAATATACATTATATATTTTTCATAAGCTTTCATCTATGTTTATATTGTTTTTTAATACAGTCTCAATTTTTCTATATATTTTTTAGCTTTTTTTTTCATTTTTAATAATATGAAGAAATATTATTATGTACTGATTCACTAATAATTAGTATATATAGAAAAATAAGAAGTATGAGTAAATTTCATTGAACTCATCAAAAACCTTTACTTTGGTATCATTTACCTGCCTTTTACGTCTCCAGCGTTCTTTGTCTTCCTATCATTTTTATCCTGAAGACGGCTTTTTCAGAAATTTTCGTTAGTTAGTGTGTTTCTTTACTCTGTGTAAAGGGAATAATATGCTAAAGTAGAGTTCTTGTAGATATATATATACTTAAAATAAACTGTATCACGTGATTAATGTAAAAAACATCTATAAATAAGTTACTTCATCCATATTTTACTTGATGTAATGAAGTTAACAATATCTTGTAATTACTTTGTTTCTTATAAGTAATAAAATGGTTATATTATAGCCAGATGTAAACAAATGATATATGATTGACTACAATGTATATATAGCCAAATTAGAATGAAACAAAAACCAGTCGGTGGCCAATGATTTTAAATTTATGTTTATATACTGCAATTTTGTGTATTGGTCATTCTAGACTTTGCTTAATTTCAACTTGTCATCCTCTATAACAATAACAAAAAAATGTTTGGATACTGTAAGCCTCTAAAAAGGTACATGAATTACTAGTTTAAGTTTATGCCGTAGAATGTTGTCATATTCCTCGAAAGAAATTTTGTTTGATGTAAATTTGTTAGTAAGTGGTAGTGGGTTTATTTATGCACAAAGGAGAGTGTGGTTGAGGTAAGTGTGGTTGATTGGCCGTAGGGAAGGAGCACAGACCACCATGGCTGTGCTGTCAGGAATCGCGTGCACTAAACATGCTAGCAGATATTTCATACAATTAGATGAACCTTCCTTGTTATTTTCGTTTCCGATGACATTCTTCTTGATTCATTCAGCTTCAAAATGTTTTGGTTGGTATTTACCAAAATGTGATTTGATTATATACCATAACACTATATAATCGTTGTACAAAAATTAAACCCTTCGTGATTTAATAAATGATATCATCAACTCTGATATATATTGGATCCCAAGAAAAGAATTTTTCATATACACACACACAATATATATATATATATATATATATATATATATATATATCACTCAAAATTCGAAAAAAACGATCCAAACTGGACGCAAATCAGCTCAAAACGAAGAAAAGCAACACACAGAGAAAGAGACACACTTACAAACTCAAATTTTTTCCTGAAGACGGATCATCCGAAAATTTGAGTTTGTAAGTGTGTCTCTTTCTCTGTGTATTGCTTTCTTCGTTTTTGAGCTGATATATATATATATATATATATATATATATATATATACATAAAATAAACTGTGTCACACAAAAAGAAACGTAACAAAGGACTCATTTTTCAATATTTCGACCGTTATGAAAATTGAGTCCTTTGTTTTGTTTTTTCTATATTACACGGTTTATTTTAAGTGTAATCAGTCCTTCTGGATGGTATTTAGTTTTTAATCATCAAAAAGCTTCCTCTCTGCTCCTTCTTACATTCAAGTTCAACTATCTTCAAACCACCCCATGAAGTCTCCTTTAGAAGGTCTCATTTATGAAATATTTTTCTTATAGAACTATTGATAATGTCATTATTAAAACCGGGTGTGAAGGCACGAAGATGAAAAGTATGGCTGTTCCCTTTGCCGTACCTGTTTTTTTTAATTAACCCAGCACTTTTTATTTTCAATCCCAACAATATCCATCCAGGCGTTTTTAATAGTTCTTACACTTCCAGGAGCTGTATTAGCCACTGGATTGTATCCGTTGAGGCCTTTCTCCATTGGTACAAGCCTGGCTGTAACCATCCATACCAATAATAATACCGAACTATCAATACCTTCTTTAAAGGGCAAGGTAACAGACATGTATCAGACATTTATTAAATTATTATCTTTTTAAATTAAGGCCAACCTAAAAACATAATGGTTTGATTAGTTAATTAGTTCATTACCTTGATGTTAAAAGTCAACAATCATTTCAAAAAATGATTGATTATTTCTTTTGCTTATTTTGTGTGGTATATTTAATAGCAAGACAAATGAAGCTCCGAGATCATGTATGATTGTTATTAATCTTCATAATTGAATTAGTCATTCACATTCATAAACTTAAAGATGATCTGGATTCAAATTCAATCTTCTTTAAATTGTTGTTCTCATGATTAAATGTTATTAATTTAGGAAAGAAATTTAAACATGGTTTGATGGACTTGTGTAGTATTTTTTGGTCAGCTTTGGCACAGATCAACCTTTTGGTATAGCCATTGTCTTCTACGTGTTTCTGCAGAACAGACCCTTTGTTCGTCACGATTGTTCCACCGTACCCTCCCTCTAACTCTCTACATCTCTGCTCTCCGCTCTATTGTCGCCCACAATCAAGGCAAAAACGAAAAACCAATACTCCTCCCTTCCCTATCAAGCTCTCTCTCTCTCTCCACTTTCACCCCCCTTATAACCAACGATTGCTTTTCTTTAGCTACCTACATTTTTTTTGTTGTTTTGTTGTTTTTTTTTTAATTTTACCACTGACCACTTTGATATGGCCTCAGGCGACTTTGAAATATTAAGGGAGAGAGAGCGAGAGAGGTCCTGAAATGAGTCGGGAGTGTATTGTTGGAACTGCCTATTCAATGCAGCTCCTCAATACCAGTAAAAATGTTTGTAGGTGCCCACTCACGCAACGATTTTGCTTGGAATTTTGATTAGACTCAGTGCAAGTTCTTTAATACCAGGTTTTAGAGATACAATCCAGATAGTGTAATCTTACGAAATTACAGTTTTGTTTAGTTTTTCATATCGTGACAAATAATTTGTATTTACTAATCAATCCTATAGTACCGTATGAATTCATTAATGAAAATATTTTCATATAAAAAAATATTCTTTGTTTACTTTTAAAGAACAACTTTTAATTTCATGCCTAAAAATAAATTCATACTGCCCAACCTATTTAATTAATTTACCTTTTTCACTACCTTGCCGCGGCATACTAGTGTGCTTTGAGAAATTATGAGATTTGAAGCAAGAAATTATTTCATCTCATTCGAATTTGTTGTTAATGAATCAGTGATAGTCTGCAAGTAATATTTCGTTATCGATTGTCTGCTGGTTTGTGAATAGCAATCACACTAAAGACCACGTTATAATTTTCCATATTTGGAGATGTCAGCAATGAAATCATTGCATTTGAAATTTAAAGTATTTTTTAAGTATTTGTGATGCCTGCATGCTACAGGAGTCAGTAGCATCTTGTGACTAGTAACAACAATATAGTGGTGAGAAGAAAAATAATTTCATGATATTAACCGAACATCTGACGAAAAGAAGAAATAAATTAATCGCAAAATTATTTTCCTTCCTATCATTAGATGATGTTACCATAAATAAATAAATTTATGGTATTGGCTACGGAGTTTCAGTTATAACATTTTCGACTGGCAGTTTATCTTTTGAGCTGCGAATGAGGATAGTCTCCCTGGTCGCAACAATGTTGGCAAACACTGTCTTAGAGCCTAAGTTGATAGTTAGGCATCAAGCTTTCTCAACTGCTGCCTGGTCCAACTCCACAGTGTATAACTCTTTTCTAATAAACTGATTATTATGATAAATAATGTTTAAACCACAAAATCATTTATTAGCCATAAAGATAACATCCATGATATACGAGTATAACTCGTATAACCAGAACTACTGCCGGAGTTGAGAAAAGCATACCATAATTATGCTTTTCAATACCATAATTATGGTATTTATTTAATTTATATGGTATGGTATTTAATACCATAATTAAACTTAATCAAATTAATTGATAAAAAACACAATGATTATAAACAAAAATTTTTAAAAATATGTAATCATATTAAAAACACAATGATTATTAACAAAAATATTTATATATTTCAAGAGGAAGATCTTTCTGGGAATACAACATTTTTGTCGTGTTCTTGAAGGTACTAAATGCATCTAGTGAATTGAATGAATTCTTAAGAATTGAAAAAAGGGGGCTTGAAAAAAGTAATGTCCAAAGGAGATGGTTATTTTGTTAAAAGAAATGAGCGTTTGTCATTGATCATAATGCCTGTTTTTTCGTGAGTGAAGTGGAGTCGGCCAGATAATGGATATGGACGGAGACATGGACATTAGGGCAGGCGATCACTGGTCCTGCCCGAAAGTGGTTCCCATTTCTCTTAATGTTCCTGTACTGCCCATCTGATGATGGCACTACTAGGTGAAAGGTTGGTCGTAATGTTATTTGTTCACGGAATTAGTCACCCAGCGAGCCGATACATTCTCATCGTCCAAGGGATCTTTTTGACTTTTTTTCTGTACTGATTCCCCTACAGTCATCAAAGCAAACAAAGTGTTCCCAAACAAAAGACACTGTAGATTTTTCCAATCAAAGTCACACAGAGGCGTGACAAGGTAAAAAATATCGTGGCCAATCGGAAAGGTTCAAAGAAAAAAAGCTTTAATAGGGCATCGAGGAAAACATCAAACATATGTTGGAGAGGGGCCAGCTGAAGCCAAATGATATTTTGTGACGGAGCAGGTAGCTGGGGGTTGATCATCCCCTTTGTGTTTAACAAAAGGACTGCACCGGTTCCTTACATTATACCGTCATCTTTCAAAATTCCACTCAATTCAATTTTCAACCCCGGTATTGTTGGCTTTTTTCTTCCTGTTTTAGTTTGAGCTTCTGCAACTCAAGTGGTTCAACAAGTACAATATTTTAACTTATTTGTGTGCACAAAAGCTTCACACAAATAGATAATTTCATTATCTAGATAAATTTCCTAAGCATTACTATGCATAATCTTATTGAGAAACTATAAAATCTGAATAATTCAAATTTTTTCCTTTAAATACACATTCTCTATTCGACATCAAATTAAATCTTAAAGTTCCTATATAAGCAGCAATACAATCTTTTTACTAAAAAAACTTCATTCAGAAATAAATAACATAATAAAACTGATCACTTAACAAATCCATAAACGGAGCAATGTATAAATGATGATGTTTTTCGAAGTCAATCGATGAGAACCGAGGGACAGTTAGTGGCTTAACCATTATTTCCAATTTAAAAATATAGTCCCATTGTTTCATTTTCATTCTATTTTCTTTTATAAAAAAACTCTCTTTGTGTCTGACATCTAATTTATATACATATATAACAAGAATACAATTAGAAAATTACAAATTTTTTTTAGAGTAAGCTACCTGACTTATGCATATACCATAATACATATGCATTATGCATACATATACCATAAGTCTTGTGGGGTTTTTGTTTGATGATATTTAAATCAATGTAGGTAAAAGTAAACTGTGTCTTTGAATACGTTGACTATTAGAAGCTAATACTACAGTGATATTTTCTTTTTTGTTTAAAAGTCCAGAATTCTGATTTCATTATTGCAAACAGGAATGAATTAAATTTAAATAATGAATATCCCAAATTACTACATTCAGTTAAATGTTATTACAATAGTATGTTAAATAAGACAGATGAATGATTACAGAAAATATCTATTTACTATAATACAGAAATAAGAGAGGGAAACCAAGCACACTGGTACAGAAACGGTTGGAGGGTCTCCACAACAAAAATTAGAGTCTCTAACTGGGTGTTTTTAATTTATCTGTTTCTTTACCTCATTGACCCTGAGGTATGTTTTACACATACACACACACACATATATATATATAAAAAGATTTCACATAAACACGTGAAACAACAATCAATGATCAAACCACAATAAGAAATGGGAAAACAAGACTAAGATCTTTCAACCGTAACAAGCGGTCTTCGTCAGAGTCAAAAACCCAACCCAGTTGGGTTTTTGACTCTGACGAAGACCGCTTGTTACGGTTGAAAGATCTTAGTCTTGTTTTCCCATTTCTTATTGTGGTTTGATCATATATATATATGTATATACACTTTTTTCGATGAAAATACGAACCGAAATGGACAAATACAGTTTAATGTACATAAAGAAACATAGATAAATTAAAAACACACACTTACAGTCTCTAATTTTCGGTTGAACTGCCTTCAGGAGTGATAAGAGTGGGAAACCAAGCGAATATTGAAGTGAGGTCTGTAGTGACTTCTCTGTTCTTTCCTACTTGTTAAAGTTTTTATATATATAATAGAATATTTTATTTTAAAAAATGATAATTTGATAGATTATGCTTTATTTGGTACTACACTTTTAAGATATGTTAATGTAAAGAAAAAATGAATTGATATTGTTTTTTTTAATACATATTAATCATTTTTGTAGAAATGCCTTTTTTGAAAGCCTGATATTATAAAATATTTAATTCAATTAGGCTAATACAGTAATTCGAATCACCTTTTCTGTTTATTTTTAAACTTTTTTCTAAATTATAATCATTATGTTTACTTTATATATTATATATTGTGTATCAAAAAGTACTTTAGTCTAAGAATTTTGCGCTACTAGTGTTCACCAAGATAATCATGTATATCTAATAAAATTAATTTAATTGTACACTTGAGGCAATGTGTACTATGTGCTTGCGAATTAGTTTCCAAAGAGTTGTTTGCAGTTATTATAAGTGTTTAAATTACTTCTTCGAACTATAGCATAATGCAGTGTGAGGTATGTCGGGACAAGATTAATTTAGTACTGCAAAAATTACGAAGCTGTTTTGCACAGAGAGTTTTGACAACTGTTGTTGGAATTAGTCTAAGAGAAAGGTGTAATTACTGGGCGATGGAAGATTGGTGCGTGCTGGAGAGAGCAAATGGAATTAGACTGGGAGCTAACGAAGCCCCCTACTGACTAAATAAATCCAGATGCTGTTTGCAGCCCTAAACACATGTAATCAAGCAGCGAATAAATAAAGGGGCCTTTTGGGCGTGGCTTGTCGCCGCAGCTACAGTCAGATAACGGTCACGAAAATCCCCTTACATTCATGTATTCACCGCCCTTATTACTATATTCCTGATCCCTCCTCAGATCACATGCAAATACCACTGTCTGCCATATTTATTGCTCCCGACTTTCCTATCTCACCCTTCCATCTTCCACCACCGAGGACAAATAAACCCGTTTTTACTTTCACTTTACAAAATATACTATCACAAAAAATAACCCTATCTTTCTCTTACCAACCTTCTCATTACTAACGAAATACAAACAAAATTAATATCCCGCTAACTGTTATCTGCTTTCACAATTTCTCTTACGTTTTTCAATATTTTTTTTCCTTCTATCCTCAAATATTCATGTTTTCATGTGTTTTGAAATAGTAGCATATGTACTCTTTGCAAAATTATGACTTCACACCTCACGTTCTCAGCCTGTAATTAAAGTGTGATATTTGTTGCTGAATTGCTTTTATCTTCTAAAGGGCCACTGACTAAACTTTTGGAAATATAAAAGGCAAAGTAAGGAAATGCTAATACAGCTAAATGTAATCACTTTTGTAAACATCAAAAGTGATAACAATAACTGATTGATAACATTAACCAAAGAATGAGGTTAAAGCTGAAGGTGTAGCAAAAAACAAACTCAAATGAATACGTAATAAATAGCAAAATTATAAGTTATATTTATACTATTTAAACCATAAACAATAAAATAAGTTATTTTATCGTCCAGCTTTGTCTGCTTCACGTCTTTTCGCAGCAAATCATTTATAGTATAGCGGAGAGTTTTATACATGGATATTAAATACGAAGTATTCAACAGTCAACTGCAAGTAAATACTGAACATAGAAGTTGATGCTATCAAATACGCCAATGTATTAAAATAATCGATATAAATTGTTTAATTAAATATTACTTTACAAAATAAATAAGTTTATTTTGGATTTAGAAAAAGAAAATTTTTATTTCTGTATAAAAGGAAATTAAATTCTTCTGTAAATGAAGAATAAAGAACATTTACTTCTAAATTAATCAACATAAGTAATATAATATATTGTTAATTAGTTATACTGGTTATCTTATAATTATTAGACAAAAAAGTTGTACAATTAGTTATTATGTGGTATTTACTCATTCAAGAAAGGTGTGAATTAATATATTAGTGTTTTTTATTAGATTTACATCTAAAATCCAAATAGTCAGATTATATATTAAATTTGAAAACTAACAGTCTGGTTATTATTATTTCAGATGGAAACTTGACTAAGAACACTGTATGATCACAAAAGCATTGTTTCATGAAAAGATATTTATTTGGGAGACATTAATTTATAATGTAATAAATAAAGTTAATTTATTTGCTTATTATGGTTGTTTATTATTTAAATTATAGAATTATTTACAAACACAATTTTATTCTTTTGCTAACGTCTCTTCTGAAAGTGGAGTCCTTTGTGGTTCATCAATATGATGACGCCAATGAAATTCCATAAATCATAAAACCATTTATTTGGAACTAGAATGATGTTAAAAAACCAAGAAAATATGCAAAGACAGTTTAAAAAGTAACCACCAACGTAAGTATCGCTACTCGATTACAGAGAAGTTTGTAGGTGAGATCAAGAGTTTAGAGAACCCTCGGGTAATGAAACAGATGAATGCTGTCATTGACAATCTACATAAAGGAAAACGGACTTCTAGAAATGTTTCTGGAAATTTCAAAAAATTTTTATCTAAACTCGGGATTTAAAAAGCATATGTATAATTGTATTATGAAGCATTTTTACTAACCAAGATTACTCCAAACTCTTAGTGATGATGGACCAAACTAATGAGTATGGTACTTCGATTGATACTTGGAACAGTCGAAAATGAACGCTTAAAATAAATATAGCGTGGAGTGACGAGCTATAATTCAATGATTCCATTAACCCGTGTTAATGTTTCCACTCGTGTTAACAATTTAATGATTCCATATGTGTGGTTGACCACCATGGTACATACCAGGAATTACAGTGTAGAGCGGCTTATCATCAAAAGGATTAATTAGGCCATTCTTTTATTATCGTGCTGTGACTGGCCGTTTACTCGAACTTTCTGGTAGCAGTCTGTCATGCCAAGCATGACAGAAGCCTGTGATGGTCAGGTGGGGCACTTGCAATCACAATGATATATCCTTCCTTAGTGAAATCTTATAAAACAGGTAGACTGGACGGACACCATTCACCGTCTGACACCATTCACTGATGCCTTCACCTTATCAGCACGGAGAGGTTTTGTCAAAACAGTCCACAGGCTGATGACACTTTGCTATTTACCTTTGTTTATGGGGATAATCTTTAAAAAATAAACTCCAAGTAAAGAGACTTACGATAGTCACTCTATTTAGAGGAACTGCTGAAAGTGAACACTCGACAATCAGAACAATTATTCTGTGATGCGACTCCATTGCGTGGAATAATTGTTTCTTATTCCAAAATAATGTTGTGATTCCATTGTGGAATGTTAAGAGATATGTATTGGCCAGAAGAGGTGTCATGTGAAAATAGGTGGCGTCAAAAGCACTTTAGGATAGTTTTTTATGAAAATTATACAAATGTAATAAACACCTAGAATGTAGTTACTTCAAGTTTATATACATTTATATATAATTTATATATATAATAGAATTTTCAAAAGAACACAAAGAAATGAAATCACTGAAACACACTACTAACTCGCTCCAAAGCTGATAACGACTGGTTTGGAATTCAAAAAGAAGCACTAAAACAGTGTAACCAATTTTTGGAGGGACGGTAGACATGGCAGAAAAAGAAATAAAAGCCAAATAAAGATTAAATGAATTAAAACATTTCACTAAAAATATAAATGAAAACTAATAACAACTTGTAAGAAAAAAACTAAAACTAAAATACAAATAAAAATTATAAAAAATTAAAATGTAACTGAGTAAGTAAAAAATACTGAAATAAAATAAAGTAACAATTAACGAATGATTGTGGTTAAAGCCAGGATCAGTTCTACCATCACCCAGAAGACTAATAAGAGCTTCTTCTGAAGCTCCCAGAGTGGCTCTATATATATATATATATATATATATATATATATATATATATATATTCACAATATATTTTATAATATAAATCATTGTAGTATAAACTATGGTAAAAATATGAGAAATGATATTAAGGTCTTTATCAAGTAACAGGTCCTCTTCGATGAAATCACTCATCAAACAACTCAGGTTACCTGGTTCAATGATCTTTGTCCGATTTCTAATTGATTTACTTTAGTTGAATCGCTTAAATATATATTTATCTGAGTTAAAATTTGCTATTATAAAAAGTGAGAGAAAAACTATATTGGCCAGATAAATATTAACGAAAATGCCTGCGGGAAATTGGCTTTAGGAAGAGAGAAGGTCACCTATAATAGTGGTCGATGGTTAGGATGGCAGATAATGCATGGACGTCAAGTGGCCTGCGGGCAGAGAAGTGGGCCTCAGGTCGGTCGCGTCCAGATGAAAGACTTGTCAGATGTATGCAAATAACATAACGTCCCCCGTGTCTCTTTAGACCCGCACCCTTCTTCCAACACTACGTGCCAATTTAAAATTGTGCAATTTTCTAACACCTAGTAGTATATTTCGCTCACTTCGCTTGCTCTTATCAGCAAAAATTTACAAATTGAAGTCTCTTAAATTTTTCAATGTGAGTTTTATTTCTTTTGCATTATCATAGTAATCAAGACTAATCATGCAATACTAAAAATAAAGTCTTTTCTAATATTTCTAAACTGAATACGCTAACAGTAGACATATACATATATATGTCTTCTATATTAATATATAAACTGTAAGTATAATATCCAAGTAAAGGTACGATATATTTTATCAAGAATTATCCTTATCTTTGCAGATTCTGCTACCGGTTGAAATATTTTTTTTTTCTTTTATAATTGTGGCTTATGTAGACATCATTCTGATTTCAAGTTTATAAATATATATAACTTCATATATAGAGTATATATAGAGTATACATCTTATAAATAGAATATATATAAGAAACGACATGATTTTTTGGAATGTACTTTTATTGTTACTAATAATTTCCTTCTACAAACTAAGCTGGTTTTCCAGTGATTTATTATTACTGTTGTTAGTTTGCATTTCTCTTTCCGGTACTTTTAAAACTCGATATCATGTTTATATTTGTACCCTGTCATTTATTATACTTTTCACGACAGAAATATCATCTTAAATCAAATATCACATACAGACTAGAAATCCAACTATGTAATTAAACAACCATACGTTCATATGGTGTGATGATTTACAACCTGAAAGTTATTGATTCATTGCAAATTATGCTAGCAAAGCAAGGTAGAAAAACTAATAAATTATTAACCTTGTTATAAAATTTTTTTGTAAAGAAAGGTTATCAACCATTATTGGCCCTGTTGAGAGCAATAAAAGAATGTTGGCCCAAGGAATTAACTTATTTACTTTTATTTTAATTTTTGGATATAAATATCCACATCAATGTTAATGCTCATTAAATATTTATATCAATCCAGTAAGCATTAAAATACTAATAAAATAAATATAAATGGAAAGCGTAATTTATATAAGTAGCATGAAGAGAATACACTTCTCGTTTAGGTAAGAGTGCGATGAAAGGGAAGTGGTAGTTTTTTGCGAAGTGCCACAGGGCTGGATTTTCCGTGCGGATAAGCACTACTGGCTTCAACTGCAGGTGGCCAGAATCCTCTTCGACCGCTGTCCGCATCACTGGCTCGACTCAAACAAACGTCACTAGCCTTTGCCCGATTTACACAGGAAGAAGGAAAAAAAAAAACCTAAATCCCCACTGTCTTTGTAATTACTTCACCTTTTGACTTCATTCTCTCTCATTCCACCTGATTTCGACCAAAGCCAACCAAAACCCAAAGTCATCAAAGGAATGGAGGCTCTGAAACAGAATCACATTCCCTTATAAATTAGTCACTCAAAATATTATGTGTAACAAACTTGCAAATCTTTCAATTAGCAAACTGATTTATGGCTCACTCTCACGCTCTCTGAACTAGCAGACATTACCTTAAGTACGTAAGATAATAAATAAATTCGCATAAAAAGTAAACTTTCTAATAAAAAAAGAGGGATAATATTCATTCTCTAACCTGAAGTCAGATACACACTTATTTCCAAATTACTTTTATTATTGATATTACATAAATCACATTATTTTTTTCTACATATAAGATTAAGTAAAAATCACTTTATCCTATGGGTAATTTTTTCTAAATCAGTCATTTAATAATTTCATAACCAACGTTTTAAAACGGATTATTTATTCAAGTGAACCATATAATTTATAATATAAACCCTTAAATATCCTGATGAACCAGTTTTATATATATTTGTCTTATGTAATAATTGTCTTTAATAATTTGATAATTGTTATTTGATTATTATCTTTATGTAATAATTAATAACACCACTTTTTGAACTTCTAAATTTATTGTATTTTACATTTTAAGATCTGAAATATCTATTATAAAGCTGTCAAATTTTGAGGTGCCATAAAATGCATATAGCTGTATATACGTGTATATGTGTTTGTGTACGCGTTATGTGTAATAATTATTGCACACATTTTCTTAAAGACTTATAGAGCTCCTAACTACAAAAAAAAATGTAACTGAAATTGGCACTTATCAGGTATTTTTTCATCTAGTGAAAGGTACCACATCATTTTAATTACTTACTACTTCATATATATATATATATAAACTAGAATTTAAAAAGAACACATAGAAAGGAAATCACTGAACTCACTACTATATTTCGATGTCCTCGTCTTCAGGAAAAGAAGTGAATCACTCCAAAGGCTGATAACGACATATATATATATATGTCGCTGATATATATATATATATATATATATTATATATATATATATTTATATATATAAATAGAACCACGCTTTATAATACTATATTATATTAGAAATTATACACTCATAAAAGAGGTTGACAGATTCGGTAAAACTTTCGTTTGAATCAAAGTAAGTGTTATTTTGAGAACTACCAAGGTTTCCCACTCCAAAGTCTGTGAGAACCTAAACCAAAACGTGACTATGACTTGTATTTCCTTCATTAACTTGGTATATAAATATTTTCTAGTCTTCTACTACTGCCTTCTGACTTCTGACCCTCACCAATGAACTTCAACATATCATACAAATCACTTCCTACTTCTCACTGAAATCTGTCCGTTCTCTTTTTCATTTTTTTCCTTAATGTACACTGTTGATTAAGTGTTATTGACTTTCTTATTCAATTAATTAAAACGTGATTAACAATTCAACAAAACAATATTTATAGGTCGAACTTATTGTTTCTAAATAAATGAATATCACATTTCCAAGTATAGCCGTTTCATAAAGCTGCAAAGAGTTTGTTCATATATATTTAATTAAATCTACAATAAATTTAATTTTGCTCTTCACTATAATGGAAAAATATATGCAAATACTTATTCATCAAAATCATTTTTTTTTATTTCGATATCAAATATTATTTAAAATTATTATATCATTTATATTTACCATTACTTCACTCCAATCCAATATGAATCTGTTGTGCATGTAATTTTTAATAATTCTACTAATCTAACATGGCATATATATAATTTTCATTATTAGAAATAATATTTAACCTCTGGTAGATCTGGGGTTCAATAACCACTTTGGGCCTCGATTTTATTCATGTCGGAGATGAAAAATCTGATCACGTCACTCTTCGGAAAGGACGTTAAGCTTGTTTTGATTTAATGATGTACCTAAGCCTTTCGGTCATACCATGATAAAGCAAAATAGGTTTGCTTCATAAGAATCCAACCGCCTCCCTGAATGAGAAGAATGAGACAGTCCTTGTGAAGGACCTAAGGTGAACCTTGCAGAGGTGGGCTTCTAGAATCTACATCAACCCAACCTATAAACATAGCCTTATAGTCACTATAAGACTGATGGTTACTTCATGAAAGAGATAATAAAGATTTACATATGAAAAATGAGGAAGGAAAATGAGAGTCTATTCCTAAAGCTTTTGGAGACAATCCATAACAAAAGACAGACTTTATTATATTCGATTTGGAGATGGAATGAAGACAATGAATTCCAGAATATTTTTGAGAAATCTTACTTAGAGCCAAATGGTTCCTCCAAAGCCTAATATACAATATGGCGTTATCATGATTTTTCTAGTGTTTCTTCCAGCGTAAAACAGAAATGTCTAGTCACCAGTTGATAAGAGCAAGATACTCAAATTCAAATAACATATTCCTTCGTGGCCAATGTTCACAGTTCCTGTATTTGTCATTGCTGAGATTCTAACTGTATACAATGTTGCATTTAATATTCAAAATAATAAAACGAAAACAATCATAGAGATTAAAATCTTTTGCATTGGAATAATTATGGCTTATAAAAGTCCATTCAAAGCATTAAAAGTTATGGGTGTGTTTTGGTCGAACCAAATTAACCATTTCATGTTGTTGAAATGTCAATGTTTGTATAGCGTATGGGTTTCTTATATTACTTCAAGGGTATCTGAGAGAATCAAGTGTTCTATCACGGAAGAAATGAATACCGTGGGAAATGACTCTTTGGTTAATGAAAAAAAAAAAAGGTGCACAAAAAGAAATATAAATGTGAAACAACGTGATTGATCCTGCATATTGGAAGCGTGAGGGGGTATTGTTTAATTGGTTTGAGAGATATGCATCAGCGAGTAGTGGAAAGTGGTGATGTCAGAGAGGCTAAGGACGATCCTTGACCTGCCCAGCCTGCACAAATATCAACGTAAACTTAGCTGACCATAGGGGATGCATCATGCCGAAGTAGGCCTCGTCAAATTACACTGACAACTGCAAACTGCAAAACCTCTAGGTATTCTTTTACCTACCTTTTACCTACGCAAGTTTCTAAAATTCTATCCTGCCTTTTCAAATTTACCTCAAATCATCAAATTATATTCTGAAAGAATATGTGGTTATTTTTGAAATTTTTAGTCAAACTTATTTTAGTAGAATATTTAACAAGTTACCAATATTATAATGTGAGCTGGTAGTTTCTTTCAGAAATGACGAAATCGATGTTTTTGCTTCCCCTTAAAGGTTATGTTAGGTTGTCAGCAGGGTAAAAATAGGAACATTGGCTCTTTATAATGCCATGCAATGAACAACATTTTACATTGGAAGTCGTAACTTTGCCTAATTCAAGTGAATTTAGAATAATGATCATCAACAACTACTGACATCGTACAGACTCGGGACCGACGGTTTAACTTCCTCTCCGAGGGACGACAACCTCAAATTTATCTGCCTTCTCATGAATAAATCTAGAGCCAGAATAGGTATTGAACCCTGAACCTACCAGTCCAAAGGCGATCACAGAGCTAATTCTGTCCAGTTGCCACTGGGTAAATCCAATTTCACATAAAAAAAAATGTGATTCCGTCTACTGGTTTTAATTACTGCATCAATAAACCTGGTGAGAAACCATCGTAACTGGACCTCACCTGACACCGAACAATTCAATTTAATTGAAGAAGAAATTCACTGTTTTATCTAACCTGGAATACTCATAGAAGATGATGTAATAACACTGTACCTGTGTTAGCTCAGTCAAACGGTATTAGAAGAAACACCATCAAGCTCCATATGAATGATTAATAAAGGTCAAATGTAACAGGATCCTTAGAATGGCCTGATAGAAACAGTAACATGTTTATTGTACCCTAATAAATCTCATTCATCTGTGCATTTATGTTTAAGTGCCATATTTAACGAAATATGTTTGTCAATTTTTAACTGGGATTCAAATTTAATATAAAATACAATTATTACTCAAATTTTTGGTTAAATTGTCATTAGCAGAGAAATGAGAAAAATATTAAAAAGAAATAGTGTTTTATATAATAATAACATAAGGAACACATATAAATATAAATAAAATGTCCTATTGTCATTTGTGGTACCATTTTTTTTTTGGTCCATAGTTATGGATGAAAGTCATAATATAAAGAAATATATTTCTTTTGTAACGAATAGGTAAGAACATTTTAAAACATGATTAAAACTGGAATATATACATATCTCAATCAGTCAAAGAGTAATTAATTAGTTCTCACTTAAATAGAGCAATGGATCTCATTTGGTTCGGTGGTACATTTTATGAGATTCCATTCAAGCAATATCACAGAACAAGTCTTCCTGAAACGAACACAAGTTTATGGTTCAGTCTTGATTGAATACACTCTTTAGGTTGGAGTAAGTTTTTTCCTGACTCAAGTGCCTCGTCATCGTTTGTGAATAAGGGCCGAAGGGTTCTTGTCCTGAATAGGGCTCAATTTAGTGCATACTGACAATGTTTTCTGCCTATACCGCAGGCCCTCTTTAGCTTCCTCATGGGACATGTCATTAATAACAGTAATTAATTCTCTCAGTGACATCCTCAGGTAATTATGGAAGCCCTTTTGTACCTGACATAATTAACAGTATATATGGAGCCAGCCTCCCATTGTCCCTTATCCAAGGATTGTCCTGCTCTCTTCTTCGCTTTCTAGTTAACACCGACATTCCAGCCTTCCCTTTTCTTTATCACACTTCTAATATTGAAACCATTTTAATCGATTCGAATTCTTCTTCACTTTTTAAGGGGCTTCTTCTTCAGCAGAACAATTATCACCTTTATTAAAAATCAAGTGCCTTTTCATTCCCTAATACTGATATATTTCCTCTTGTTTTAACATTTTAACAAAACAAAAATAAGCTATACGGTGGTAGATAATAATATTATAATATGTAATATTATAGTTCTTCGGAAAGTTAGCAGCTTTTTTTAACTTCTTTGAAGAAATTAAGTATATCGAATTTTGCAAAAAAAAAATCCATTTTTATCAAATGTAACATTGAACTTTTACTTGAAAAAAAAGAAGCACTTATTTAATGTTCATTTTGAACATATTACACATATAAGATTGACCGTAAAAAAGGAAAAAGTTCTAGAGCGAGAAGAAAAAATTTATTGAAATAATTAGTAAAAATAATTAGGAATTTATAGATTATGATTGGTGCTTTAATGTTGTAAAATGCTCAACATAAAGTTATAATAAGTGCATATGGCAAAATCAGCGTATTGATTAAGAATAACGCGTTACGTAATGCCAAATTGACGCAAAAATTGTTCATTTTGTTAAGCTTGAAAGCTTAACTAAGATTAATCTACTTACGGTAGTGTATGATTGGTCTTCAAACCATAAGTGTCTTTTCCTGATAACGGTGGATGTTACAATATTTTTTTTTGCAGTCAAAAACATCGTTTTCATGTCAAAACATCTTTGCCAGTGTTTGTTGAAATTGTTTTTTGTCCATATTATTATTCATTCTTGTGGATCGTTTAATTTTATTGTATGTGACTAAAATATGTTTTTCTACTAAGATGTAATCTTATGCACAACACCTTTTTACTAAAACAACTCAAAGTTAACAACAACATTACTCATCATATGATGATCAATGTCAACACACATTGCTAAGATCATCGTCAGGAGTAAAATTAGTAGTAAATGAGCTAAACAGTATAGAATGTGCGATACCAACGCAAACCCTAAATTTCAAATTGTCTAGGTTTCAAATGGTATATTTGGAAAGAATGAAATCAAGCTTGATGGAACAAAAATCAGAAAAAATGGAATTTCTGGTATGAAACATGGTTCTTTTTGCTTCATTAAGTTTAATGTGCAGTGAAATATTAATAATATAAATAATACGTCTTGGCCTACCTTAGAAATGTGCAATATTTAATCCTAGACATATTAATGTGTGATAACATTGTATTTGAATAATAAGACAAGTATGAGTAATGTTTATTTACAGTTAGTAGTTCATGAGAATTAAGGCCACAGTAACCAGTTTTGAACTTCTAGTCTTGGACTGAGGAGTTCAACACAACTTGCCATTTACCAAATAATCAAATTCCCTCCACTAATCCTCTAGAGTTACGACATTTTGCATCTGAGATCAAAGCTTTAGAAGTCGCCCTCATTATAGTCTTGTCCATATTCCACCTTTAAAGATCTCATTTAATACTTGCTCAATCACCATTAGCACTTGATAGATCAGTTACATGGACAAGTTGTAAGAAATCCTGATTATGATGAAACTTGAACTGACCAGATGAAAAATATGTTTCAACTTTCCATAAATACAATATTTAAATCCCTCGTATCTAAATGTAATAATCCTCACATTTAGTGTAAATATATTCCTTAATGCTTACAACTAATCGATAACTTTATGAATTATATAGTTCGTATTTCTGAAATACCTAAGACAAAAGAAACATTTACATGCTAACTACAAGTTAATACGAATTAAATACACTCACATATAGTCTTATTAGTAAAACGTGCTAAACAGTGTAGAATGTGCGATGCTTTTAATACCAACGCAAACCCTGAATTGCAAATTCTCCAATTTTAGGTTAAACTATCATCAGAAGAGTGAAGAGAAAGAGAGAGAAAGAGACAGTGAGAGAGAGACTAAAAGCACCAGCGTAGCAAAGTTTGAAGAATACTGTTGTAATACTCGTTCTCGTTTAAGGAGAATGGATAAAAGGAAATAAAAAAAACATGATAACTGAACAACAAAACGTACTATAAAAGACAATTACGGAACAGGAAGATAAGAATGCGATAAAAACAGAGAAAACTAACATTAAATAAAATAAATGTAATAAACTAATTAAAATAAAAAAAATTAATGAAAAATAATCAAGATAATTACATCTCCTCTCCTGATGATGGCAATTTGTCGAAATATTGAAGTGAATAATTGTAGTTTTTTTATGAATTTTCTACCAAGGTGTTATTATTTTTGCTTTATTTATACAGTTATAGATATATAACGAATCTTTGTAGGAGGCAGGGAATTAAAAATAACGCGTAAACCACAGCAAGACTTGATAAAGTAGAACTAATCAAACTATTAATAGCTCAGCCATCATTTTGGTATCTCTGATGAAAAATAAGAGTTAATATGTGTGCCATTTGGAACAACAGTATGGTACATCAACATGGGAAAATAGAAGAAAACATAATGCTCACTGTTTGGTTTCTTTCTTTCTTCTTCTTATGACATACGAGTACTGCGATTAATGGAATATCTATGTCATTGTACCTTTTTCCTCCTTCTTGTTTGTGTACTCTTCTCCTGCTACACACTTGTGTAACAGAAGTGTGTTACTTCCTTTCCTCTTTATAAACTTTGCCTGAATCACTGTTTTAGAATATAAAATTATATGTTTCAAAGAAATCAGCATTAACATGAATAAAAGAATGAAAATGTTTTAAGGTTTTTTGAGGCTCGTAGTTAAAAAATTCCTTCATATTTCTTTGGTGGCAATTTATTTAACTGAAAATGTACATGTGTTCATTATAATATTTCTTCATTGCTTATTGAGTGGAATGTGTAAACGATACACAGTATTTAGTCAGTTGAAAATCTTTTTTTTTATATTTCCAGTTTCATCAATTCCCCTTAAATTTGTATTCTCAATTTTTTTCAATAGTAAACATGTGGATTCCAGTAACCGCTAATAAAGAAAAAAAATGAAAAATTAACAAGAAACTAAGAAGATTCTTACAGGCAATTATTAAATTAAGTTTCTAAAATAGCAGTTCCTTTGTGACAAGTCATGATACTCGTAGTTATATAGAAATCATCTGAGTTTACAGATGTTTGTTATTCAAACATTAATTTGTAATGAATATGTTTAAGTGGTATTGATATAAATTAATATAGTTTTAGTGTTATTCTATGTCAAATGATAGGTCAAAGATGGCCTTTACAAGGACCTAAGACTTTTAGACTAGGGGAAAGAAGGCTCAGCCGATTACATGTCAAAATGTTAAACTGGGCAAAAGGGAGGGTTGACATTTGAGGGTGTATCACTTGTTGAGTGGTTGAGGGGAGTTGAAATTACCTCGATATAAAACACTAAGGGTGAAATAGAAGCTTTAAAGCACCCTTTGCGACAATCTTACTGACAAACTCACCCTCTTCTTCAATTTACCGTTTTCTGTATACAATTTACTTGATCAAACTTTTACACTTATTAAAATTAAATTTTATTCAATCAAATATTATATTTTTAATATTTACAGATTTTTTTAGTGATAAATTAAGGTATCTGCAGACATAAATTTCCCTAACACATTATATCATTCAAATTAATGTTTACAAATTAAAAGTTTCTTGCCTAGTGAGAAGTTTGATTTAATTCTTCCACTAGGAGGATTGGGGAACGGAACGCAAGGAAGAAAAACAAGAATTGGTTAAGAAAATGAGAAAATAAGGATAAATATCAGATAGGCAAGGTAATCAAGGAAATTTTAATAATAACTGCAACAAACCTTCATCATGAATGATAACGCATAAACCAAAAATGAAATTTCAATATTTAGAAGTCACTCAAAGTAATTTTCGTTTTAAAAATTCTTTTGTTGCCTTCATCGTTTTTAGTAAAATTAAGAAAAAAAGAAAACATTAGTCAATTTCGGAAAGAGATTTGATTCTTCTTAAACATGTTTGTAAAACTAAATTAAAAAAATGGATTTAGCAATCTGTGAAGGGAATTTTAGGGTAAGCATCCAAAACTTTGCTTGCCATTGAATTCATTACAGATCACTTCTACGTAGGTTATAAATTTGTCGGATAATACAAACCATATGTCAAATATAGAATCAGAGAACACCATCGACTTTTGTTAAATTCTGTAAAATAAAGAAATATTTCTTGGTTATAGCCTTGAAAAACCTATCACATGATGTTCCATACAACATTAGAGATATGAATAAAGACCAATTTTATATGTTTATTGACTCGATAAAAAAACTAGATGTAACTGGTCTATTTACTCTTTACAGATGACGTATATATAAGATTTAGTAATATTGATCTTTAAAAACTCCTTTCTCAATATAATAACTTTAAAAATAGCATTATACTAATAGTTTTGTTACAATAATATGCTAATTCATAAGTAATAATTAATTTTGTTACTAATTTATATACAAATTGACATAACATGCTATTGTACCAATAACTCTATAAAATTAGACTTGAAACTCAGAATGTGTTATTAAAATACAATTACATATTGGTAAATTATAATTTACAATTTGGTTAATTAATATGGTATTAGCAAATATCAAATTAATTAATTTTATTATTTGGCTAATTGTGATATGACAACGGTTAGTTGTTATGAAAATTTTGATCGTTACATGTGACTCATACATTTTAGTTACGTTACATTAAATAATTATTTTCTATGGATATTTACTTTTTTGTCTAAGGGCCAAATTTCTTTTTTCAGGTGAGTGAAACAGCAAATATATTTCTGGGCTAACTATACCTGAAGGTTTGTCAGACATTTTTTTTCATTTTATTTGGAGTAATTTTTAATTAAAAAATTAAATTTAATTACAATAACAAAGAATAAATCACTGTATTATGTGAAATTTGTAGTAGAGGGGTTATTATTAAACAATCAGTTCAATAATTTTTTTTACTTTTAATATTTGAAGATTTTTTTTAGTTATAAACCCAATAAACACATAATATCATATTTATGTGTTTTATAAATTTTTAAGTAATAACGATCAATTAATTTTCTAATAGCTAATTTCTAAGCTTTAAATGTTTTTAGCTAATTTTGAAGTTTCCTGATTTGTAATTATATTAATGCAAATAAATTTATTTATAGTTTATATTCATATTTATTTATTTATTTATATATATATATATATATATATATAAATATTTATTATATAATATATTTATAATTTATATTTATTTATAGTAAGAAAAAAAGTCAAATTCTTCAAATAATTTACGATAAAGGAGCTATATAAAGGACTATTCAAATAAATTAATATCTATTTATTTTTTTAATTTTAAATGCATTACCTTCAGATATTTTTACATGATTTTGATTCCTATTTAAATGCTTAACTTAGTTTATCTATAAATTTGGCACTGTATGTATAGGAATAGAATTTATGTAATAATAATACTAAATTATTAACAATAATATTGTTAATAATGTAAGTTTTTAATGACATAATAGAAAATACAAACTATTTATATGCTATATTTTCTTCTCGGTTTAGTTTGAAAACGTGCCCGTCTTTGAGGGTAAACTAGGAGAGGGATTCTTACGGGTGTACAGAACTCTTTATCTTAGTACATACAATGTCTGTGGCTTTTCATTTGATCTTTTGTTATAAATAATTGTATTTATATATTCATTTTGTTTCTCTCTGACCTCTCCTCTCATCAAGCCTCTCATTGTTCCTCTACCTGTATCTCCAATGTAGATACATACATTTAATGTATGTATCTCATACTCAAATGTATGACGTTAATGGCCAATATGATAGTTTATGATAGATAGCTTCTGAATTTCTCTGCCTCTTTATTCTTTTTTTATCTCTCTCTCTCTCTCTTATACAACACACACACACACACACACACACACACACACACACACACACACACACACACACACACACACACCCACAAACACACAAAACACATGTCGTGTATATTTCAAAAATTGTAGCATAGAAATTGTTGTGTGTTCTTTTTTGTTGTTAGTCGTTTTTGTAGGCTTAATTAACGAAAAAAATGTAAAACAATAAGAGTATAAAATAAAAACGGTGTACATTTTAACAATAAAGAGAGAGCGAAAGATAACGGGAGCAAATCAATTAAAGGTACACTTAGTGTGTCAGACAAAAAGAAGCATCAACAATAGAGGGGTCGAGAGATTGATAAAGAGGATATAAATAAAACGTTACGCTAGCATCAGACTTTTGATATATTACTGTAAATGGATAAGTTCAGTATAAATATGTTACGAAGAGATAATATATAATTAATGCTTTTCATGAGTTGACTCGTTTCTAAATAGAAACTATAAATATTTCAAAGTCAGGAAAAAGAAAAAGAAACACTTTTAGAATGAAAGTAAAAAAATGAGTTGTGTGACAGGGAAGGCTGTGACGGCCCATAGTGTGCAGCTCTGTTTAGTGAAAAGATATCCATAACTGGAGCTGTTTTCCGGTCAGTTTTTCCTGCTCTGGCCACCGAACCGTGTCACCTAGACTGATTTCATGCACATCCCACTACTTGTCACTTATACTCCTCTTTCTTAACCCGTGAAGAAGACGCCCGTGAAATACCGTTATAGCATCACCAGTGACCTGGCCAACAAACCGCTATCACTTCTAAATAGGTGCTTTTTATCAAACGTATGAGGTTAATGGCCAGTGTGATAGTTTAAGATGATAGATGGAATGCAATGGTCTGGTTTGACTACTGCAATTTACTCTACTCATTCAGTAATTGAATTTTTCTATATTAACACATTTCTGTTATTTTGGGTGGAGGGTGGGGATTTGCTGGAAGCTATACCTCTCATTCGTCAATGAATATTGCGTTCCGCAATGATTATACATTGGGGGTTCTATATTTTTCTGACTGAATTGTACTCTGAGATTTAAAGTACGGATCATTAACGAATATTTCACTTCGTAAAGGCTTGTGTCCGACATCTTAAGGTCATTCTGAAGGATGACATGTTCAAATTTGTTCACCTCTCAAGTGAAAAAATTGTTAGGTAACAGAATTGAACCCTATCTACCAGCCCAGAGGCGATCTCGCAAGCCTATGAGCTACACTGGCCCCTGTTATTATTACTTACTATACAAATGGTGATTATTGCAAAATCCATGATCAAGTCTATGACACTCACTAGTCAACCTTGAGTATAGATTGGACATTCCGTGATAAGTTTGACAATATATATTGAAGAAAATGATCTTAATGACTCAAGCACAATTCGTTTATTATATTGATGCAACAATTTCGTTTATTATATTATCTTCTTAACGGCTGATTCAATACTAAGGAAACATAGCTGTATATGTTCTTATACAGAACACTTATATGGTAGGTCAAGTTATATTGCAGTCGCAGTCTCACAATGGAACACACATAGGCTAAACCTTATCCTTTGTGATACAAAATAATAAACATTCCACAATCGGAGTACTAAATTTGCCTCATTCAAGTACAGAATGCAAGTACATTTAGAATAGGGAACTTTAACGGGTACCTAACATCGTACAGAATCGGGGCCGACGGCTTAGCGTCCTCTCCTGGAGTCGATGAGCTCAGAATTATTCACCTTCCACGTCAATAAATTGAGGGCAGAGTGGGTATTCAACCCAGGACTTTCCAGTCCTGAGACGAGTACGTTAGGACTGAGCTAATCTAGCCCCCACATTTATAAGGTAGTTGAAACACGTGTTTCAACACGCATAATGCTTATTAGACAATTAAGTTTTTATATACAATGCTGGTAACAATACAATAACTTTCAGACAAAACAGGGACGAAGTCTCTGGTCCGTCAGTTTTTTATGTAAGTAATTCGTAAGTCTACAAAATTCACATCGTTTCCTCATCTCTCAGGTATTTTTCCAGTACATCAACCTCAAGATAAGAATGAAGCACAATTCGTTTATTATATTGATGCTGTAACTAATTACAACCAATCAGTTATAACCAATCAGATCGATATTCTTCAAATGTTTTTTGGACTTATTTGCCTCTTCGTTTCACGGTCACGTTTTAATCTGTTTTCACTATTTTCAGTAGTTTTAACTGCATTTTCTTTAAACAAGGTTTATAAGTTATAAATAAGCATTCAACTAAAAATTGGAATGTGTTAAAACTGATTGGTTCACCAAATTATATAAGTGCAGTCAGTCAATCTAAAGGGCACGTAATAATAGCAATTTACCGATTATAATAATTTATCGTTATACTGTTAACAATCATTTCATTGATAGCACTTTGATTTGACTGGTATTCGACGCTCTTGTTTTATTTAATTGTTATTGGTTTGTTTGACTTTTGTCGATTTGTGCTGAGGGTACAGACCGGTGGACCTTAGCCACACCGGTCGTGGACAAGCAATATTTGTTTTCTCAATAATAATATAATATGAGGCAAGTAGTATTTGAGAATCTATTCCTGTTCAATGCATCTTTCTTTATCAGATAATTCATCATTTTTTATGCCACACTTTTCCTGAGAGAGAACATTACTATATCTTTTATTTTTAACTTAACACCTTCTTCATATCAAAAATCATTAATAAAGTTAGTGTAGCATTTTCCTTCTTTTTTTACAATACTCTGCTCCATGACTTCTGTATGCCACACCCCAAAATCGTGGCATAGAACTAGCATTTCAACCCTATAACTCCTTCTAAAATCTCCCAAAGAGATTTTCTAAATACTCTCTGCGATTGGATCGGAATGCCTGCTAGTCGTTCAGTTTCAAGAGTTTCAAGGCGTTTTGGGAGAGTTTCAAGCTACTTAAAATTTGTTGTTTCCCCATATTTAGAAGTTTCATTCCTTGTAATATATTTTAATATATACCATTTTTTTTAAATTCCCATATAAAAAAAATTAAAATTATTTTTCAGCTTTTTTTTAAATTAAAACAAGTCATGAAAAGAGTTTTTTCAAAAGATTTAATTTCATAAATGTCACTAATATTATTATATTTCAATTTAAGAGGATTTTGAAGTTATTTTACTTTAAGAAATTTGTCCACATTGCAAAAATTCCTGATTTGTTTGAGAGCCATCAGAGCAGAGTGAAACCAAATTTCGAGAGGGACCCAGAAGTTCAATAATTCACAGTCTCTGCCAAGTCAGAGTTAGCTTAATAAACCGCCTGGACCTCGACCAGAAGTACCTCAAGGCTCAATTTTTTTTTTTTTTTTTTGTACTTCCATTTCCCCTCCGAAGAGAAAGAAGGGGAAATTCTGAGACCAAACATTAATATTGTACACCCACCTACGGTCCGATTTATAAACATAAAAATGTAATCAACGCTTCGGAGACCAATCTCCCAACCCTTCGTAGCACAAGAGAAAAAAAAAATGCTTCCCACTCTTCACAGACCCTTCAAACAAACTCCGACTGCTTAATTAAGCCACACCCCCCACGTGACCTAGATATTTTCTTTTCATTCGTTCCCTTGTTTGCCCATTGCCAAGATAACAAACAAGCCCTACCAATCCTTGAAACATTTTAGTCTCTTCCACAGGAATGCATATTAATATCTATTACTTACCATTTGGACCTGTACAAACATTTCCAATTTTCAAATGAATTTTTTTTTGCCCCCCGGTAATTTTTTTCATTCTGTTTTGAAAAAGATTTCGTGCATGTTTATTTAATCGTGATTAGTAAAATCGGACTTTCATTTTGTCACTTTGATAAAGTACAAAAAAATAAATATCTCTAATTCGTTTCTTTTACGTATTCTACATACACCTAATTGAAATTCAAATATCAAGGAAGTGAACTGATATCAAACCCAATGAACTGATTTATTCTCTTTACTTCTTGTTTATGGGGTACACGAAAAACATAAAGCCAGTAAATACAATGTGTACATCTACATTCATTTAGAAAAGAAAGTGCAGGCAATGGTAAGATTGATTCAAATAAAAATTTAAAGCTAAATTATAAATAAGTTTTTGTTTATCTACAAATTCAAATACAACAGATAACAAAGGATGAGTGCATTTTTTTTATTGGTTGGCAATATATATTGATTTTTTTATTTATATTTAGTCTATTTATCAGTCAGGTGAACATTATTAATAATAATAATATATATATATATATAGGTTTCATTAAATGCCTTACTTATTTTTAATCTAGTCCGTTTTTCGCACAACTTTTCTAATTTTCTAATATATTTTTTCCATCTTTTAGATAAATGTACACAAATTCACCAAATGTTTTATTCATAAATCTACTTACACTCATTCTGAAGTTTTGATCAACTCTGATCATTTTCAAGCATAATTATTACTTTGACAATTTTTTTAAAATTATCAAAAGATCAAAAACAATTAAGAAACACTAACTAAACTGATAATATACATTAATCTCATATGTAATTTTTTCACTATGTAAAATGTCAACATAATCTTGACTTTAACAGGTTTCCTTCACACTGCTTTTAATTACACTACATTACTTGAATTTCGTAACTTCTCTTGTAGGCTTCTGGTTTTAGTCAAGTGTGTAATTTTAACATTCTTGCAAAGCAGGTGGCTTCATCGTTGAGTTCCGGCTTCTTCTCCTTTATACATAGAGATTCTATTATATATATATATATATATATATATATATATATATATATATATAATATATATATATATATATATATATATATATGAAGACTTTATCCTCTTAGTTCTTACTTTGTTGGCACTCTGATGACATAAATTCAAAGGCTACAGAGCATTTTTTCTATTGTTTTCTTCTTTTTCCTTGTGGTTTAATTTCATTTTTTGCATCACGTGTTTATTTATTGTAATTTTTCGGCATGTATATAAATATTGATAAAAGTATGTAGTTTTTAATATTTCAACCAGTTTGTCCCTATAATCAAGTGGTATTTATATAGACAAAATTAAAATATTTTGAAATGATCCAATACAATTGAACTGTATAATAGTAATTTGTATTACATAGAAGTTTAGAGAGCTGAAAACTGAATAATATTAATTGGTGACAATACGTGTGGAAAGTCGATTAATTTAAAAAATAAAAAAACTAGAAATGATCTGAATTGGTTTTTGATCTGGTTTGCCGATCTTATTAAAAGTTAGTGGTAATTATTTATGGGCCATGTGAGGTTGTTAGGCTTGAAGTGCCTCGAAACGCTTTTAGTCTTGACTGTTTTTTTTAATGCAACCCTTGAAAGTAAGCATTAGCGCCTACTTAGGAGCCAGCTTAATAAGGATGCTGTCAACACATCACTAGCCATTAATCTACAAAAAAAACAGCCATCTCAGAAGGAACATTTCTTCTCTGGATTCAACATGATTGGTACACATGTGAACAAAGCTATATTTCCAACAGTCAATTTTAGTACGACATTTTATTTTCCTAAATAATTATGGGTAAAATTATTTGAATCAAGCGTTCGTAATAAAATGTTTATTCTCAGCAAGAAATAAGAAGACGCATTGACTGTTCTCTACATTTTACTACTTTCTCGTAACACCAAGGAAATTCTCAAAAAGAATACCCATTTCAATTAAACGAATCACTTTCTCAAAAAAAACAAAATTAAACATAAAATTCATGATTATGTATGATTTTGTAATACATTATAAAATAAAAGACCATGCATAAGTATATTACTAAAAATTGACCAAACAAACAACTGAGAAAAACGCTTAGAAGAACGATATTTTTAGAGCAATTCATCATAAGAAGTAGATGAATAATCATCATCAGTTGATGAAAGTATATTTAGTTTGTATATCTATACTTTCAGTCTGTCAATATATAAATATTTATTTAATAAATGAGGATCTATTTTCAAAAATATGCTATACAAATATAGTGAAAATTGGAGTTAGAATGTGTTCGCGCATATGATCAACCATTGAGAAACATTCTATAAGAAAAAAAAATTTCAAATGATTTGGATTTAAGGATGTTTGAGGAAGTTGATGTTTCCAATTCCATAGAATAAAAAGAATTTTTTAGCAATAATCTCCCTCAAACAGCTTTAAAATATCATTTTAATATTAAATAGATAAAAATTCATCAATTGTTTTAACTTGCAGTTATACATATATAAACAAGATGTCATATAAACACGTAAAATAGCAATCAATGATCAAACCATTCAGTTGGGTTTCTGACCGTGACAATCAAACAACAAATATGAATTTGAATGACTTTTATGTTGAACTTACACATTTCACAAATCTACTCTAGTTTTAATTTTTGTAGCAATGCAATTTGCTGAAAAAGTGTATATTAATCTAAGATACAAATCTCTTGATGAGAAGACATACTTTATTGTTTTCTTAACTATAAAAATCTGAATGAAATAATATATAGCAAACTTTACTTATAATTTTATAATCGCTTTTATAATTTTATTATTTGTTTAAGAAGCCTTACTTGGTGTAACTTGATTTCAATGATTGAAACACGCAAAAGGAAAAGTTGTTTACCTTGAATAAGATAAGCGTCGTTAACTAATTTCGTCGGGTGGATGGGGGGGGGGGGGGGGGGGATGTAAGTAATAAAGTTGTGGAGCATTGGCAGCAAGTTTTGTTGAAGTTTGCCTGGTGACCTGTAGAGTGGGAGGAGAGAGAGTAAGAGGGAGAGAGCGTGAGAGAGAGAGTGATGGGAGCAGAGGATTGTCAGGGAAGGAGTGGGGAGGGGAGGTGAACGAGGAGGAGGCACTTTGTGAAAATCAATAGGACCCTAGGAAGGGCACCCCGCCCTCTGCGCCCTTTAATCCGATCATCTGCCCAGGTGGACCACTCTATCAAAGTCGTTCTGCCCAACAACTTCACAACCCCACCAAGTGATTTAGAGTCAGTGATAACATTACATGTAATGTTGCTCAGTGCAAAGCATTAGCAAAAACCCGTCGGTCAGAGCCATTCTCTAGTACATCAAAAAAGTAACTACTAAAAGTAGTAATAAAAACGCAAAAACATTCTTAATTGCCTTTGACTGTTCCTTTTTCTTCAAAAGAACTAAACCAGTTCAGTTTATATATATATAAAACAGATTCAAAAATTTATCGACTGTTTGATAGAATAGGTGTGTTATCTAAGAATTTTCTTAGTCTAACAATTCTTACTTCTGTCTACGAAAAAGTTTTAGAATAAAACCAAAACGATGGCAATGAGAGTTTGATTTTTGAGCCTAGAAAATTTGACCCAATCCGGATTAGACAACACTCTTATATATATATATATATTATATATATATATATATATATTTTTAATATTCATATGCCTCCTTGGGGCTCGTTCTCCTCCTGGTCTCAACCTGTACCGTTAATTATTTTTTATTTTTTTATTATTAGTATTTATTTTTTATTATTATTATTTCGTATTTTATATATTTTTTATCTTGTTTTCTAAATAAATATTGGAGGGATTTCTATTTTTCCTCTCCTCCGCTGGGGAGCAGCATTGCAGTGATTCCACGAGTTACTCTGGAGGCCAGTAGCAGTTTGCTTCTCAACGCGAGTACTTCGCACTTCTTCCCGATGACGACGGATGTAGAAATATCGAAGTGAGTTCTGTAGTGTCTTTCTGTGTTCTTTTCTATGTGTTAAAGTGTATATATATATATATATATATATATATATATATATATATATATAATTAAAGTTACAGCTAGAGAACACAAGAAAAAGGACTAACACTCACGAATCTCGATAATTTCGACGTCTTGCCGTCTTCAGGAGAGAAGAAAGAAAGAAAATATATATATATACATTATTGTGTCCAGTTTGTATCGTGTTTCGTTTTATTATGGGAAGAAATATATATACATATATTATATATGTATATAATAGAATTATATATTATATAATATAAATAGCATGTTTGTTTCATTATGGGTAACATATATAAAAGATAGTCGAGAACGGTTCAAAGAACTAAATACAATAAATTCACAGAGAGAAACAGATAGAGGGAAACACGAAAACTCTCTACAATATTTCTACATTGTCAATGCTATGAAAGATTTTAGTCATTAGAAATATTATTCTTTTCTTTCTCACTCCGTTAAAGCAGTATGCCACCTCTTTACAATTTTATATTATTACAATTTTCATATTATTTATATTATAAATATATATTATATTATATTTACAATTATATATATATATATATAATATCAAGTATAAGAGTAAGGTAATAAAACCATATAAAACCAGTTGTCTACATCCTTGAAACAAATATTGTTAATAAATTTGAAGCTGTAACTCAATTGGTTGAAATTTTCCTTCAATAGACCCCTAAGCAACACTAGGTTAACAAAAAAATCCAAAAGCACATCAATATAAATTGGAGAGAAATAAATTAGTTTGTCAATTTGAAGGAGCGATTATTACATCATAATTTTTAAATTAAAATTCCCAAATCAGTAAATTTATCGATTTGTTTCATTTCATTCAGTTTGTTTTATTTCGATTAAGATAACCGCACACTAACGGGTCTTTAATTAGATCTATTAATGATTGCATAACTTTCTCACTTTCTGTTAATGCAATATGCAGCAAAAAATATATTTCTTACTGTTTTAGCCCATAGATTTAATTTACTTTGCGTTAATATCATGAACATATAAAAATTTTCTTGAATTCTTTCGTTGAAAAATTTATTCACCCATTCAAAAAAAAATTATTTCTATCGGAACAGGGAAGTATTGTGTTTAAAAATGTCAAAAAGTGTTTAATAGAGAAGGTACTCTATTTATTAAGAATTTATTTGATTTTTGAATTGAATGAAAAAAAACAATTTGAATTGAAACAAGATGAAAGGTTGCTGGATTTTGAATGTTAAACACATTCTCGTGACTATGGTAATTACTGCACATTTTTTTGCCTTTTCAGGATAATCCTTTGCAAAATTAGACCAATGTTATCTAAAAAAATTACTGACATAATCAGTCTGTATTAATCGATTAAAATTTGAAAGTATATATAATTATATTATAATATAAATAATAAAATTCTAGTACCAATAATTTTCCAAATGAAATACAAAGATCTTTTCCTGGACCACAAGTTCCAAGTTTGAATCTCAATATCTTGCTAAAATTGTAAAGATGTGGCATACTGCTTTAACGATGTGAGAAAGAAAAGAATAATATTTCTAATGACTAAAATCTTTCATAGCATTGACATTGAAGAAATATTGTAGAGAGTTTTCGTGTTTCCCTCTGTGAATTTATTGCATTTAGTTCTTTGAACCGTTTTCGACTATCTTTTATATATCCCATAATGAAGCAAACGTGCTACTTGCAGAAATACAACGCATATAAAGTCCTGAAAAACTCACTTAAGCATTTCTTCACCCACAGTGAATATAAGCAGAAGTGATTTATAAAGATATTGCATTAGACCTAGCTGCACGTATTTTATTTTGATCACCATTGTCATGATAATTCTTCCTAAGAAACAGTAATCGTTACGCTGTATTTTTCTCTGAAGCATCAACTTTTGCCTATAAATCAAAAAAAAACCCTTTGCCTCTCATTTTTTCCTGATAAAGGCTGTATCAAAATTGTAGACAATGATTTGTACTTGTGATTGTTCTTTTTTAATTCATTTAGTAAATTATGTACACTTATCAATAGAGTAAGAACAAGAAATTTATCATTGGCCAATGAATATATCATTAACGCTGACGTTTAAACAACTCAAGTATAATTGTATGTTTACTCAATTCTTTTTATCATTATTCATTTTTACTACTTTCTACTTACTTCTCAATCAAATTTTCTTTTACTTTATTTTTCTAGTCTTCCATTTTTTTCCTCCCTATAAAAATCTATTGGATGGTTCCTTTTAACCAACAATGACTGTACTGTTGTATTCCATAGGCCCCTCACCCGGTGTGCTTTTTTATCACCTGGTCACTGTTTAAACAATATTAGTAATCATGTCTTTCAATTATTTACTCTCATATCTTTTCTGACTAGTTATATATATATATATATATATATATATATATATTATATATATATATATACTAGCATTACACGTGCTAGTAGACCTGTCGCCCCCAACCCTATAATACACCCTTCCCTCTCTAAATTCAAACCCTTCTCCTCTAATGAACCTCCTCCGCTTTTGGCTTCACATCCACTTGAACTGTATATTTCGTCTATCCTCCGTAAGGTCTCTGATCCTGCCTTTCTTCATAACCTTATACCCCGTGACAATTTAACTCCCAACGAAAGAAAGGCTGTTAAAAGCCTGAAGTGTGATAGCTCTTTGTTGATTATGCCGGCTGATAAGGGCTCCACGGTTGTTCTTATGGACCGTCATGTTTACCACCGTGAAGCCATGAGGCAGTTGTCTGACTCCACCTTTTATCTATCCCTCCCTAATAATCCATATTCCGATTTCCTCTCTAAACTTAAATCGCTGCTTAATGACCGGGCCCACCTTGAGGGTCTGTCACCCGACGACATTAATACCTTAATACCTTCCAATCCCCGATGTCCTGTCTTCTACCTCCTTCCCAAAATTCATAAGCCTTTCTCAATGCCTGATTCACCTCCTCCTGGAAGACCCATAGTCTCCAGTTATGGTTCCCTCACAGAGCGACTGTCTGCTTTTGTTGATTACTTCCTCCAACCCCTAGTCCGCAGTCAGCCTTCCTACTGTAAAGACAGTTTCCACTTCCTCAATCTCCTCAATAACTTCTCGATCCCACCCCACCTCACCCATCCCCTCCTCATGGTTACTATGGACGTCACCTCTCTGTATACTAA